>CAJNDT010004746.1:0-367343 GCA_905221615.1 Symbiodinium sp. CCMP2592
CTTGGCTCAGCACTTCGCCGGCCACGGTCCTCAAAGTGATCGTGCTGTTGTGGTCGTACACGTCCGAGCCCCAGTGGTACGGGCACACGTTCTCATCCGACCCCAATTCGTAAAGGACGAGCTCCGGCTGGCCGTCCTGGTTCGCGGGGAGCTCCTCCGAGAGCTCCGCGCCGATTGCCATGACCCACCGGGGAGAAAGCTCGTACTCCACGGTCTCGCCGTCCTCCTCGTCAGCCGCGAGGTCGTAGTACACCGCCGCCGCGGTCTGGCTGCCGTCCTGCTGCGTGGCTTCCACGGCTGCCGCGGTCTTTCCTCCTCCAGGCTTTCCCTTTCCTCCGCCTTTGCCTTTGGCTGCCTTGGCCCAGCAGTCCTTCCGCTTGTGCCCCCACTTGCCGCAGAAGCCGCACTCGCCTTGAAAGGTGGCCTGGGAAGATTTTCCGGGCGAGCCTGTCGCCCTTCTTGCCTTGGTCTTTGCCCTTGTCTCCCTTCTTGCCCTTGCCCTTGAGGTAGTCGATCGCCCCCACGTCCATGGGCTGTGGCCCGCCTTTGTCCGGGCCCGGCTGGCCCCCAGGTCTGGTCTCACCCATGCTGCCATAAGTGACCCCACTCTGGAGCCAGTCCCTTATGAACTTCTTCACCTTCTTGTAGTGTGTGCCCATGTTGGTGGCGTTGGTCCTCAGGGCACTGCGGAGGGAAGCCGGGGCATACTTCATCAAGATGGCTATCTTGGTCGCCGAGGTGACAATGTCGGTCGCCTGGTCCTGGTACCGGCGGATGAGCACCTCCCAGTTCTCTAAGTCCTCCAGGAACGTGGCCTCGGTGCTCTTTTCCCAGCTCGGGCTGATGATGCCCATGAGCATGCTGGTGTGCCGGCCTCCCAAGTCAGGCTGGTAAGCATCCACCAGGGCCTTCCAGCCCTCAAAGCCATTCTGCTTCTCCACGTTCATCAGGATGCTCAGGGCCTTGCCTTCCACGCTCTGCGCCAAGATGTGGTAGAGCGTCCTTGAGTGAAGCTTGCCGCTTTCGGAGAGCCGTGCCATCCTCATTCCGCCTGCCGGCTGCGCCTCTGCTTCCTCCAGCAGGGGATCAAAGTCATGGCTCAGCAGCGTAAAGTAGCTCCTGGCCACAAAGCACCATGTGGCCCAGCTTTCCTCCTTGCCGTCAAAGGAGCGCAGCTTGCCGTAGGCCTTCGTGTCGATAAGCCCTCCCGGCCCCGCTGCCATCGTAGCAGCCGCTGCTTCCGCCGCCGTCGGCGAGCCATCCGCAGCCATGTGCCTAGGCAGGCTTACGAGCCCCTGTGGGGCTCCGCTACCATGAAGCGGTCTGGCACACTTGTTTTCACTCGATCCTTGAAGGGCTGCCACAGGTCACAGGTGCATATGCCCACATGTTCAAAAATCGCATCAATTCAGCAGTGAATTGTGTGCAATTGACGGCTGCGCTTTATCTTGCGGTGCTGCTCGATTCCTCCCCCACTCATCCTGTCTTTGCCGGGCAATGACGTTTACGGAGCCCGGGGCGCTCTGCCAGTCTGAACTCCAAGTGGAGGGGGCGATGACGTTTTTTGGAGCTCCCTGTGAAGCCGGGAGGGATGGCGCCTTAGGCATGGCCCTGCTTTTGCAGAGGTCGCTCACTCACTCACTCACTCAAAGTATCTGGATCCAGCTCATCCCTCGTGGTAATTTAAGGATTCAGGCTTGAATTCCCCATGTTCCACTTCCCTTCCAACAACTTCTTCTCCAAGTATTCCTCGGAAAGCAAAACTTTTTCATCCAAGTTGCGGTATGTCTTGGCATAAGACGAAGAAGAACATATTCAGTGAGTGGGAATGGGCTTGATCCATTCCCTGGTGTTCTGCTCGGCTTCTGCTTCAGCTTGCCGCTGAACCCGGACTTTTGCCGGTTTCCCCCTTCGGCAATGAAAGATGCAACTTGCCCCCTTGCCGCCAAGCTTGCTGATGGATCCAAGCGGAATTCATCCTTCAACACTGTAAGGAGATCGGTTGCTCCCGATGCAAAAGCACTGAATTTGTCAAGAGAAGCCACCCCCGCAGTAAAAAGCTTGCGAGCGTGGTCATCATCAATGCCTTGCCTTTGCAGCAGAAATCTGAGGTCAGAAGATCCAAGAGTCAGTGCATCCACCGCCGGCCCAACGGGCGCCGGCCCACCCGGTCCGGGACCAGCGGGCTCATGCCCGCCCGGCCCTGGTCCTCCTGGCAACGCGACGAATCACCCAACGCACACAAGTACGGCTCTCTCCCTCTGCGCATCAGAATGCACAAAGCCAGCCTGCTGCGGGCAGAGCCATCACGCTCGTGCCATCACGCCCCTGCCGCGCCCATGTACGGCCCGGTCCCGCTTGAGTCCCGTGCGTCAGAATGCACACATTGATGGAAGTACAAGCTTCCAAGCACTGATCTCCTAGAAGCTCTTCGGCTCAACCCCCAGTCAAGGAAGTACTGGCTTCCAGAAAGCATCACTCAAAGGAGCGTGCGCTACAATCAAGATGGACTCACACGAGACCCATTGATTTTCTTTCAGGAATGCGAGATCCGATCCCACGATGCCAAAGGGCTAACTCCTGAGCCCTCCTCGCGATTGGAACTTGAGTCTGGTGACTCCGGTCCTGACGAGTCGTCACTCCACTCTACAACAGACACCGGTGAGAGTACTATTCGGGCCCCGGCATTTCAGCCACATGCGTGCTTTGATTAAAGTGACGCGACGCAACCGGCCCATCCAGCATCCCCCCGGCCCCGACTTGTGGAGCCTGATGGCCCCCTTTCTGGACGACACTAAAACAAAGCCCTCACTGCGCACAGGAGGCACCTCCATCGGCTGATCGTTGCAAGTGAGGCCTTGAAAGCATCAACGATTCCTTCTGCGTCCTCGGAATCCATGCCCTTTCGAGCCTTCAACCAACGAAAAGCTGAATCCAGCAACCCAGCAAGTCGCAGCTTGTTTAGCTCAACAACAAAGTACCCATGAATCCGGCGGATCTTAGCAGAAAAACTTCGGCTATACTCATCACCGCCCTCCGGACGCCAACGACCCAGTGCGTCACGGTCTCTCGGATCCAGGCCAAAGCTGTCCAGAATCGTGGGCAGTGTAGCCCGCTCGCTGTGCTCCGTCCACAGCTCCATGAGTTCCTGAGGGATCAAACGGTTCCCTTCAGAGTTGAGAAGCCTCCTATTCACAGCCACCGGAAGAGTGGAAACCTCCGAGTAACTCGCCATCCTTTTCTTGAAGTGGCTGAAATCATCACTCAACGTTGACAAGAGATAATCCTATAATCCCTCCCAAAGTCGGCATGGGTACATAGCAAGCGCCAGCCAGTCGAAGGCCAGTCACTATTGCAAATCCAGGAATCCTCTGTAATTGCAACGGGCAGTTCAACCTGCCTCCTCGCCGGCCCACTGGTCTTTGTTTCATAAAGAATGGCCAACAACCTACCTCCGTAAAATCGGATTGCCTTCGGCGAAAGATGCTGAACGTCATCATACCGGAGCGTACTTCAACTTTTGATGCGTCTGTACCAGGCACCTGCACGAATGCCCAGCGCCTCTGTCTCCGTCGAGACCAATCGCTCCAATGAAGCGATGAGCACCTGGGAGCCGGGGAGCTCGACAAATCGGAATCCCCGGCTTCTTTAGCTCTTTTACAATCACATTCCTTGTTAAAAGTAGCAAAGGCTTTGAAATAAACCCTCTGCTCAATGCTAAATCCAGAGATTCGCTCAAACCAAGTATATAAGCGATTTCAGGAAAGCACCAGGCACTGTTGGTCCACAGGGTTTCTCTGACAACATGAAGAGAAAATCGATGACATCTGAAGTTTTGTAGGGTGGTTCCCGCAATCGGGCCCTCAGCATCCAGAAAATCAGTTCCTCCAAGTATTTCAGATATATCTTCAAGCTGCTGTTCCTAATACGGCCAGCAATAACTGAGGCAGCACGGATCGGCTCTACGTCACTCGAAAATTCCCCCCGACTTGGCGCCCCGAAGCGCTTCAGCAGCACCAAAAGTCTGATGCACAACGCCAGTCTCTCCTGCCTCTCAGCTTGCTGACGATTCTCTTCACTCGCCTCATCCAAGGCTCTCTTCCGAGAGCGCCGCTTGCGCCCTTTTTCCGGCAAAGCCAGGCTTGCCAGTTCTGTCCCATTATTCTCGTGAGACCCTGTAGCACTCCCAGCAGATTCCTGATGTTGCATCCACAGGACAGCTTGCCCATGAAGCCCTTGGGAACGCTCTTGCAAAGGGGCACGCGAATGTGCCTCCTGTATGTAGTGCACCAGCCAGTCTACCAACTCATGAAAAACACAAAGCCCCAGCTCTTCCACCAGCTGTCTTGCAATATCCCGGCATCAACAGAAACTGAAGCAAGGTTGGATCCCCAAAGCCCACTGCCTTCAGTCTGCTTGTGCAGCGTGCAGAAATCTCCGCGTCCATGCCACGATGCACGCCCCTCCTTTGCAGCGAGCGTGGCCAAGGCCACGACTACCGAAACTCTTACATGAGCTTCGAAATGTCACCACTTGGCCCTGTGGCTGCCGTGCACTGAACATGGTTCGCATGCAGCCTTAAGAGACCTACAACAATCATCATTCACTCAAAATCTTCACAAAAGTTCGGTGTTCTATTTTCCCGGAAAAAGTACACTCAAATCCATCACTCCAAAGTGCAGTGTCCTAGTTTGCCGGAAAACTAACACTCAAATTCCAAATGAAAAATAAAAGCTCAAAAGAACTTTTGCATCCCGCAAAAGAGGTTCACACAGTGTACCAGAAACAAGAGGTACACACAGTGTGCCAAGCATATGGGTTTGAAGAGCACACGCGCTGACGCAACAAGTCGCGAACGCTGACCGGGTCACTGGATCGGTCCACATCTTGTCCAGTAAGACCAGGCGGCCCTGCAACCGTGGCGTGCTGGCTAGTCCCATACCTAGAGGACGAAATGACTCTTATAATTCCCCGAAAGGCAACTAGTGAAAATGAGCGTCGCTGAATGTTTCTTAGTTTCCTATAGAGAAACCTAACATATGAAAAGTTGCAATGCACCCAATGCACTTTATTTTCCATGTTGATAAGTCACGGATTGCGAAAATTCAAATGTTCTTTATTTTCCAGCATGATAGGACATATATACATATGTATCTATATATATATATATATATATAAGTAAATATTTGTTGCGAACGGACGTCGATGCCTAGTCCAATCGTAGGTATCGCGATATGAGCTATGTAGACAAGTGACAAGTGCCTTTGACGTTGAGTATCCACAACACAGCTTGGGCTCACTTAGTGGACCAAGCAGTGTACCTTGGGGTCGCTTAGCGGACCAAGGGTGGAAGAGCACAACGTAAACGCATCCGCGTTCAATGCAACATTGGCTCCAGAACCTAACTAGCCAAGCTAGCAGGTGATCCTTTCAAGAAGTAGCTGAGCTATCCCGCGCACAGACCGATCGACCTTCGGCCGTCGGAAGACAAAGAAGGGTTGAGCGTGCCTGCAAGGGTAACTTCTGGAGAGCAGAAAGAACACATCGTTATCTTGGTGGGCAACCACATACACTCAGCCGTAGGCTCTGCCTACAAGGAGAAAGTTGTTCCTGCTCTACCGCTACTTCAATGGCATCTGGATCGAGCAATGACACATCCTGGACCTTCGGTGGTACGGCAGCGGCGGCAGCAGCTGGAGAATCCACTGCTGACGACACGGTGGTGCATTCCGTTGACAGCTCCACCGAAGAGGAGAAAGCAAAAGCATCCTCTTCTGCTACACCGAAGCCAGCTCCCAAAGCAAAGAATTTGTCAAGGGCGTCAACGCCTTCTCGGCCAGCATCAGCAGGATCAAGAGCAATCAAAGACATTGATCGTGATCAAAGGGCACCAATGATGCCTGTTATGCAAGCGCTGCGTTTGTCAGCCAGAGGAAAGGACAAAGGTTCGAGGACGCCGGAACGGATTTCTAAACCGAGTTCATCGAGAAGTCCCTCAGCAAGGAGTCCCAAGAGCACGACCAAGGTGATGGACAAGGCCCAATCTCCACCCTCAAAAAGGAGCAGTCCTTCCGAGACGGAAGGACGACTGAGGTTGCGGACAACTGCCCGTCCCGAGGATAATGCAATGGATCATACTCCCACTATTGAGGACGTTTCTACAATCGGATTTCCTACTCCCACCGAAGAAGAACGACGAGGACGGTCTGAGGCTCAAATGGACATTGCACAATTCGCACAACAGATGTTCTATCAGAGCGAAATCCAAAAGTTCGAGACGGTTGTGAACCACTTGATGGCGGAGATTCGAGAGATGAAGCAAGAAGACGAAGGTTCAGAGATGCGTATTCAGCAATTGGAACGACAACGTGACACGGCTCATCTCGCAATGCAGCATATGAACAGCAAACATCAAGAGATGAAGGCCGAGTGCGAAGATTCTATGGTAAGGCTGATGGACGAAGCCAATGCTCAACTACGCCATGATCTTCAGACAGCTGACGAAATGATCAATTGTTTGCATCGCGAAAAAGTTGAACTTGTGAAGTACCTCGTGAAGGCAGAAGAAACCGCACATGGTGAGGGGTACAGCATGGCCAAAGAGTACGAACGCCTATCGGCAGAACTTCACGAAAGGGCAAGAGAAACTTTGCAGTTGCGAGCCGAAGCAGACAGCAACAGGCATGCTTTTCACTCCATGAAGGAACACTTCAGCTCATCAAGAACGAGGAATTGGTTGTCGCACAACACATGTCAGATCGTCAATTACTCCCGGCAGCCCAAACAAAGGCGACACGTGTTTGTTGCGATCTCTCAAGCTCTCCTCGAACTCTGCCTTACTCAGGCTCTGGTTTTGGCGGTCCTCTGCAGACATCCCCCGCCAATTTTCGGGCTTGGCTTTACAAAGCCAACACATTCCTTTCAACTCATTCCACTGAGGAGCTCCAAAGTATTTGCAGTTCCAGTCCCAGTCGCCTCGAAGCTGCACCAGGCCACCTCTGGCTGCCATCGGTAGCCCTGCCATGCTTTGTCTCGCCTTGTCCAGGCTTTCCCCATCGTGCCTTGAGCTGGGGTATCTGCCTTCACCCAGGCTCTGCAGGGACCATGCAATCACTTGCTGCACTGCTTCTATGGTCTCGCGACCTGCCACATAACGGCTCTCCACACAGGTGATAGGAACCCGCTTCGCTTGAAAAACATTGGATGCCATCAAGTTGATGGTCATAAAATCGACGGTGGATTGATTCATCCTGCCTTGCACAGGCACCCCGTCCCCGTGGAGCCCCAGAGGGACCATGGGTTTGCCTGCTCCCCAAATCGCTTTCTCCAAGCTGCCTCGATTCGCTTAAGTTCCTGTCCTAACGGACTGCCCGGTGCCGGAAGGGCCTCCTCCACTGCCCCTGGCTGCAAAAAATAATCTGCCAGCCACTCGTGGGGCAGCAGGAAAGGCATTTTTTCAGGCTTGACTTGTTTTGTCCCCCCGGACTTCAAAGGAATTTCCGCCCAATAGAGGTCGGGCCAAGTGGAATTTTTCCGCATCCACCTTTGCAATGTTCTTGCTGCAGTCTTGCCTTCTGCAGGCTTCAGGTCGCTGCCCTCGCTGCCTTCTGCAGGCTTCAAGTTGTTGGCTTCTGCAGCCTTCCTAAGACTGAAAGCCTTATCAAAAGGGCTATTCAGTCGCAAGCCCGCATCATGGGCTTTCTTGAAAACTGAAGCTGCCTTCCTAGCAGTGACAGCATTGCTCGTGTGGAGCCCCGTCAACTCGTCGCCAAGGGCTTCCAGCTCTTTGCCTTTCTCAGGCTTCCCCTGTTCCTCGCTGCAGCTGCTGCTTTCCGCCTTTGCAGGCTTCTGCTTCTTGCTTCCGCTTGCTGGAGATGCCTTTTGCAGGCTTCGTTTGCCCATGGCTCATGGCCCGGGGAGGCCTATAGCTAAAGTCGTGTTTGTTTTATACCTTATAAGGGCCTCTAAAATGGCTTTAGGGTGCATGGTGAGGGAAACAAGTTTGGGCGGCCTAGCTTAAAATTACACATGGCAGCAAGTTTCGGCGCTTAAACTGCTGGAGCTTTAAAGGGACGTCCTGCCAAATGCTACGATCTGCATTAAGAGCTAGCTATACAAAGCTAGCTGCGGCATGCATGCAGGAGCATCAAAGGTGAAAGGCAAGCCCTGCACAAAGCGACATGCACTCACGAACCCCTGCAAATGGACAGGCTTTTCGAGCCGGCGGCGCCGCCTGCAGTGCTTCTTTGCTAGCTCTCTTCGAGCTCGGTTCACAGCTGCAGCTCTTTTCGAGCTAGAAGTGTTGCTTGTTTGCTAGCTCTCTTCGAGCTCGGCTCACAGCTGCAGTGCTTTTCAAGCTAGAAGTCCAGCTTGCCTTTCGCCCAAACCTTCGTAGGGGCAAGCACTTTGTTCAGCTCCTTGAGAGCCTTCTCGCACTTGCTCTTTTCGAGCTGCACCTCCTCGACCTTTTCGGTCTCGTTGAAAAACCCAGCCGCCCTGTCCCACGTCGCCGGCCACCTGGCCAAAACGGTGTTCCAGTGGTTTCGCTCTTTCGAGCTTGAAGTTTCCAGATCCCCCAGTGCGATCTTCGACACCGCATGCTGCGGGTCTGCCTGAACCTCGGGGTTTGCCTTCTCCAGGCTTGCCAGCATCGTCGTGACTTTGCTGGCGGCGGAGCTGTAAGCATTCACTGCCTTTCTCAAGCCTTGCACGGCCTTCTTGTAGAGATCGCCTTCCTCAGGCTGCTCCTCCTCCGGCTTCTCCTCCTCGAGCTGCGGCGGCCCGTCACCAGAGCTTCCGGCCTTTCCGGCCTTGCTGTTTCCCAGCATCAACGGCCGGACAGAGTTCTCGATTTTCAGGGCCTCTTCGACCTTCCGGAAAGGCTCATCTTCGAGCTCCCCGACCTTCTCCGAGGTCTTCGTGGTCGACGAGTGCTTCGTCGTCGTCTCTTTGTGCAATTCCTTGCTGTGCCAGTACTGTAGCACACCTTGCTTTGCCCAAGCTTCCACTTCATGCTTCCGACTCGGAAGCCCTTCAACCGCTGCCTTGCACAGGCTTTCGAAGGAAGGAACCGAGGGGTCTGCTCCTTCAAGCTTGCCGATTTCCCACATGGTCATCCACCCAGTGACCGCCTTCTGCAGGCTGCTCTGCTTTTGCAAGCTCTCCTTGTGCACTTCCTTCTGGCTTACCTCTGGGTCCAGAAGGAACACTTCGTAGTAGAAAGTCCTTTTTTCGGACTGGATCTTGCAGTTCTCCCACTGGGCGCGAAGGTTCGCTCCCTTTCCTGCCTTCTTCAGGCTGCCCAGCTGGTAGCGAAGGTCCTTCCAAGCATCCCTGGAAGGAGCCGGGTGGGCCTTGGCCTTTGCCTTTGCAGGCTGCCCTGCCTTGGCAGGCGGTGGTGTAGGTGTTGCCTTTGCAGGCTGTGGAGGCGGTGGCTGGGGACTTCCCAGCTTCGGGCCGGGAGAGCTTGGCTCTCCCGGCGAGGCCTTGGCCGGAGAGTTTGCCTTTGCAGGCTTCGGCTTCTTCGGCGGTGTCTCGGGCTCCTTCTTCACCGAAGCGGGCCTTTTCTTGGGGGCCATTGCCCTAGATCCTAAAGCTTAAGCTATTTGCTAGCTGTGCATGATGATGCTGTCGCTACCTTATATATCAAAACGGAGCTCCTCGGCATCCTAAGGTTGTTAGCTAGTTTAAACTTGGCTTGTTCAGCCTACCGGACCAAAGTGCTTTAACTCAAGCTGTGCATGTTCAGCCTACCGGACCAAAGCGCTTTAACTCAAGCTGTGCATGTATTTTTTTCTGGGCTTCTCGAGCCTGGTACATCATGCACACACATGCACAGATTTAGTGTTTGAACAACTCTAAAGAGTTTTAGCCTATGCCAAATATCCCATGCCAGCCGTTTGAATGCGACTCCTCAGCAGCTTCTTTCTCGAATGTGGGCTGCCCTGCCCGAGCTCGCTCGTGAGTTTAGGCTTTGGGGCCCGAGCCATAGTTCGAGCGGCATCCCGGTTTGGCTCGCTATCGTACTGAGCCTTGGATTTTGCTGCTTGGGCTGCTTCTGTGGGATTCTGGCTGCTACGCTGGTGCTTTCTACTTGGGCTCGGCGGGTCTGTTCGGCTGGCTTACGACTCCTGGCTGCTTGGCTTGAGCTCGCCTCAGGCCCCGCTCCCAGTTTTCGGGTCCAGCTGGCTAGGAGATTGCAGGAATACCGTGAATGAGCAGCCGCCCTTCTGTGGACGAACTTGTGGTTCACTTCCGCGGCTTGCGCATTTCAGTTTCTGAGTCTGCTGCTGCTTCGGGCCCGGATTCGCCCGATCCCTCGCCGACTGGTTCCTTTACCTTGGTGGAGGCCCCGACTTCAAGCTCCCAGGCTGTTTCTGGACCCCTTGCTAGGGAAGCGCCACCGCTTCCCGAGGAGCTCAGCGCGCCTTCGGCTGCTGAGGACTTGCTAGAGGCGACTTCTCCAGCGGAGCTGGAGGGATTGCGTCTGGGCCCTTTCTGCCGGCTGGGCCGTGGGCTTGGTGTTGTGGGATCTTGGACACAGCGGGCAAGGATAGCCCGCGCTTATCGCGCTGGCCTTTCTGCTGGCGCCAGGCTGCGCGGTGAACGGGACTGGATCGTTTCAAGTCCGGCCTTGTCGCTGCGGAATCGGATCTACATCGTTCTCCGCTGCGATTCTCAGCCCGAGGGCTTTGTGACAGAGCGCTTCAGCACTTTTGAGCTCTACGTGCGGCGCGATCGGCAAGGTCGCTTGGAGCCGTGGTGCATTTGCCACGGCTTTGCCTCTCGCTCGGAAGCTGAGGCCTACTTGGGCGGAGCGGAGTCGGGATGGCCGCGGGAACTTTGAGCCGTGCCGAGGTCGTTCGTCTGCTGACGGATGCCCCTGCTGGGAGGCCGCTTCCTTTGGTGTACTTAGTCGACGACGACAGCTCTCCCCGGACCCGGATCACAGCCTTCTTGCTGAAACACCGAGCTGGAGGTTTCATGATCGCGCTGCCCCACACGACTCAGGTTCACGATCTGATCAGCGGTTTTTCAACAGAGGCTGGGGACAACCCACTGGGCTTCACCGAGGTCGACATCGAGTGCGAGACCCCGCGTCGCAGGCCTGTCGGGCAGGTGAGCTTGATTTTTGTGGACGTGCCGTGGGACTGGCTAGGCTACTTCAGGAAGGGGTCTACTTTGAGGTCCAGTACTTTGGCTTTGGTTTCCATACAATCTGGCGGCGCCGTCGTACGCCCCGTGGCCTCTGCTGCCCTTACCGCGGCCGACGCTTGGATCACCGCTGCAGCTGCAGAGCCGGATCTTCAGGAGTCTATGGCCGAGTACGCTACAGCCGCCGAGGGAGCCGAAGAGCCCGAGGAACCCGAGGCCGACGAGGAGGACGAAGGCGGTCACGTTGCCGAGCTGGCCAAACTCAGGGCTCAGGTCGCCGCTTTGGAAAGAGCTGCTCAGAGCAACCCTTTGCCCCTGGGTGGCCAAGCTCGAGGTTCGGTCGGCGCTGGGCGGCGTGGTGCTCGCGACCTTTTTCCGGAAGCTGGTGGTATAGGCTTGAGCAATGCGGACCTAGATCAGCTTCGAGCTGCGGCTGGGGCGGCCCCGCCCAGGATTGCTCAGCACGAGCGTGCGCCCCGAGAAGCCGGCGCGGCCCAGGCGGATGGATTGCTTGCCGAGCTCGACGCAGAGGCTGCTCAGGACGAACTGGCGGTGACGGGGGCGGATCCTTTGCTGCAGCGTCTCTTGATCATTCAGACCCGGATGCTGGGACAATTGGCTGCCTCGAAACCGCAGGGGCCGCTCGAGAGTGCATTGGCTTCCGCCGGGGGCAAAGAAGCAGGCAACTTGAATGCGCGCGGCAGCGCGGCCAGGGACGCTTTCGTCAAGATCCTCAAGGACCACTCTCAGGTGGCTTCACAGATCCGCCGGCTGGTGGCCGAAGATGTGGGCGAGTCGGTCGAGGATCCGCCCCACAGCCTTATGCGGCGTTACATCGAAAGGAGGTGTCCCCTGGGGGACCATCGAACGCTCGGTCTCATCGGGACCTTTGCAGCTCAGGCATGGCAGGCTTCGAGAGAGTCCGGGAATCTGGAGCTCGAGGCATGGATGGCTCGATTGATCCTCTTCGTCGACCAGGCCGGGACCGAGAGTGGCAAAACGCAGCTAGCCTGGCTGCTCACCGGGCTCCCGGAACCGTCGTGGAGCACCATGATGCGCGAAAAGCTGCCCTTCCCTGTGGGCTTCGGCCAACTTAGCTTACCTTCGGGAGATGGACTGGCTTGCGACTCGAATGAACGCGGGCCCGGGGAACACGAAGGATCAGGGGAAGGACGGCGAGCTCGCCGAGGACGATGCAGTTCCCGGCCGCCCACCGAGAAGGCCACGTCGGCCGAAGGGCGGCGGTCAGGACTCCACAGCGTGATGCCACGAGATGGAAGTGCATGCCCGGCTGCTGGAGTGGAGCTCTTGCAGCCTGATGATAATTCGACGGCATTTTCTTTTGACCCGGCTGGGGCGAAGCCCTCAGCGGCGCGGGCAGGGCCGAAGGGACGTTCTTCTTCATGTAAGTTTCCTCTTCCTGCCTCTCCCGAGCCCCCTAAGCTGCCTCAAGGCGAGACGTGCTTTATCAGTTGGGTCCGCAGTTTTTTAGGTTCGATTTGGGGTGCTAGGTCTAGCTTGGGGTCTTTCCTTAGGCTTTCCTTGTGCGCTCCTGCCTGCACAGTTGTGTCTGAGCAACGCTCAGGCGATTTGTGGCCGGTCCCGATGCCCGCACGGGCTCGATGGACGGCTCAATCCTTCTGCTCCCTTGGGCCACACCGGCGCCGCCGCGCTCGGGTTCACCAGCTAGCTTGGGACTTAGTTAGGCTTCAGGTTGGGTGCTTAAATTGGCTCGCCCTTGGCTGCCCTAATGTTCCTCCTAGCTCTGCTTGCGCACGCGGCGCCCCCGTGACTGAGAGCCAGCACTCTGTGGTTGACACGTTGGAGCGGCACTCCCTGCATTTCTTGCGGGCCGGGCGCTTCAGTGCATCTTCTTTGGGACGCAGTGCCGAAAAATTTGACCTTTTGTTGCGCATGGTCTTGGAACTGCCTCAGTGTGACACCCGTTGCCCTGTGGATGTGGACCGCATGCTCACCCAATTTGTTTCTGCATTGCATGCTGATTGGGACTCGTACTCCCGGCCTCGTGCCCCCAACGCCCCTCAAACTTCTGCATCATCTCAGGCTGCGGCTTCGGAAGAGGCCGGGGGTGGTGCTCCTGAGTCGGGTGCTCTTGGGTCGTGCGCTCTTGGGCCCGGGCTGTCGAGCAAGAAAGTGATTGCTGACCGGATTAAGTGGACCCTGCCGCCTAGCTTCGATCCTCGCCCCTTCTTGTCGGATCCGGCTGCTAGGATGCTCTATGACGATCCTAATGCTTTTAGGCTGCCTGCTTCTGCTTGGCCACGCCTGCCTCGTGCACAGGTTCATTGCTCCAGGAACGAATTGCTCAAGCTTGCTGCCAAGTGGGACGAGCACCAGGCACTTCGACTCGTTCCGTGTGATCAAGTTCCCTTTCATGAGACTGTGGGTTGCTTTAGTGTGAGCAAGGACAGTGCATGTGATAGGTTCATCCTTAACCCTGTTGTGGCTAACTCCCGCACCCACGGCCTTAGTCATTTCACAAAGCTTCTTGCGCCTGGTGCTTTGCTAGCCTTGGCTCACTTGCCATCTGATAGGCACATGCTTCGGTTCAATTGTGACGACCTTTCGGAAATGTATTACACGTTCCTAGTTTCTTCGAAAAGGGCTGAACGTAACAGCCTTGGGATCCCTTTCTCCCCTTGGGAACTTCAGCATTTCAGCGTTTTCGATTCAAAACTTCACAATAAACCTTGCTATGTCGCCCTTGGGGCTTTGGCTATGGGTGACTGTCATGCTGTCGAATTCGCGCAGCAAAGCCACTTCAATGTGTTATCCACGCTCGCTTGCAGCATGAGGCCTTATGAGTACGCCGCATACAGGCGTCCGTATCCCCGCAGCGCTTGCACCGAACTCCTTGCCATAGACGATCATCTTACAGCTCAGCTCTGCACCCGTGAGGAGCACCGGCTTGGTCGCGCTCTCCGAGACACTGCTATCTTCAATGGTGCCGAACGTGCTTATCCTTCCGTTGGGCTTGTGCAACATCCGCGCAAAAGGCAAAGGAATGTAGTGGCTGGGACTTTTCTCGGCGCTGACATTGATGGCTTGGCGGGCCTTGTATCTGCCCCTCGGCACCGCATTGGAGTGCTTATGAGGATCACCTGCACTGTGGCTAGGAAGGGCTGCTGTTCGGCTGACTTGTTGTCTTCGCTTTTGGGGCTTTGGATCCATGTTCTACTTTTCCGTCGCCCCGCTTTGGCAATCTTGCAAGCCGTATTTTCCGATGCTCGCCGGGAGCCTCGGACCTCTGTGTTTCAGCTGCAGCGGGAGTCCATCAACGAGCTCTTTGCTCTGTGCGCCCTGGCGCCCTTACTGCAAGCCGACTTGCGGGTCGATTACCCCGGCCTCTTGTTCTGCATGGATGCTTCGCCTACGGGTGCTGGCCTGTGCTCTGCTGTGCTGCCCAGCGCGACCGTGAAAGAACTTTGGCGTTTTTCGGAGCAGAAGGGTTTTTACACCAAGTTGCTTGAGCCTGCTGGGGCTATCCTTGCCAGCTCTGGTCTTGACGATGATCCCGGCGTCAGCTTTGCTTCTGCCTTGGGCCCTGCTACGGCCTCCGGTTTCGCCTTTGGTTCCGAGCCCTTGCCGCTCCGCCCTGCTGTGCTTAAGACTGCTGGTTGCTTGCACCTGTTCGGCACCGACCCTGGTTGGCGTGATGCTCATCTTGCTGCTGGCCTTCAGGATGTTCCGCTTCTCGACTTCGGCCTTTCGGAACAGCTCTGTTTTGCTGATCTTGCCTCTGACGCGGTCTTTCACAACTTGCGCGCTCTCCTCACTGAGGGCGTCTTTTTTGACCTTCACGTGACGGCCCCGGCGCATACCTATATGCCTGGAGCCGCCGGTCTCGAGGTTGCTTCCTCGGCTGCACGCTTGGCTCGACGGCTTTGCTTTCTGCTGTGCCTCGCTGTCTCTTCCGGTGTCTACTTCAGTGTTGAGCAGCCCCTTGAAAGCCGCTTGTTCCGCTTTCACTGTTTTCGGAACCTCGTCGGCTTGGGCGCTGTCCTTTCCTACGTCTGCACCTGTGATTTCGGCGCACCGTTCAAGCGATCCGTCGCGCTGTTGCACAACAAGCCTTGGCTTGTGGGTTTAGGTCGGTCTCCCGGTGTCTGCCACTGCCCGGCGTCTTCGCTTCACTTTCCTGCTTTTGGCGTCTTTTCTTCGGCCAGCTTGCAAGAGTTTGAGGCTCGGTGCACTCCGTCAGCTCTCGCCGTCTTTGGTGAGTCGCCTGCCGTGGGCGATTCGGTTGAGCTCTTCTGCTCTCGGTTGCCTTGTGCGCTGCACTTCCGTGCAGCTTCAGGTTCCGCCTTAGCTACTCAAGGTTACGTCGCCCCTGTGCCGGCTTCTCTTTCCCTCGACACCCTTAGGGATTTGGGTTTTTCCGGTTTAGGCCCCGATTTCTTGCCCTCTGACTGCACAGGCTTCGAACCGCGCCCCTTCCACGACGACCCGGAATGGATCGGCGAGCTGGCAGACTGCTTGGAGTTCGTTGAGTTGCTGAGGTACAAGTTCGCTGCACCGGGGCACATCAACATTCTTGAGTGCCGCGCTTACAAAACGTGGATCAAGTGGTGTGCAAAGCGGCACCGCGGCTGTCGTCTGCTCGGTCTCATCGACAGCCGTGTTCTCTTGGGGGCTGCCGCCAAAGGCCGCTCTGCCAGTGCGGCTGTCTGTCGTGTCCTGCGTTCCACCTTGCCTTACGTCCTCGGTTCTTCGTTGTACCCTGGCGGGCTCCACGTTTACTCCGCTAAGAATCGTGCCGACGGCCCCTCAAGAGGCAGCCGCCCCTTGGCTCCTTCTAAAGCTTGGCCTTCCTGGCTCACTTCTCTGGTTTCGGGTGACACGCGCCCCTTTGACTTGGTTTGCGCTGCTGCTGCCGTCCCGCGTCGCCTGGGTCGTTGGGTGCGGTTGTTCCTTCTGCTTGCTGGCGACGTTGAGCGCAATCCCGGCCCCAGGCACTCGGGCGCGCCCAGAGGCAGCCTTGACCTTGAAGCAGGCTTCGCTGCTTCGACCCGCCATAAGATGGCTAAGGCTTTGAGCGCTTTCACCGCTTGGCTCCTGGCTGAGTTTGGTTTGCCACTTGTTGCGGTTACTTCTTCCGCTTCAACTGTCGCCCTTGCCTTGCGCGCTTTTGGTCTCCACCTTTACGCAGGCGGGCACCCGCGCTACTTGCTAGTGTATGCAATCACTTCAATCCAGGATCGTTTCCCAGAGTTTCGTTCGCACTTGTCTCCAGCCTGGCAGGTGGATCGAAAGTGGCAGCTTGCCGAACCGGGCGAATGCCGCCCCGTCATCTCTCAACCTATCCTTCAAGCTGCCATCGGCCTTGCGATTTGTTGGGGCTGGTATGATTGGGCCGCCGTCACTGCCGTCGGGTTCCTTTGCATGCTCCATCCTGCTGAGATGATCCCACTGGTCCGTCAAGACCTTGTCTTCCCTGCCGACGCACTTACACGCGACCCGGTTGCTTATGTGCACATTCGCAACCCCAAAACGCAGCGGTTTGCGCGGCGCCAGCACTCTCGGCTGGAAGATCCTTTGGTTCTTGAATGGCTCCATGCCATGTACTTCGACCTCCCTCTTCATGCTCGCCTCTTTCGAGGTTCAATGCATGTTTACCGTCGTCAGTGGAACGCTGTAATGTCGCGCCTCGGCGTCCCGCACCAGCTGGCGCAGCGCGGCGCTACACCTGGTGTCTTGAGAGGTTCAGGGGCCACTTTCCTTTACCTTGAGACGGAGGACTTGCCTTTAGTGGCCTGGAGAGGGCGGTGGAGCAAAACTAAAACAGTAGAGTTCTACTTGCAAGAGGTGGCGGCGCAGCTTCTGTTGCACAGGCTCGCGCCTTGGTCTCGAGAGCGCATACGTACGCTCTCTTCCTTTTCGCGCTGCTTGATTCAACAAGTCATCGCGTCTTGTGGCTTACGCCAAGGAAGTTAGAGATGGAATCTGCTTGGGCTTTGCAGTGCCTCAGCGAGCCTTCGGACGGAGGCCTCCTTTCCCCTTTAAGCCCCTTCGGTTTAGTCCTCGGGCCTCTTGGGGTTTTAGTTTAGGTCCTTGTCCCGGTAGGCTGCTTTCGGCCCTGCAGGTTCACCTCGAAGCAAAATGCTTCGCGCCCGGGAGACTTCGCATCTGCAGGCGAAAAGGGGATGCCAAATATCCCATGCCAGCCGTTTGAATGCGACTCCTCAGCAGCTTCTTTCTCGCCCGCCCACCCTAGCCCAGGAATCTGCTTGGGCTTTGCAGTGCCTCAGCGAGCCTTCGGACGGAGGCCTCCTTTCCCCTTTAAGCCCCTTCGGTTTAGTCCTCGGGCCTCTTGGGGTTTTAGTTTAGGTCCTTGTCCCGGTAGGCTGCTTTCGGCCCTGCAGGTTCACCTCGAAGCAAAATGCTTCGCGCCCGGGAGACTTCGCATCTGCAGGCGAAAAGGGGATTTTTTTAGATTGTTTAGGATTTGTGGTTTTAAATGGAATTAGGGTTTTGGCCTAGGGTTTCAAGGTTTTAACATAGCGATCAGGGTTCAGGGGGTTTGCTCTTAGAGATTATAGGGTTCAGGTGTTAGTTTTGGGGCTTTGGGGTTTTAGGGTGTGGGTGTTGGTGGTGTTGGTGGTGATGGTGGTGGTGGTGGTGGTAATGGTAGTGCATGGTGATGATGTAGTGATGGTGGTGATGATGGTGGTGGTGGTGGTGAAGCTGGCGATGGTGGTGGGCTGCTGGGTGTTGTTGGGGGATGGGTGGTGGGTGGTGGGTGGATGGAGTGGGTGAATGATTTGTGTGCATGATGCTCAGTTGGTGGATGGTGGATGATGCTGGTGTGGTGGGGGGTGGTGGGTGCTGGGTGGTGGGTGCTGGGTGGTGGGTGCTGGGTGGTGGGTGGTAACGTGGGTGGTGGGTGGTGGGTGGTGGGTGAAAAATTATGAAAAGGGGGATTCTAGGGTTACCCCCCTACCCCCTATATAGGCCCCTATACTGTTTTTAAAGTTGTCTATCTCATTCGTTATCGTTTTTGTTGGACACTTATCTAAAATCTTTATGTAGTTTTGGGGTTGTCTTTTGAACTATTCTTCTCATCTATATTTTATGATGGTTTATTATCATAACGTTTTGTATAAGTTGTATCTATTACCCTATCGCGATATTTTATACTAGTTTTATGTCATAAGCTTAGGCATAAGTTTCCTTCCTTAGTCGGTTTATGTCGGGGTATTATGTATAATATTCTATATAATATTATGTCTAGGTTTCTGTGGTGGTTTTTGTCTACATTTATAATAATATTTTATATTAATATTATTATGAATGTATTTGCTAATTATCTTTCCAAATTCCGTTTTCCTTCCATACCTTAACTATCGTTTTTATTATTGATATTCTTAAATCATCGTTGTCAGTCATTGTTCTAAGTGCTTCACGTAAAATACAAATTTTAATATACAATGAATTCATACCGTTTCTTTCATTAAACTCCTTTCCAACTCTGTTAATGGTTTCTACATCGTTAATCTTTTCATATATGTCAATAATTCCGTCTTCATCTTTCAATACCATAACAGCGAAAAGCATTTCAATTCTATCTTCTTTTGTTTTCTTATCATTTTCATCAATGGGTTTTTCTTTTTCCAAAAATTTATCTGAAACTTTCATCCAAAATTTATTTCCCCTTCGTGGTAGCGGGTTTTCTTTTATAAACTTCTGTATTTCTTGCTGTGTCGTAACCCCTTCCAGTTTCCAGTTCATCCGTTTCTAATATACTAAGGCTCCATTTCTTTAAGTGTCCACCGCCCCGCTACCATCCTGCCTAGGGTCTGTAATAATTTTCGTCTTCTTCTTTATCAAATATTTCATTTAAATGTTCTTGAACTCTAGGTTTCTGTGCTGGCTGTTGTCTACATTTATAATAATATTTTATATCAATATTATTATGAATGCATAATTGTATATAAGTTTGCTAGACCCTTAGGTTCTGTTTCTTTAAGATATTTTTGATGTTTTTTAGTTTGTATATGTCTTGACAAATATTGAGTAACTTGACAGTTACAATGAGAACAATAAACCTTTTCCTTCTGCTTGCTCAAAATATCGTCTTTATTATTTTGATAGTATTTTTTGTTCCTTTCATTGATTGCTTCCTTGTTGCATTCTCTGTATTGTTTACTCTGAAGAACAATTTGTTCACGATTCTCTTGTTTATATTTTATTGTCCTTGCTATTTCTTTATCACGGTTATTATGGTAATATTCTTTTGCTTTCTGTCTCAATTGTTCCCTGTTCTTCTCTCTATATATGGCTTTCTCTTCTAAGCATTCATTACATAACTTTCGCTCTGGTTTAAAATGTTCTTCTCCTTTTTCCTTTTTGCATTTAGAACAAATTTGATTAGATGGTTTAATGTCAGAATTATCCATATAATATTATGGGGCTATTTCTTTAAATGTCTTTTTTAAAGAAACATTATTAATAAGACTCACAGTAGATGAACCCGAAAAACTCAGAGTATGAACCCAAAAACTGAAAAAAACTACCGTAGACAGCTCCAAAAACTGCCAGTAGACGACCCCAACAACTGCCAGTAGACGACCCCAACAACTGCCAGTAGACGACCTCAACAACTGCCAGTAGACGACCCCAACAACTGCCAACAGCCAGTAGCCACAACTGACAACTGCCAGTAGCCACAACTGACAACTGCCAGTAGTCACAACCAACAACTGACAACAACCAGTAGCCACAACTGACAACTGCCAGTAGACGACCCCAACAACTCCCAACAGCCAGTAGTCACAACCAACAACAACTGACAACCAACAGCCCCGCGCCCCTAGGCTTAAAGAGAAGCCACCTTAAAGGGTATGGAGAGCCCCAGCCCAGAACAGAAAATATACTTAAAGACATTTTATCATTATAATAATATAATGTTTTTATCAACATTAGAACAAGAAGAAATTATTAATAAATTCTTAAATGTTATTGAAATGAAAACAATTATTAATCATAAAGTTAGTATATGTAAAAACTGTAAGTTTAATCAACAGAATTTGAGCTTATATAAATTGAATATACCTAGTAATATTGTTAAAGATATTTGTAAATATACTTATAAGGAATGTGAAGTATGTAAAACTTTAAAAGAATTTAAAGAAAACGTTTATCATTGTAGTATGGAAGATTTTGAAGATGTGGTTAAAGCAGTTGAAGCTAAACATAAATACAATATAACAGATTACACAGATAAGAATCTAGATTTACAAATATATTATTATATTAAATTAAATCCATTTCCTACATTTGAGGAGACATTACAATCGTCCAAAGGTGTATTACCAGAATTCAAATTGTACAATAATGAATTATACAATGAGATTAAATTACTATATGATAACTCATTTACAATTAATGATAAAGTAAAAGACTTTTACACCAAACAACGAAATAAAATTATAAATGATTTTTATAACAATATAGACGAAAAGAATGATACCAGGAGAAAATTTGTTAATCATGTAAAAAGTCAAATAAATAAAGTTGAAAGTGCAATTCATGCGATTTTATCATACATAGACAATAATGAAAAATTTAGCAAACTAAAATTTAAATTGTATTCAAATGAAGCTTTGAAATTTATTAATATACGAATAGGTGAAAAACATTTTAAAGATGATTATACATTTGAACGTTTTATAGATGCTAAATATCCTTATATACCTAAAGAAGAATACATTAAAAAAATCAAGAAACAAAAATCAATAATACAGGACAACGATTATATCAATAGAACAGATGACTTTTTAACATAAAAACTTTAACTATCATATTATATTATAATATGAATGTTAACCGCCAGCCCACGCCCGCGCGCCCGCCCCATACTTAAAGGGAAGCCACCTTAAAGGGTATGGAGAGCCCCAGCCCCACCACGGGTATAAAAAACTACTTAAAAGAAAATCTACATTATAATAATATGGATATTAATAGACAAAAATCTGTAATGAAATATGTTTTAAATAGTGATGTAGGTAAAATTAAAACAAATAAAGACGGTAAACAATTAAAAAAAGTTATTATAGATGATAAAGAATACCCATATAATCCATCAAAACCTTTTTCAGGAACACTTATAAATAAACTAGAACAAGTAGAAAAAACACCAGGTTACAAACGTTTTAACATACTGGATAAAGCATCTAAGGGGATAGCAGTAAGAAAAGCGTTAAAACGATATTCTATATCAACATTCGGCACAAGAACTAACGTATTTACAGCTTCAAAAGCTTATGCTAACACATATGCCATAACAAACATTCAAAAATTAGGATATGCAGGATTATCTCACATATATTATCAAAAACCTAGATTAAGAGATTATTTAAATAAAAACAAAAGTATGAAACTATTAGTTGATGTATCCGTTCAGTTTAAGCATTTAGACGATGAAGATAAGGATTTTGTTGCTAGTATTCGTTCACGACGATATAATATATTAAACGAAGAAGACTTAAACAATGCAATAAATAATGTGGCATCTGATATAGAAATAAGCGTAGAAAATAAAAATTTTTATAGGTCTGATTTAAAGCTTCATAAAATAAACAAAATAGCATTTCATTATGATAAATATGACCCGACAAGAGCGGGTAAATTTATTGAATTACCTAGATGGATTGCTTTAAAGAAGGCTTGTATTAACATTCAAAACAATGATGAATTTTGTTTCAAATACTGTGTTTTATGTAAATTCTTTGAAGTATATAAAAAAGACCATCCTTGTAGAATATGTAAATACAAGCCCTTTGAAAATGATAGTATAATTAAATGGGAAGGTGTTAATTTTCCAGCTTCAAATGAAGATATTGATTATTTTGAACAAATAAATAAACAGAAAATTTCAATAAATGTTTATATAGTAGATAATCAAAAAATACGAGTAGATAGAGTTACAAAAATAACCGAACCTATATGTCATGTTAACCTTCTTCGTCTTGATGATGATGAGGGAAGCCATTATGTTTTTATTAAAGATTATTCTAAATTAATAGGTTCCCAAATGAATAAACATAAAGCTAAACTATTCACTTGTAAATATTGTCAAAAAGGATTTCAAAAGGAGAACTTATTACATAATCATCTTACTAAAGGTTGTATGGCTAACGAGGTTCAAAGAACACAGATGCCCGAAAATGAAGAAAAAATGTTCTTTAAAAACCACTATAAAAAATTGAGATGTCCATATGTTATTTATGGTGATTTTGAATGTTTAACAACCTTATCAAATGAAGGATTGAAGGGAACGTATCAAAATCATAAACCATCAGGATTTATGATAAATGTTGTTAATTCTATTACAGATGAAGTTAAGCCTTATTTATACAGAGGTGAGGATTGTATGAATGTATTTTGCAATAAAATGAATGAAATAAGAGATGATATTATGTATAAAATGAATAACCCTTTACCCATGGAAGAATTAACAGATGAAGAAAAAAAGCAATTTAGAGAATGTAAAAAGTGTCATATTTGTGGAGGTTCATTTAATGATACGAAAGATAAGAAGAAAGTCCGCGACACGAATAGTTCGCGTGCTCACCTTGGTCCGATGGACAAGGTTCGCGACCACTGTCATTTTACGGGTAAATATAGAGGTTGTGCACATAATAAATGTAATTTAGATTTTTGTTTTAGATACTTTAAAATACCGGTATTCTTCCATAACCTTAAAGATTATGACGCTCATTTAATTATAACAAATCTTGATAAACTAAATACCAGAAAAGACAATATAAATGTAATAGCTCAGAATAGTGAGAAATTTGTTACCTTTTCAATTAAACAAATTGAATTTAAAGATAGTTTCAGTTTCTTATCTTCATCCTTAGATAAGCTAGTTAAACTAACTAAATATGAAGACAGTGAAAAAAGAAAAGACTGGACAAAGCATTTTAAATACAGTAAGATGAGTGAATATGTGAAAGATGATTATGATTTAGATTTACTAACGGATAAGGGTATTTATCTTTATGACTACATGAATGATTTTAACAAGTTCAATGAAACAGAACTACCAAGTAAAAAAGAATTCTTTAGTCAGTTAGTTGAAGAAGATATAACAGATGAAGGTTATAACAGAGCAACACATATATGGAAGCATTTTAACATTAAAAACTTAGGTGAATATCATGACTTGTATTTAAAAACTGATGTGTTGTTATTAACAGATGTTTTTGAAAACTTTAGAACTCAGTGTTTAAAAGATTATGGTTTAGACCCCGCACATTATTTTACATTACCTAATTTTGCGTGGGATGCTATGCTATTAAAAAGTGGTGTAACTTTAGACTTAATATATGATGAGGATATGTATAAAATGGTTGAGCGAGGACTTCGTGGTGGTATGTGCCAAGTATCTAATAGAAAAGCAGAAGCTAACAATAAATATATGAATGGATTATATGATGAAAATAAACCTTCTTCATACATAAATTATCTTGATGCAAATAACTTATATGGTTTAGCAATGTGTCAAAAATTACCATATAAAGACCTTGAATTCATTGATTATAAAATGGAACTTAATGATATAATGGAATATGAAGACTTAGGAGTAGGTTATATTATGGATGTTGACTTAGAGTATCCTGATAATATACATGATTATCATAGTGACTACCCGCTAGCCCCTGAAATTATGAACGTAAGCGCTGATATGTTAAGTGCAACACAGAAGAAAATATATAAATCATATAACTATAATAAAGAACCAAAAGATGAGAAAACCAAAAAACTTATATTAAATGTTAATGATAAACAGAATTATGTATTAAATATAAAGATATTAAAATATTATTTACAACAAGTAATGAAACTAAAGAAGGTAAATAAAACAATTCGTTTTAAACAAAAAGCATGGTTGAAACCATGGATTGATTTTAACACTGATAAAAGAAAACAAGCAACTAGTGACTTTGAGAAAGATATGTATAAATTAATGAATAACGCAGTATACGGAAAAACGATGGAAAGTGTAAGAGAACACATTAACTTTGAATTAGTTGATACACCCGAACGTTTTCAAAAGGTAGTTAATGACCCTTGCTATAAATACAGACATATCATTAATGAAATCTTAGTAGGAGTTGAAAAGATAAAGGACACGGTAAAATTAAACAAACCTATATATGTAGGAGTTAGTATATTAGATTTAAGTAAGTTACATATGTATAAGTTTTATTATGATATTTTAAAGGAGAAGTATAAAGATAATATTAGGTTAATATATACTGATACAGATAGTTTTGTAACACACACATAAAAACTGATGACATATATGAAGATTTTAAGGATATAAGTAAACATATGGATTTTAGCGGTTATGATAAAGAACACAAATGTTATAACCCGATTAATAAAAAAGTTCTTGGTAAATTTAAGGATGAAGTAGACGGAAAAATAATAACACACTTTATAGGATTGAAGCCTAAAAGTTATTCATTCAAAGTTTATAAACAAGACAAAGAAGAAAAGAAATCAACAGGTATTGTTAAACATAAAGTAAAGAAAGAATTAAATTTTGTTAAATATTTAGAAACATTGAATAATAATGAATGTGATACTGTAACTTTTAACAGTATAAGAAGCAAACAACATCAAATATATTCTATAAAACAGACTAAACAAGCTTTATCAAGTTATGATAATAAACGTTATTATTTAGATAGTGTAAGAAGCCTACCTTATGGGCATTTCCGAATAAAAGATATTTAAAGGATTAATTTTAATAGAAATACTATTAAAATAAATCAAAAATATTTGTCGTTTTCTTTCTTTATCTTATAATACTCAAGAGTGCTACTTTTAGGATATAAGATTTCATTGTTGTTTAATTTAGATAGATAAGTATTTCTTTTATTCTGATATGAAACATCTTTATCAGGTGATGGTTTATTGTATACTTTTGTTTTTTCCTATTAATCTGTCTTCTATCTCTCCTAATTTATGATAAATTTGTTGCATGCCTTCTACAAGTTCTTCTCTTAAACATACCATGTTCAAATCTACTTTTTCTTCCATATAAAAGTTTTAGATTAAAATTTTTATATTAAAATTTTTTATATATTATTTTTAATTTTCAATTTTTTAAATCTTTTGTCAGTATCTTTTATGGATGCTTCTATCGTTGGTTTATTCCATAATATATTTTTTGCCCACATTCCAGCAGTCTCGTAACCTTTCCAGTCTTGTTTAACTTTATGTCTTGCTATATATCTTTCTTTTCTTTCTTCATCCTTATGTTTTGTAAAATCACTATAGCCTTCATTTCCAAATGATATTGTTTTAGTATTTCCTTCTTCATCTGTTATAACCGCATCATATTTTTTTACCTTTAGAACTAGATTTTTGTATAACAACGTCAGGCATATTATTAACATTTAGAAATAAATATTAATAATATGTTTTTTTTTAAAACTTGCTACTATAGGGGTTCTCTTCTCCATAACAAACGAATTCTTTAATTCGTGTTGTAATGTCTTACTCTGTTCTACGCTTATGGTATTTGTAAGTTTTTACAACAATTTAGAATTATTAGGGGACGCAGTAAGGGGATTTTATGGATAATATTACTCGTAATATTATCAATAATTAAATAGAAATTAATTTCTAAATATTATTAATGAATACTCCATTAGTAAAGCCTATTAATGTTAAAGAATATGAATTCAAACAATCTAAATATGAAGTAGCACCGAGACTACCTTTAGTCAAATAATTGTAGGTCCGAGTGGTTCAGGAAAAGGTATATTATTACAGTCAATGATATTAGATATTTACCGTGATGTTTTTGCTAGAATATACATTTGGTCACCTTCAATTTCAGTTGACAGTAATTGGTCACCAGTTAAAAATTATATTCAAGATAATTTAAAGGTTGATTTAGAAAAGGAGAAATGTTTATTTGATGATTACATACCAGAAGAACTAGAAGTTGTAATAAGTAGACAACACAAGGTAATAGAATATCAGAAAAAGAATGACCATAATAAATTGCATTCAATACTGATAATTGTTGATGATTTTGCAGACAGTAAAGCTTTTTCAAGAAACCCACCCTTATTAAATCAGTTGTATGTCAGAGGTAGACATAATGCAATAAATATTATAACATCAACACAAAAGTTTAATGCTTTATCTCCAATTATTCGTGTAAATAGTCGCCAGTTATTCTTTTTTAGATTAAGGAATTACAAGGAAATAGAAACAATGGTTGAAGAATTAAGTGCGGTATTGATTAAAAAATCAAGTGTAGCAGATACTAAAAACCTTGCAGAAGCAAAGAAATTATTATTAGAAGTATATAACATAGCCACTGAAGAACCATACAGCTTTTTATTTATTAATTTAATGAAAGGTGATGTTAATGATATGTTTTATAAACGATTTGATGCTAAATTAGTTATTGATTTAATTAGTTTTTACTTTTTGCTTTTGGTTTAGCTTTTGCTTTTGGTTTAGGTGAGTCATCATTATCTTTTTTCAGCTTTTTTATTTCTTTCTTTAAATCATCAACTTCTTTCATAAGTTCTTGAACTGAAGACCATAATACAACATTCATTTTAATATAATTTAATCTTAAATAATCATCATCGCTATCTTTCATTACCATTTTTGACCAGTGTTTAGGCATTTTTGAATTAGGCACATCCTGAGCTATAAATCCTATTTCGCGTTCTTCCTTACCTTTAAAATTAAATTCTTTTGGTTTAATGTATTTAACAATGTCATAACATGTTTTACTACTTATTCCCTTTATGTTTTCTTTAAGTCTTTCGTCTGATGTTTCTGTAGCAGTTCCATTTGCATGTAAGCCTGTGCTTGATACTTCACATATATTAGCACCATTTATAGATAAAAAAATTAAACCGTCAGCATCTGGATTATCTATTTTTACACGCTCACTCGATGAAACTGTTTGATGTGTAATATCTAAATGTCCTAATAAATTAACATTAGCATTTGTTAATTTAATTTCTGGTGTTGATGCTTCTAATCCAGTTGTTAAATTCATTTCTCCTGCATTGTCGCCATTCCTAATAAATAACTTATACTGAGTGTCTAATACTTCCTTAAATTCGCTACTGTTTTGAAACATAAACCGCCCCCAACTAATAATATCATTTTGTCCTATAATATCCGACTCACCAACAATATTACCAATGCTATTAAATGTTAAATTATTTGTAACTGCTCGGTTTAATGTTATTCCGTTAGTGTCGTTTAATTGTAATGCTATTGTTCCTGTCGTCGGGTCAGCGTCTCTGGGTTGTAATGAAAAATTGATTTCATCTGTTGATATAATATTCAATGAATTATTAGCATCTGCTCTTTGAAATAATCTACCTCTGCTATTTATATGAACATTGTTATTAAACGTTGATGTATTTTGAAATGTTGCTGTTCCACCGAAATTAGAATTACCACCGCCTACATTTAGTTTATTTCCTCCTGCAATAGCTCCAATACCCATACTTAAACAATAACATCCATTTCCGTTAGCTGTATTCAATAATAGTAATGAAGCACTGTCGTTACTGGTATTATATGCATTTATATTAAAAGAATTAAATGTTATATATCCTTGTGCATTTTTTACTGTTAAAACACCGCTAGCATCGGTTGTATCTTTGTATAATGTTAGTCCTGAAGCATTAGAGATATTAGCAGTGTCGTTTTCATAATTTACTGTATCTTTAAAATAAGTTGGTTTAAATAATGTTGTTCCTCCTGTTGAACTATTACATTCAATAAATGTATTAGTATCTGTGTCAGTTGAAGTTCCTAACATTAACCTCATCGCTTGTTGGTCTGTTCTTAAATCCATTGATATATTAGATTTTGTAACGTCAGTATATCTTTCTACAGTTGTATTAGCATCAGTTAATTCAATATTACCTCCAATATTAATATTATTTGTTAAATTAATACTATCTACTGTTAAGTTAGATACAGTTAAATCATTGGTTATATTTACATTTCCTGACGGATTTAAAACTAAATCTACAACACTATCATCTGATGTAGCATTTGATATAATTTTATTTCCTTGTAAAGTTATATAATTCGTAGCCTTTTTACATACTGATACTATCTTGTCTCCACCTCCAAACTGATTACTAAATAATAAGCCAGTAGTCGGTGATATATTTATTGTTTCGTTGTTTAATGTTAATCCACTATGAATGATAGTAGGAGCGCTACAATCAATAACTGGAAATGTAGAAAATCTATTAGTAAAATCTGATTTAGGAACTCGTAAATCTAATAAATTATCAATTTCTGTATCAGTGTAACCACCACCTCCGCCACCTCCTGCACCTGCTATTAATGTATCAACCTCGCCCTTATTATAAAAATTTGTAGATAAGTTTGCATCTATCTCCGTTTTATTGTAAAAATTACTGCTTAACTGGCTGTTAGTTTGATAATTATTTGTTAAATCAGTAGCTATAGCATTAATATTATTAAAATTTTGTAAGTTTTTTGTATTCAAGACTGCTATTTCGTCAGTGTTAGCTGTTATTTGTGCGTTGTTTCCTAATTCTGCTTTTGTTGCATATATCTGCGATAAATCAGTTCCACGTATTACAATATTATCTGCTGTTAAAGTATTTGTATTATTTAATGTTAATGGCATTATTAAATTAAATTAGATAATTAATTTAACAATGTTTTATTAGTCGTAAACTTTTAAACCTAAATCCTTAATCTCTAGTATCTGTTCTGAAACCATCGTTATGTAGATATTATCGGGCATTTCATTAGCTGGAATTGTTGCACCTGCCGGTTTCACAATTAATCGCATCATTTGCCCAGCGCGTAGATTTAGGCCTGTGTAGCTAGAATCGGAAACCTTTTGGAAATCAAAAGCGAAAACAAACTGTCTGTCGCGATATTGTTTGAAATTAATATTCATACTGTGTTGATGAAACAATGGGAGATTTAATGCTTTCCGTAAGTGATAAAAACATTGAGTAATAGAATTACAAGGATATCCGGGATACAATTTAGAACCCACTTGAATTTGGAACTCTAAATCTTTGTTTTTGTCGTAAATGCCTTCGTCTAATGGGTTGTGTTGTTGATGAGGATGATAAAATCTACAAAATTCTTTGTCAGCATATTCATAACCGAAGCTCGGGTCTCCTGATTTATAAAAAGTTACAAATGAAGCAACAAGTTTAGACACAGAACGAATAACATTGACACTGATATCAGTTAAACCTTTAATTGATTGTGATTGTGTGATATAAGTTGTATAGGTGATAGGAAGACCTTTTCCTTCTAAAAGATGCTTGACGTATTCATTATTTAAATTATTATCAAGGGTGCAAACATCACAAACCACACGAGCGTTTGAAATTTCCCAATCAATAGAAGTATTTGTAGCTTTTCCTACATCACCTGCAACTACAACTGTAAAACGATTTCTAATGTCAGCATTAATACCTGTGTCGCTTTCGTCATAGTCATTAGGATTAATGATACAATCAACAGCATTAGTCACGAGTTCTAATTCAATCGTTAAATTCCCCATATACTTTAACGGTAAATACTTAAACTGAGAAAATAAACCGCATAAGGGTTTAAATCCGACAGTCATTTCATCATAAAATCCTAAACAATTAGCACTATCAACTTCATAAATTAAAGCACTTCCTCCTTTTGTTACTAATGTTAATAGTTCATCATCATATCTATAACCGAAGCCTTCATTAGCTTCATCTCGTCTTGCTCCTGATGACATTAATTTAGAAAACATATGATGAACGCGATTATAACTGTCAAAGTCTTCAATAACTTGATGACCAGCAATAATTCTCATTCTTGTGAAAAAAGAATATGGAGATGATAAAGGTCGGAGTTTTCTAAAATTTGTTCCATCTTTATTATTAAGTGTGAAAAATATTCTTACACTTTGAGGGTCTAACCAACTATTATCTTCACCGTTTAAAGTAAATTTTAATACTCTATTACCACTTGAAGGTTTATAGATATCTGAACCAGAAGGCCAGAATGTAACGGTTCTTCTATTACAAAGGAAAAATGAAGTCCGAAAAGGACAAGTCCGAAAAGGACCCCGACGAGATCGACACTGACGAGGAAAGCTCGACCTGGAAGGTCAGCAGAGGCTAACTCAGTCAGTGTCGGCGGCTGGAGCGACGGAAGTTGCTACGAGAAGGCCGGGAAGTGCCTCCGGAGCTCCGGCCCCGAAAGACAGAAATGTCACAGAAAAAAAACGACATCCGCCGCCACTTGCAGATCCAGTTGAACTACCTGGAAGAAGAGCTCGAAAAGAGCAAATCGAAAATGCAGCGGGACGAGCTGTGGAAGACTATCATGGCCAACAAGAAAGAGCTGAAACAGCTCTATCTGGACCTAGGACCTAGGCCTGGGGCAGCCTGCAGAAGGCACTTCCTCCAGTTCTTCGGCTGCAGCTGGCAGCCAGCCCCCTCCAGAGCCTGCAAAAGGCAAGGGCAAATCCCCTCCAGAGCCTGCAAAAGGCAAGGGCAAATCCCCTCCACAGCCTGCAAAAGGCAAGGCGGCAGCAAAGGCTGCTACCCGGGATCCGCCAGGTGCCGTCAGCAAAGCGGCGAGCATTTTGGCCAAGGGTTCCAGCAAGCCTGCACAAGGCTCAACTGAGCCTGCACAAGGCTCATTTGCAGATCAGCCTGCACAAGGCTCAGATCCAACAGCTAGCGGCTCAGCCGCAAAGGTAGAAGAAAAAAAGAAGAAAAAGAAGAGGATGATGAAAAAGAGGAGAAGCCTGAACAAGGCGACGACGACACTTGCAACGAACCACAGCCCGAGCAGGGCCAAAAGGACAATGACGACGACAAGCCCGAAGAGGGCAAGACGAGGGTGAAAGAAGAGCCCGACTACAACTGAAGCCCGAGCAGGGCAGCACAAGCCCGAACAGGGCAAAGGGTACAATAACTCAAGCCCGAGCAGGGCAGCACAAGCCCGAACAGGGCAAAGGGTCAAAGAACCCTGCTGACGGCTGCTCGCAGGCAGCAAAAAAAGCTGGGAGAGCCTTGGTTTCGGTGGCTTGGGGTTTAGGGGTTAATGGTTTAGGTGTTAATGGTTCTAGCTTTAAGGTTTAAGGGTTAAGGGTTTGGGGTTTAGTGGCTTAGGGGGTCTCGGGTTTAGGGGTTTAGGGGCTTCGGGTTTAAAGGTTTAGGGGTTAATGCTTCGGGCTTTAGGGTTTAGGGGTTAAGGGTTTGGGGTTTAGTGCATGGCTTAGGCGGTTTCGGGTTTAGGGGTTTAGGGGCTTCGGGTTTAGGGGTTTAGGGGTTATTGGTTTAATGGTTAATGGTTCGGGCTTTGGGGTTTAGGGGTTAAGGGTTTGGGGTTTAGTGGCTTAGGGGGTTTCGGGTTTAGGGGTTTAGGGGTTTCGGGTTTAAGGGTAATGGTTTAGGGGTTGATGTTTCGGGTTTTAGGGTTAAGGGGTCAAGGGTTTGGGTTTAGTGGCTTAGGGGGTTTCGGGTTTAGGGGTTTAGGGGGCTAATGGTTTAGGGTCTAATGGTTTGGGCTTTAGGGTTTAGGGGTTAAGGGTTTGGGGTTTAGTGGTTTTAAAACTTTATAACACTTAAACCCCAAACCCTCAATCCTAAACAGAAACCTCAGCCCCTAAACCCAGAACCCGGTACCCCTAAACCTTTCAGCCCCTAACCTTAGAACCCAAGACCACAACTTTAAAAACCTTTAACCTAGACCCCCTGTCCCCTAAACCCATAAACCCCTTAACCCGAAACCCCGAAGCCCCTAAACCCGAAACCCCCTACCAGCACTCACCACTCACCGCCCACCACCCACCACCACACCTGCCACCATCCCCACCACCCGCCACCCACCACCCCACCACCCACCACCACACAAGCCACCATCCCCACTACCCGCCACCCACCACCACCATCCACCACCCCCATCCGCCATCCACCACCCACCACCACCCACCACCAATGCGCCGATTTTCCCTTCCGGACCTCTACCAAAGCAGGTTCGTACAAAAAAGTACGAAATTCGTACTTTTGAAAATTCGTACAAAAAAGTACGAAAGATTCTAACCCCTTTTAAAAAGGATTCGTACAAAAAAGTACGAATTTCAAAAGTACGAATTCGTACTTTTTTGTACGAATTTTCGGCTGCTGGCGGCTTGCCTGGCAGCCGTCCAGCAGCCGAAATTTGGCGCTGGGCACAACCGGGCCCTGCCCCACCACCCCAACATCCCAGCAGGCACAACCAACCCCCACCACCCACCAGCTAGCCCCCCACCAGCCCCCCACCAGACACCACACCACCACCACCCCCGACCACCACCACCACCACCACCACCACCACCACAAACCACCACCAACCACCAAGCCACCACACACCCCCACACCCCATCGCTGCCATCACCACCCCCCCCCCACCACCACCACCACCACACCACCAGCCACCAACCACCACACCACACCCCACCACCACCCCCCCACCACCACCACCACCACCACCACCACCACCACCACCACCACCACCACCACCACCACCACCACCACCAAGCCAGCACCCACCACCGAGCCAGCACCCACCACCCACCACCCAAAAAATTATGAAAAGGGGGATTCTAGGGTTACCCCCCTACCCCCTATATAGGCCCCTATACTGTTTTTAAACTTGTCTATCTCATTCGTTATCGTTTTTGTTGGACACTTATCTAAAATCTTTATGTAGTTTTGGGGTTGTCTTTTGAACTATTCTTCTCATTTATATTTTATGATGGTTTATTATCATAACGTTTTGTATAAGTTGTATCTATTACCCTATCCCGATATTTTATACTAGTTTTATGTCATAAGCTTAGGCATAAGTTTCCTTCCTTAGTCGGTTTATGTCGGGGTATTATGTATAATATTCTATATAATATTATGTCTAGGTTTCTGTGGTGGCTGTTGTCTGCATTTATAATAATATTTTATACCAATATTATTATGAATGGCTTTAATCTTGTTCCCTATCAAATATTTCATTTAAATGTTTTTGCAATTCATCAAGATTTAAATAATTAATGTCATTACCTATAAAATTAACAAGAAACTCATACATAATGTTTTTAAACAATAGTTTATCCGGATATGATTTTTTGTAATAGTCATAATGTAATATTAAAATATTTTCACGTCTAGTAACATGTTTCATTGTTTCCTTATTATGAAGAAAATATAGTAACACATCAAACTTATCAAAAAACCTTGTTCGTCTGTTCTTAATAAAAGATATAATTACTTTCTTATAAGGGTTATCACTTTTCATAAACATATTTACTAACTTTTGTTTTTTCGTTTCTCTATCATCATAAGAAAAATATACATCAACATTGTCTATTTCTTTTAATATATAAAGTTGCTTTTCAAAATTTGTTAGTTCACCTTTATCATGTATATCAAATGGGTAATCATCTTCTAAGTTGATAAGACGATTACAACTATCACAACAATTAAATGACTGTATAATACTTCCTATTTCTTCTGGTTGTTTTGTTTAATGTTTCCTTGTTATGATGTTTTCGCATATGATTACACTGTTGGCACTTGCTATAATCAAATATGGTCATTTTCCCTACTATTCTAGGGCGTTTTTTCTTTAAGTAGTTTTTTACCATTTATTTATTAATTAACAATAATTCATGTCGTAAATAACGTTTAGGTAATCCTTCAAGAAAATAATATTTATTAAGTTGCATATCGCGTTCAACACTTTTAACTTTATAAGTTTGTTCGCTCCACCGGCTCCTTGTTTCTTTTCTACTTGTATAATTGCCACCGCTTTTTGTATAGATTTTTATAGTATCGCCTTCACTGATATTAGGATAATTTCTTAAATATTTTTCTTTCAATACTGAGTTAGACTTTACTGTTATGTGGTTATCGTCTTTATGTGCTTCATTAGGAACTAAACCAGTCGTTGAATGAACCATTTGTTTATTATATTTATCTAATGCAGGTTTTAACATAATTGTCCAGGCTCCTTGTTTATGAACTTGTAATCTATCACTTATCATCTTCTTTAATGTTCTTATCATTCTCTCGGCTACGTTAGCATGTGTTAGTGTGACATTATGTATAATTCCGTTATCTTTCAAATATGTTTGTAATATTTTATCATTAAGTGCCCCTTCATCATCACTATAAACTGATTGAGGATAACCCATTACCTTAAAACATTCCTTTAAGGCATTTAATACAGTTGGCCCGTCTCTATTTTGCATTGGAACTACATGACATTTTTTACTAAAATTATCAATACAAACAAAACCATATAATGGATATTCATTTTTATATGTGTTTGTATCTTTCATTAGACTAATCATATTCATCAAATCAACAGAATAAATTGCACGAGAAAAAGGAGCAGAAAAACTATTATATTGTTTATAACCGCTTCTTTGTTTTACTGATTGATTTTTAAACCATTCTTTAACTTCTTCTTGTGTGATTACTATACCTGCTTTTATTGCATCATCATATAAACTCTTAGCACTACCGAAGCCTCGCTCAATATCAAAATATAACTCAGATAATTTTGCTTCTTTACTCATCAATTAATATTATTTAGAAATTAAATAATATCAATTCCATAATAAAACTTTGTTTACTATTTTATCCATTATTTTTTTTTTCTAACTTATCTTCATATTTTTTTATACATCTCTTTGTCTTTTGATGCTTTGATTTATTGGTTCCGCTACTTATCATTCTTCCACATTTTTCACACTCATAACATCTGTCATTGCTTTTATAATAATCTTTAAAATATCCTCGTTCTTTATTAAGCTTATTATGCTTATCATTTGACAACTTTTTATTTCGCTTTCTTTTCTCTTCATTGTTGGTTTCTTCTTCTTCTGGTTCTTCTATTGAGTTCCATAACACATCAAATAAGTCATCATCAATGTCTATTTTATTTTCGTTGCCCATTACTAAGCATGTCATAACTATCTTATATATTAATGCTAGGTTTTCTTTAAGTATGTTTTTTTAACTTCTTATTGACCTAGCGCTTCCTCTGGAACTTCTGCTTCTAATGTATTCTATTGTTTCTTGACTTCTGCGAGAACTAACAACACTAATAGGCGGTGTTGCTTCATCTACATATTCAATAGTTCTATCACTAGGAACGGAACTTTGCACTGTTTCAACAGGCGAAGAATTAATATAATCACTTAATGCTTCTTCTTCATGTGGCATTAAAACACTTCTGTTTGAACTTCTTATAGAACTTGAAGAAGATGATGAAGGCTCATAAGATTTCTTAACATTCATAGGTAAACTATTATCGCTATCTTCACTTTGTTGTTTCTCTATAGATGGTTCACTTGTTATTTCTTCTTCTATTTGCTCTCTCCTATTTCTAATTTCTTCTCTTTCTTCTTTAAACTCATCTTCTCCAAACATAGCTTCATAAACTCTCCTCATTACTGATTTGTTTTTAGTTTTTTCTCTGTCTGCTTCTTGGTCTTTCTCATTACTTTTTATAGTGTCCTCGCTTTCATCTGTTTGTATCTGTTTAACTTCTTCTTCTTCTGGTGTTTTCATACTTTCTGTTATACTTGGTGTTTCATTAAATCTATCTGTTTGTGTTCCTTTATCTGGATTATCATTAAGTATTATTGTCTTTTTATTATATTTGTCTAAATCAAAATCATCAAAATTAACATCAATTAATAATATTCCTTGTTGTGTTCTTCTTTCCCTCTCCGGTAGTATTTTTAATCTTCGTGTTCTTGCTTCCCTTTCAATTTCTTCAAATGTTGGCTTTAAGCGTAGCATATATTAAACATATATATTTTATACTGGTAAAAATGATTTTGCTAAAGCCGTTGCTCCCGCTTTTGCTAAATTTTCAACTCCCGCTTTTGCTCCAGCTACTGCTATATCTCTTAAAGGTGTTGATGATGTGGATTGTGAAGGTAGTGATTCTCCTACGCTACTTGATGAACTACCACCACCTTTTCCTTTCTTCATATCTCGCCACTCTATCATTCGTTTTCGTAGTAATTGGTCATTTATTTGGTCTGTCCATTTTCCTGTTTGTATTAACCTATCAATATAATTTATAAGATAATCCTTTCTTGTTTGATTTCTTCCTTTACCTTTTATTTTAAGTTTTGATATTTCTTCTTCCTGTTCTGGTGTTAATCTTATACCTCTTAAGAATAACTGAAATCTTATATCATTTTCTTGAACGCTTTTATCTTGCCATTTTGTAAGTTTTGTTGAATAATCAATAGTTTCCTTATGTTTTCTCGCTTGGGCTGGTGCTTTAGTTGTTTCATCATCATCTGCTGGTATTAATTCTGGGTCATCTTCAAAATCATCATCTTCTTCTTCTTCTTCAATACTTTTATTATGAAAAGCGTTTATGAATAACTCCTTTGCATCGTCCATTGCTTGTTTACGTTCTGGTGAATCTTGACTAGATGATTTAATTTTTTCTTCTATTGTATTAAACTGTTCTTTTTGCTCTTCATTTAATTTACCCATTTTATCAGCAATTTTAAACATTGTCATTATGGTATCTCTTGTCATAAAACTTGGGTCAATACTAGACCAATCATTTAAATTCATTTTGTTTAAATGAAATTTAATAATTGACTTTTTAGATGATTGTATTTTCATATCATCAAAAATTTTCATTATTTGTTGTGTATCGTAATTTTCTTCTTCTTCTTCTTCTTGCATAGGTTGTTGTTGTTGTGGTGGTGCCAGTAATGATGGTGGATAACCTTGATTACTTTTAACTGGAACATCCATTGAATGAACTGGAACACCCACAGGTAACTTGACTATGAACATCACTTAAATCATTTTTAGCCATTTCACTAATTTCAAAATTTTGTTTTCTAACTTGCTCTCTATATCTTTCAGTATCACCTATCATTGAAGCTCTGATTATATCTAATGCTCGTTGTTCTTCTTCTTGTTTTTGCTGTCTAAACTCTTCAAAATTATTTCTAAATTCTGCTAAATCTCCTGTTGTTAGTTCTGGTCTTAACATTAATTCTTCATAAACTCCAGCGGGTGTTTGAAAACCACTTGTATTAATTGACACTAATCCTGATGATGTTCCTTGTTGTATTCCTGCGTTTCTTAACTGTGCTTGTCTTAAGTTATCCTTCGATCTATCTTCTTCTTGCTTCTTCAATCCTAGAAAATCAATATTATCAAATTGACTACCGAACTGATTATTTCTAAATAATGTCGCTTTCCTGTCTATTACTTGTTCAATTGATGGTCTGTTGGTGTCTCCTTGACTTTCAACCATTCCTATCATTTCATCATAGGTTGGACGTAATTTTAACTCAGATTTTAATGTTTTTATCATTTTTATATTTTATATTAGATTTTAATTTATTTCCGCCATTATATCTTTTAATTCTTTTTGTTTCTTCTCTAGCTCTTCTTTTGTTCTTACTGGCATCATAGGACGCTCTAACTGTCTGTTAATTTCATCTAATTCTCCCTGATATAATGATTTCTTCTGATGTTGTAACCATTCGTTACGTAGTCTAATATTTTTACCTCTGTTTTCTGCTTCTTCTATTCTTAACTTCATATCTTCAATAGCTTTCTTACGACTAGCTACTCCTATAGTATCTTCTGAATCATAATATTGTTGAACCTGTGGCATTCTTTTAAACTCTGGTTTGCTCTTAAACATACTCATATTATTAAGAATATTAGATTAAAAATATTATTAATAATTATTTCATTCTTTATTTAAAGAAATGAAGCGCTTCTTCAGGAAAATCAATAACATATTTGTCAATCTCATTCAACAACATTTTTACAGTGTCTTCATCAAGAAACTCATACTGATTATTGTTTAAATGCTTTCTCAGTTCATATAATGGAGATAGTTGTTTTGGAACAGGTGTTTCAGTTCTAACACACGCTTGTAAAACGACAAACTGCTTCATAAGTTCATCATTTACATCATAACCCTTAACATTTGATAAATAATGATAACAATAATTTTCAATTATGCAACATTTCTCATCTGTGTCAAATGTTTTCATCTTTAATAGTTCATTTCTTACTATTTCCGCCCTTTCAATATCACTCTTCATATATACTATATATTTCGTTTTAATCTTTAAAACATGCTAGTTTTAAATCTTGCTATTTTTTTCTGTTTGTTCTTGTTGCTTTGCTCTTCTTATTTCCCTATATGAAGCTTCTAATAATTCACGTGCTGTTAATGCTCTTGGTGGTGGTTGAACGGGTTCTTCCATTCTTACAGGTTTTGATTTTTCTTTAACAACACTTTCATCAATTTGTTGATTTACTTCTTTAACTGTTGTAGGTGCTACAGTTTTTATTACTTTGTTTTCAATAGGTTTAACAGTTACAGCTCTTGTTTTCGGTTTTGGTTTAATTGGTTTATCTTCTGTTTTTCCATTGCATTTGTGAGAATATCTTAATGTTTTCAGTGTCATCTCAGCTTGACATCCTTCAGTAGCAGGGGACAAGCTCTTGGTGCCGTCTGCGGATGAGCTCCTGCGCGAGGCGAAGCTAGTGCCTGGACATCCAAGCGCTTGGCTCCTCCAGGTGAGCTTTGCGCCCTCTGGGCGTTGCGCCTTCCGCACCTGGAGGCATTTGGGCCCGGCTTCAGAAATCACCAAAGGCAGTGACGGTTTTGTAACGCTATCTTCCCAATCGGTGCGAAGTTGCCATCGCGCTTTGCCAAAAGCCCTCCGGTCACGAGTGACGGACGGAGCCGTTGGCTGGCTTCTGTTGCCATTGTTGTTCTGAATGCTGCTCTGTGAACGTGATCGTTCCAAACTCCCCGTTGAGCATGGCGAAAACAACTAAGCGCACAACAATTACTGCCGCCACAACGACCGCGACACGACGACGTCGACGTCACGGCGTCGACTACTGTTTGTTACTAGTAGTATGGTTGCAAGCTGACATAGTGCTGATGCAGATTGCAATGCGGTGCAGCACGGTGTCCGTCGGCTGTCTTTAAAGTCGCATGTGCTTGCCGGTTGTTGCAAGGACCCCTACCGATCAGCTGGTTTTTGCTTCTTAAATGCTAAGATGCCTTGGAGAGAGAGCCCTGGGCCCGACAGGCTCTTCTTTCCGGCCAGACCCACGATCTTCTTTCACGTTGAACTTTCTTGCTTTGTTTTAAGCTGTTTCGGCCGATAGTCCCGAGATCAATCAGGTGAGCTCTCAAGGTGGCCTGGAACCTGTACGGAGTTGAACTCAGCCCCCCCCGGGGCCCGTCGCAGCCTTCTGACGATTCCCCTCCTCTTAAGGTGTGTGGACCCCCGGGGCGGCACTAAGGGCTGCCTTCCAGGCCCGATGAGCACCCACACCTTGTATAGTCAGCTGCGGCAGGGTGACAGTGCCCCCTCCATTGGCTCCTTAAATTCCAGGCCTCCTCGCCCATCTTCTTGCCAGTCCGCGCTCATCCATCCGTTCAGCCGCCTCCCTATAGTTTCCGCCATGCGCTCACATGTAGTGTCTACCTACTTGCGTGTATTCATTCTGCCTTTCGCTCCTTTGTCGCAATCCGGTATGCCTCTCTATTCCCTCGCATCACCACCGAGCTGGCGGACATGATCACCTGGTGGTCGCAAGGGCCTTCGTTGACCGCCTCGATTGCCTACCGGATGGCCTTCCTCCCTCACTGCGCAACTTCAGCCGCGACCTGAGCTTCGCAGGCACTTCTCCGCGCTCCACGGGTTGGACGTGTGGCTCATTGCTCACAAGCATGGACCCTACACTGGACAACTTCACCGCTCACCTTGGCCGTATAAGACCTCATCCCCGCTGCTCCCTGACATGCTCATGCGCAGCCCACTCCCCCTCGCGCCGACTCACGGGGGTCTGGTCAACCGACCTCTGCAGGTTACTTAGGTTCGCCTCCACTTCCTCGACGAGTGTTTGCGTTATCTCACCTTCGCATCCACTCCCTCGAGTAGAATCCTGTGTCATCCCAGTCGGCCCCTCTCGCCGTTCCTGGGAGTCTGGGCATCCGATTCTTTAATAACAGGCCCCTTAGGTTCGGCACCTCCTCGACGCGTGCCTACCAAGTCACCCCCTCCAGTCACACACACGGTTCTGGGTAACCGACTTCTGTAGGTTTCCTAGCGTTGTCTCCTCTTCCTCGACGTGTGTTAGCGCTCTTTGAGAGCGGATAGTGAAGGACTCCCCCTGTCGTTCCAGACCCCGCTCGCTTCGACATCGGGGACCTGGGTAAACGACCTGCGTATGGACGTCGTTCCGCTTCATTCCATTTCGTCCACCACGCAGCTCCTCATGTCGTTCCAGACGCCCCTTCCCACCCCGAGGTGGCGGGTCTTGGTAAACGACCCGCGTCAGGCCGTAGCTCCGCTTCTTTCCATTTCGTCCACCACGCAGCTCCTCATGTCGTTCCAGACCTCCCTTCCCACCCCGAGGTGGCGGGTCTTGGTAAACGACCCGCGTAAGGCCGTAGTTCGGCTTCTTGCCACAAATTGTCCACCACGCAGCTCCTCTTGTCGTTCCAGACCCACCTTCCCACCCCACGAGGTGGCGGGTCTTGGTAAACGACCCGCGTATGGCCGCAGCTCCGCTTCTTTCCGTTTCCTCCACCACGCAGCTCTTCATGTCGTTCCAGACCCCTCTTCTCACCCCGAGGTGGCGGGTCTTGGTAAACGACCCGCGTATAAGGCCGTAGTTCGGCTTCTTTCTATTTCGTCCACCACACAGCTCCTCATGTCGTTCCAGACCCCCCTTCCCACCCCGAGGTGGCGGGTCTTGCCGGTAAGTCCGCTTCATTCCATTTCGTCCACCATGCGGCTCCTCATGTCGTTCCCACCTCGAGGTGGCGGGTCTTGGTAAACGACCCGCGTCAGGCCGTAGCTCCGCTTCTTTCCATTTCGTCCACCACGCAGCTCCTCATGTCGTTCCAGACCTCCCTTCCCACCCCGAGGTGGCGGGTCTTGGTAAACGACCCGCGTAAGGCCGTAGTTCGGTTTCTTGCCACAAATTGTCCACCACGCAGCTCCTCGTGTCGTTCCAGACCCCCCTTCCCACCCCGAGGTGGCGTGTCTTGGTAAACGACCCGCGTAAGGCCGTAGCCCCGCTTCTTTTCCATTTCGTCCACCACGCAGCTCCTCATGTCGTTCCAGACCCCCCTTCCCACCCACGAGGTGGCGGGTCTTGGTAAAAGACCTGCGTATGGCCGTAGTTCCGCTTAGTTCAATTTCGTCCACCACGCAGGTCCTCATGTCGTTCCAGACCCCCCTTCCCACCCCGAGGTGGCAGGTCTTGGAAAACGACCCTCGTCAGGCCGTAGCTCCGCTTCTTTCCATTTCGTCCACCGCGCAGCTCCTCATGTCGTGCCAGACGCCCCTTCCCACCCCGAGGTGGCGGGTCTTGGTAAACGACCCGCGTATGGCCGTAGTTCCGATTCTTTCCATTTCGGCCACCACGCAGGTCCTCATGTCGCTCCACACCCCCCTTCCCACCCCGAGGTGGCGGGTCTTGGTAAACGACCCGCGTAAGGCTGTAGTTCCGCTTCTTCCCATTTAGTCCACCACGCAGCTCCTCATGTCGTCCCAGACCCCCCTTCCCACCCCGAGGTGGCGGGTCTTAGTCTTGGTAAACGACCTGCGTCAGGCCGTAGCTCCACTTCATTCCATTTCGGCCACCTGTCGTTCCAGAATGGTAAACCGTAGTTCCGCCTCTTTCCATTTCGTCCACCAAGCAGCGCCCCTCATGTCGTCCCGGACCTCTCCCCGGTTTGTTAAATCCCGGCCGTAGCTCCGCTTCTTCCATCGCGTCCACCACACAGCGCTCCCCAAGTCGTTCCAGACCCGCTTCTAGCTCCCAGATCGGGGACCTGGGTAAACGACCCGCGCACGGCAGTAGCTCCGCTTCTTTCTGTCGCAGTACGCATCGCTCCTCACGTCGTTCCAGACACCGCTTCTCGCAAGGCCGTATAGTCTCGCTCCGAGAATGTACGTTTCTCGTGAAGCCGTAGCCGCTACCCCGATTCTTACATATTCTTACCATTACATGCCATGCCTCGGTTTCGAGTCCGGCTCAGCTGGGCCCCGCCTCTACGCGTCCGCGAGTGCATCGTCCTTCCCCTTCTCCAGTTACCCACTTTGCGTCGCCCCCCCCCTCTTCTGGCCCAAACCCCCTTTCCGGCTGATAACCCAGACTTGGGCCACTTCCGGCGGGTTTCAGGCTCCCCATTTCTTTCGGGACCAGTCCGTGCCGGTCTCGGCCTTCGTTTCCACTTATAGTCCAGACTCTAGTTCAAGCCCCCTCTGGAACCTCCCGCGGAGGGGGCCGATGACGCTTGCGGAGGCCCCCCGAGATGCTGGGCGGGGAAGAGTGGTGGAGGCCGCGGCTACTGCTGCAGGTCGAACCCTACCTACCTACCTACCTTTGTAATAGTCCTGTTCGGACTTGTGCTGGCTGGCAAAGGACCAATCTCCCCATGTGCTCTGGTCCTGCCACGGACTCGGCTGAGTCCATTCTTGCCATTCCGTCCAGCCCCAACTTTGCCATTCCTGGTTTTGCCCCAGTTTTGCCAGCTGCCTTGTGCAGGCTCGCAGGAACTGCTGCTGGCTTGCCAGCCATGGCTCCCCCACTGATCGTGGGTCGAGTATCGGACGGGGTCACCGTCGTCGTCGGTGTCGTCCTGCCATCGCTGGCTTCTGCACTCGAACTTGACTTCTTGGCCTCTTCGGCCTTTTTTGCCTTCTTCAGGCTCTGCCTCCTCCGTGGGTGTATAGTTCGTATACGTGTAGGAATATTCTTCCTTCGGCTCTTTTTTCGGAGGCTGGCTAGTTGCTCTGTTCGAGCTTTTTGCTTTGTTCCTGCTCTTGGCTCTTTGCGAGCTGCCCCGCTTGTTGGCTTTCGCCTTCGGCCTGGCGCCGATCGGGATCTCTTTTGCCGCATACGGGGTTTCGAAGTCCCGTTGCCAGCATGCCCTATTCGGGCTCCAGAAAGGCCTTTGCAGGCTCGCCCCATTCCATCCGGACTCTAACAAGTACCGGAGGATCTCGGGGCTGGTTTTCATCACCCTCTCCAAAGCTTCGATCTCATCATCCGTGAGTTCTCGCCAGGTGGACAAGTCCTCTCGGACTAGCACATAGCACTTGTTGAGCTGGTGGTAACGGACTCTCCACCAGGGAAGGCCCGCCCCAGCGGTCGCCTTCTTCAGGCTCAGCGCCAGGAACACCAAGAAAAAAAACGCCTTATTCAGGCTTGCCATGGCCACGGCTCACGAGGGCGCCTAGACCTTCTAGCTAGGCTTCAAGTTTCCTAAAGTACTAGCTTTCTTCAAGCTACACTACTCACTAGCTTAGGAGCTCCGACCAGAGGCCTCGGCTCTTTAAAGGGTTTAGGTACGAGGCCTTAACCAACAGCTACGACCAACCCGGGCTACTGCTTTAAGTACCCTACAGGGCTACAGCTGTCTACAAGCTTCTAGTGTGGTGCAGAACCTAGTGTGGGGCAGAACTACCCTATACGGCTACTGCTTTCTACAAGCTCCTATATAGTGTGGGCCAGAACTACCTACTCTAGAGCTCCTAAAGTGCGGGGCACCCTACAGGGCTAGTGCTTTCTACAAGCTCCTAGAGTACTCTACCAGTGCTGTCTGCGAGCTGTGTGTGTGTGTGACAACCCTGTGTCCAAGGGTCTTCAGGCCACGCTCCCATGACGTGCTTTGCCTTGCCTTTCTCTTGGTCTTCTATCACTACAGCAGGGGGATGAGACGCATGCTCAGTGATCTCATCCAACGAAGCTAACTGTGTATGCGGGAAGCTGAAACTGGCGCCATTTCAGTGTACCTGTTATGGGGGACTCCGCTCCTGGGCTCTGCGTGGCAGCTGGAGGGAGTCAGCAAGGTGCTCTGGGCCAGGCGTGGCAGCTGGGACCTTGCACCCCATGATCCCATTGGACATGGCACGGGGCTAAGCCGAGAACCCTCAGTGCGTGCGTTGGGTGCCATTCTTCCATGCTTGCGTCCACCGTACATTTGGAGCGGTACATTCAGTGCTTGAGCTTACAGTTATTGGACGTTTGGTGACGAGTCACAGGTTGCGCAGTCAGTCAGGCCCACGTTCTCTGTGTTGCCCTTCGGTGCGTTGGGGTTCAGGCTGGCGTTGTGGTTTAGTCAGGCAGGTAGAGGTCTCAGGCCACGAACTTTCTTTCGCCGGGCTGCGAGCCGTCCGAGACGAGTCAGAAGATGAATTCACATGCAAAGTGAAAAGAACCTCAGCCACTTTGGGCAAGGGCGGCCCTACGTCCTAGAAGAAGTCGGCTAGCTACGCCCGCCGAACCTCAGTCATTTTCAGACGAGGGAGGAGCCCTACCAAAGTCTGTACAGGCGGGTCCTAAAAGCCCAGCTCTCAGGTCAAACCTCAGCCACACTGGCGAGGAAAGAGCGGAGAGTGAGCTTAGGGCGACTGGTCCAGCCAGTCACGGAGGGGGCCCCTTGGCCTTTGCAGCTGCAGCCGCCATTTCGCGGCGACGTTTGGCAACGTATGCCGTGGTGAGCCGAACATGCCGAGAGGTCATGGCATGCGACTCCATGAGCTGCTGGTTGGAGGCTGCCACTCCACACACAAAACACCTTAAAAAGTTGTCTGACAAGACCTGGACATGAGGTGGTGACGGTGGGGCAGCAGATCCTCGAGCCACATGGCGAGGGGAGGGAGACGGCGAGTCGGTAGCCTCATCATCGGGAAGCCCCGGGTTGGGGAAAGCGGGACTCGGCTCCGTCCTGTCAGCCATGGAGGTCAGGGCCTCCGGTGAGGCAGGCTCCAGGGGATTGTCCGGAGCGAGGGAAAGCTCCGGGCCCTCAGCCAAAGAGGCGAGGGAGTCCAAAGGCCCCGGAGTGGGCGGCCTTGCACCGCTGGAGTCTTCAGCAGCCTTGACACTAGGCACGGAGTGTCCCGAACCGGCACCAGAGGCACCGGATTGTGGAGGAAGGGCCTCCAAGGACTGGTGTGCGGCCGTCACATAGCTGAAGGCGGAAGGTGACCAAAGGCTCAGAAGGAGCACTCAAGGCGGACCCTGCAGCCTCAGGCGGGGGCGAGGGTGGGCCTTTAGAAATGGCCACAGCTGGTGCAGAGGGTGGCCCCAGGACCGGCCCTCTCCTGGCCGTGCAGCGGCTGGAGCTGGGAGGCAGTGGTGGTGGTGGCAGAGGTCGTGCGCCGCAAAGCCGTCTTCCAAAAGCCACCTGACGCCTTGAGGCAACTGGGAGCCGATGGACATGTGGCTTCCAATAGGGAGCCCCCATCGGGCCACACCCTGGCACTCTTACATGTCATCCCGGCTAGCTTCTCCACTTCTGCAAGAGCGACGCGAGCGGATGGAGGGAGAGCTGGTGCCACGTGCCCTCCCCACGTTGCCGGGCTTCAACCTCGAGGTAGAGGACTGTGGTTGGTCCCTCCTACGTGGGCCGGGGGGGGGCGGGCCTGGCCAGGGCAGCTGGAGGAGCACTGCCCTCCAGTGGCGCGGGCGCGGGGAAGACAAGCCATGGCAACCTCAGCCCCTGTAGGCGAGGACGGTCCGGCGGATCCAGACGAAACCGCTTTGGACTGAGTAGTCCGACCCGCCTAGACCAAGGGCCGGGGCCACCCTCGCTAGGGTCGGTGGGGTTGTCCACCTGGTTTCCACCGTCGTTGGGTGGAACCTCAGTGTCGGCGAGGGGGTGGCGGCCGAGGTGGCGGGTTCGCCTCGACCCTTGGCGTGGTCCTCAGCTTGGCGTGCCTTTGCTTTGGCACGGGCAGCTTTTTGCGCCGAGACAGGGAACTGGTCGAGTGCCAGATCCCTGTATCTTCCCGTTGCTGCTGCTGTTCGCGAAAATGCCGCCCTTTAGGCGGCATGGTTGCAGACCCTCGAGCCAAGGGCTACCGGAAAAACCTTGGGGCGGGGCTTCGGCTTAGGCTTGGAGGTAGGGACCCACTTCAAAAAGGGGGCTGGAGCCTTAGGTGTTGGAGCCCCCAGAGAAGAACCAGGACTCTCGGAAGCCTGGGCCTGAGGAACCTCTGAAGGGCCTCGAGGAGAGCCTTCAAGAGGAGGGGGACTGAAGCCCAGAAACCTCAACCGAAGTGAGGGCAGCAGCAGGTGCAGAACCCTCAAGAGACCCCCAAGAGCTAGGAACAGGGGGAACAGCCAGGGCAGCGGCAGAGGCAGAAGGAGGGACCGGAGCACCAGGGTTAGGGGGAACCTTAGCGAAAAAACACCGAACCGAGGGAAGCGCACAGGGCGCGACGAGCTTTTTTGGCGCAGCTCCCATGCGGAGAGTCACGGAGCCTTGGCACTGGCTACACTTCCAAACCGGCCCCTGGCGCACAAGGGAGTGCGTGGAGTGGGTCGGGAAAGGGCACAGAACCGCAGCCGTACGGCACGGGAAGGAAATAAGGCGCTCAAAGGTGTCCGGGGGTCGACCTGGTAGATGCTGAGAGAGCACTCGGAACACTTAAGGCACATGTTGAAACTTTTGTCCCGAGACGTGCGAGACCAGACGTGCCCTCCAGGTTGAGGGGTTTGTCGAGTAAGGCCTGCAACCTCTGCCTCTTGTTGGGCGAGGGAGATGCGGAGGTATCAAGGGCGGAAAGAAGGCGGTTCTTCCGCGGGACAAAGTCCTCCTTCTCCGCCTGGGCAAGTATCGCGGCACCGCGACGTCCCAAGTACTCGCAGAGGAGAGAGGTAACTCTATCAACCTCTTTTTGAGCGGCAAGGCGGTGAGGGGTTTGAACCTCCTCAGCTCGAGCCCCAGCGAGCTTGTCGGCGAGGATATTCAGCTCATGACGCCACAGAGCGTCAGCTCCGAATTCCAAGCAGAAATCCGGGACACTGAGGTGGGAACGGACCCAGTGTGGGTCAACCCTGTGCCTGTGATCCCACGCCTTGGACCAAACAAGCGGGGTGCGCTTGGTGAAGGGGCCCTGGAGACTGCGAAGGGCGGGCCGGCAATCGCAAGTGAGGTCAAAGGTGCCACGGGAAGAGAGGAGAGCCTGGGCGATAGCCTCACTCTCGCCCTCCGGCACGGTGGCAGGAGCTGGCAAAAGACCCGACATAGTGCCGAGGACTGTCAAGTCGTTTTGCTGCCTGCTGGCGACAACAACGGCCCAGCCGACCGACCGAAGGCGACTGTCCTTCGTGGCTGGTCCGCCCGAAGCGTCCGTAGCGACGAAGAGCCCTGTCAAGTCAGGACTTCCTTGGAGGAAAAGGCCGGTACGACGGACCTCAGCCTCGTGGGCGAGGGGGACGCGAGGCGCGAGAGGCCGCATCCCTCGCAGCCACAGGCATTCAGCTGGATGGCGCCGCTTAAAGGAGAGCAACCAGCCGGAAGGCATGAGGGCGCCAGGCACACGCTCGCACTCATAGAGGAGATGGTGCAGTGTGTTGGGCTGCCCACAGAATTTGCACTGGTCCTTGCCGCCGTTGCCAGAGTGAAGGATTGTGCCTTGAAAGACGGCCCTGAGGCCGTGCCTCCAGGGTTTAGTCCGAGGACTGGCTAAGAGGCGGCGCGGCACGGTCCAATCGATGCCAGAGGAGGCTCCAACGGCGGTGGAGACGGCGCCGATGCGGGACCAGCGCTCAAGCTGGATGACCTGCCGGAGGAAAGCGGAGGCCTCGAAGACCGCACCCGGTTCTTGGAAGCGAAAGTGGAAGGTTTCCCCACGGTGTGTCCAAGTGTCCGGTGTGGGAGCCGACACCCGCAAATCCAGGAAGTATTGGATGAGGGCCGAAACGGGGCCATTAACGATCTTCCACCCGTGCGTCGCGGAGGCCTGGACCAGGAGGAGGTCCACGTGCGGCGGAGAAGGTTTACGCCTTCTGGGAAGGCGGTAGGCGGTAGAGGCGAGGCGCCCAAGCGCCTGGAGCTGCTCCACAACAACAAGCTGGTGAGGGTCGACGACCTTGTGGGACATGAGGTCGAGGATGGTGTCGGCGGAGCCGTGTTCAAAACGGCCGGCTTCGCGAGCGACAGCGGCCCGCAGGAACTTGAGGCGTTTGGGGGCGACTCCCATGGCCCGGTGACCATAAAGGCCAGCCTTAAGGGCGGAAGCCTGGAGCAGGCGGCCACGAACCCACCGTCGGCGGATGCGGAGGCGGCGCATGTGCCGAACACGGCCAATGCCGGTACGGAAGCGCTTTTGCGCAGTGGTGATGCGCCTTCTCCTGCCGGCAGCGCAGTCAAGCCCAAGGTCCTTAACGAGGTCTGCGGTTTCAGGTTCCCCCGGGCGCCGGAGCTGGTTAAGTGCGGCGCGAGCGCGCACCGTACCAGCAACAAACTTAGTCTTGGTCGTCTCGACCTCGAGGCCTTCAAGGCCGAGGGAGGAGTGAAGGACCCGGTAGGCCTGAAGGGCAGCAGAGGCTACCTGGACTGGGTCAGGACCAACAACGTCCAAACTCACGTCGTCAAGCCAAAGATCGGTGTTAGTGACGGAGGGAATAGCAGCGACCTTTTTGAGCGGCTCGGACATGGTGAGTTTGGAAAGGGAGGGTGCGAGAGGGCACCCCTGGGGGACGCCCCGGCCAGGAAAAATTGGCGTGGCTGCGATCGAGTCGGCAACGAGGCAACGAGGGCCTTGGTAGACCTGGAGGGCGAACCAAAGGTGGAGAGGAGGGAAACGGTGAGCTAGGCCTTGAAGGAGGAGGCGCTCGTAGCTCACCGAATCGAAGAAGCCTCACGATGTGAGTCTTTTCGAGCTTGGAGTGCTCCGACCGGACAAGGCGTGCCAACGCCGTGTCAAGGCTAGCCTGGCCCGGGACAGCGCGGTCCCACGGGTGGTCGTGAGAGTACGCCGACGTCCAGGTCGCGACGTCCTTCCACCTGGCTCGGGCCCACAACCTCCACAGACAAGGGAGGAGACTGATAGGCCGCTCCTTGTCGGCCGACTTCGGAAGAAGGGCGCAGGTGAGCTGGAAAGGGAGGAGCACCTCAGCCTCAGCGCGGGCGAGGAAGTCGGCTACAAGCTGAAGAGCAGCCGGATCCAAGGCGCGAAGGGCTGGGTAACTCCAGCCGTCAGGTCCCCCTTTCTTTTTACCGCCCTTCTTGAGCAGCTTTTGAAGGTCTGGCACGGTGAGAGGAGCCAGGGAACTGGCGTGAGAAACAGCCCTCGAGCGGAGTTCCGCGAGGAGAGGGTGCGAGAAGGGCTGAGGGAAGACCGAGCCGTGCCACACACGCGCCCAGTGCTCATGCCGCTCAAAGACGCGGCGAAGCCCATCACAGTCCTGGAAGGGACGTTCGAGCACCAGTTCGTGGGACTTGATGGCCCGGAAGAGTGGACCGAGGTGTGAGCCAGTGGCCTCTTCTAGCCACTCGGCGTATTGGTCTGCCTGTTGGGCAGTTTGAGTGCGTCGGAGCTGGCCAAGGAGGGTGGTGCCCTCAGCCCGAAGGTCGGCTAAGGAGGTGGACCCTGCGAGGGCCTTGTCGCAAAACGCACGGACCTCGGAGGGGAGAGAAGTGTCCGAGGCAGACCAAAGGAAAGGCTGCAAGGCCTCCGGGCGGTCAAGCAGGTGGAGCACAGCGGCTGGCCCTTCCAAGAGAAGGAAACGGAGTGGCCCTGGACGAGGGGCTTGTAAAGCAAGGGAACAAAGGCCCCACGTCCTCGGTCAGGGAAGCCATGAGAAGCCTCAAGGAAGGAGCTGAGCTCAGCAAAGTCAAGGGTGATCCGGTCCGAGGAGGTAAGGCCGAGGAGGTTAACCTCAGCGATGGGCGAGGGCCTCGGGGTTGAAGGCAGGAAAGGAAGAGGGTCCGGGAAAACCTCACAGAAGGTAGCAAGTTGCGGGTAGGGGAGCTGCAAGGTGTCAAGCTGAAGAGTGGCCCGCAAGGCACAATGAGGTTTGAAGGGCACAACCCAATCCTGAGCGAGGGTGAGGGAAGCAACAGCGGGGGCCGAAACAAACAAAAAGTCGATTTCCCTGTCGGTGGCGGCCGTAGGTTGACCTGAACCCAAGAAACGCCCGTGGGCAACTTCCTCGAGCCTGGTGGCGAGGAGTTCCTGGATGGTGTTGTTCCAGTCGGTCCAGTCGCCTGCGACAATCCACACACCCCTGAGGGAGGGGAGGAACGCGAGGAGGCTAGCCAGAACATCGGCATTGACCGGGGAGTTGAAACCGGTCCCGGACTGGAGGTAAATGGAGACCAGGGTGAGCTCAAAGCCGGAACACCGCAGCGAAACTGCAAGGAAACCACAGCCGTCCACGGTGTGGGTCAGGACGTGGCGGGGGTTAAGGAAAGAGCGGACAAGCACGCCGAAGCCTCCCAGGGGGCGCCTCTTGTCGCTGAGAAAGGGGGGTGAGGTAAAGAGGCGAAACCCCCTTTTAGTAGCAGCAATCGCAGCTTCGTGAGCGGCCTCGGTGGTAAGGTGGAGCTCCTGAAGCATAACCCCGTGGGCTTCCAGGGAGAAAGCCCAATCTCGAACCTCAGGTCTCCAGTGGGTAACATTGGCAGAGAGGAGCCTGAAGGGGGAAGGGCTATGAGGGGTGTTATGCTGCAAGGAGAGAGCATGGGCCATTTGCTTCATGAGGTGCCATTTTGAAGGCGAGGGAACGTCGTCGTGAATGGCATCCAAAGCATGCTCCAAAAACCACTCTTCCGAGGACCCTGGAGAAAGGAAGTCCTCGACCCGGGAAGCAAACTCAACAAGGGTTTGCTCAGTTGGAAAAGCCGGGTCTTAGGCCTGACTACACAGGTCAACCTGGGCCTGAGAGAAAAGGCCCTCGGAACGGAGGCGACGGTGTCTGTGGCTGGTCTTCTTGGCTTTCTTAAAACCTCTACGGCGCGGGCCGCCGGAGGAAAAGGGAACCGGGTCCAGTTGCCACGCCGTACCAGGGTCAGGGGCGGTAACGAAAGCTGGCGGAAAGAAAACCGGCCCCGTAAGGAGGGAAGGAGGCGCCACCAAGGACTCTAGGACGAGAGTCCGGGGCCGCCGTCGCGGAAGTCGTGAAACCTCAACCCACTCAGGGGAGGAAGCAGGGGGATCAGTCGAGGGAGGAACAAACACCTGAGGGTGAAGAAGAGTTCCCTGCCCCGAACCGTCGAGGGAGAAGGAAAAACCCGAGGAGGTGGCCGATAGCGCCTCAGAGAAGGAGGGACGCCAGTACCCCTCGCACGGAAGGAGTTGAGCCACAGGCAGTTGGCCCGACGGCTGGATAGAGAAGGACCTGCCCAAAACCTCAGGCTCCAAAACGGCTAAGCCGAGGGGAGGAGGTATGCGGGAGGGGAGGACGAACCTGGACCGAGAGGCCCCCAAAAATCCGCCCCCGGACCCCTACCACCTTCCTACGAGCCATTCGTCTTGGCAGCCTCAGAGGCCGGAGGCAAGCGGGAGGGGGAGCGGCTACGGGTCTTCTGCGGGGTGGTGAGGCCAACCTGGCGGGCTGCTGGGTTCTCAGTAGAACCGTCGTGAGCCTCTTCAGTAAGATCGCCGCTGGCCTTTTCATCACCGGCCGGGGGAGGGGAAGAGCCGAACTTGAAGGGCGTGGGCCCAAGGCCGGGGGGGGGCTTGCACGTCAGGAGGTGGCTTTATCGAGGCTCGAAGGGCTTTGAGGTTAGCCTTTTGGTCCTCCGTGAGGGCTTCGGGAGAGAGCCCCAAGGCTTCAAGAACTAAGTCGACCTCACTCTTGGGGACGTGCAGGAAGACTCCTCTCTCGTAGGTGTCAGAGCACTTCCGGGCCACATCGGTTGCTTCGGAGATGGCCTCCTGAAGCTCCTGCATGCCACGGAGAAGGTCATGGAGCTTGGTCTTGGTCTTGTTGATCTCTTCCTGAAGCCTAAGCTTCTCCTGTCCCAACTGCTTGAGCTTCAAGATGGAACGGCGGAGAGCATTACCCGACTCGCGACCTTCCTTAAGAGGGTCCGGGGTGGGCTCAGGGGGAGGTGGAGGCAAAGCCTGGCGGATGCACTCCGGGAGCTGCTCTACGTTGTCCTGGAGTAAGGCAAGAAGGTCGGGCTTCAACATCGGAGGGCTGTGGGGCCTCGAAACCAGCGTGGCTGAGTTGGGTCCTGGCCTCGTCCGGAAGATCTGCCCACACCTTCCGAAAGGACTTGAGGATGCGGGTGTTCCGCTTGGAGCCATCATCCGGGGCCTTCGTTGGGCGAGGGTGGGCATGTCGTCTGGAGAAAAGTCGCCAACCTCAGCCTCGTCGTCGAAAGTGCAAGACGCGCACCGGCGAGGGTTCCTGGTGGGGGACTGGGTCGGTGTGGAGGAACCACTACCTGGGCCTGGGGCCTTCGGGAACCGAGCCTGGCAGGCCGGACAGGTTGGGTGCTTCCAGAGCTCGTCGACCCACACCCAGGCTTTCTGGCAGCGCTTGCAAACGTGGTGGCGCGTTGGGGCACACCTCTGCCAAAATGGCGAGGGAAAACCTCAGCCCGAGGCGAGGAGCTAAGCAGGCCACTAGCCACACACAAACACAAGCCTCAAGCCGATGGGAGCAACTGTGCAAGCCCACAATCGGCGAGGGAGTGAGCGTGAGACAGTGACAGGTCTCGCCCGAGCGTTCCAGGTTTGCGGCTCAGCGAGCGCACGTGCGCAACCTACCGGCCGCCCGCCCCAACCCTTGCCAGCTGTCTGGCCTACGAAACGTGCACGGTTGGTTTGGGGACTGGTCGGGACCTCTAGAAAGTAGGACTCAAGGCTGTGCCACGTCGGCAACAAAGCGTCCACTCGCCAGTTTGAACCGAAACTTGAGCCAAAATGGCTACGGACCACGAACTTTCTGCTCTTCCTCTTTGCAGTTATTGTCCATGATGCCACATGTCAAAAGTCATCCAGCATGTGGTCGCCTGAGACCTGGGTGCTGGTTCTGGTTCTTCGCATACCGAAACCTTACTTGCTATTCAGTGTGTAGTCCTCCGGGACGGTGGTGTATGCCTCGGTGCTGCACTCAGATCCTCCAAGTCCGGAGGCGCCAAATTCAGTGTCAGCGCTTAGATCAGTTCAATGAGGAGAGCAGTGAAGCCACACGGCCCTAACGCCTCTTATGGCACCCACAAAATCGGCTTCATGCCTACCAAAACGCGATTGCAGCCAAAGCAGCTTCAAGCGACCATACCCAAGGAATGTGCTGTAGACGCTAGAGGGCCTTTTCGTGACCGTTGTAGTTGTTTTGCTTTCCGTTGGTACACCCGTTTAAGGTAGGGTGTTTTCCTTTTTGGTTTTCCTGTTGTAAACTGCGATAGGGTAGGTGCGGTCTTTTAAACTTTTAAACTGTTGAACCTTCGGGGACAAGTTGGACCAGAACTTGGAGCCGTGGATCTACCCAGCAGCTCACACACTTTGACCAGAGCATGGAGGGCATCCACTGTCCGGCAGGTTGACGTTTGGCTTTAGCTTCAACCAGTGCTTGGAGTGCGTCCAACTACCCAGCAACCTGCAGAGTTTGACGTTCGACTACAGCTTCAACCAGAGCCTGGAGCGCGTTCAACTACCCGCAGCCTGCAGAGTTTGACGTTTGGCTTTAGCTTTAACCAGATCTTGATGGGCGTCCAACTACCCTGCAACCTGAAGATTTCGACGTTTGGCAGCCGGTTCAACCAGAGCTTAGAGGGCGTCCAACTATCCATTTCGTAACGACCTCTTCGTGGCGAACCTTGTTGGCTTTCGGGGTATCCATCCCCCCCTACCCGTGTGCTGCTGTACACCTCTTCGCGGCGAAACTGTGCGACCACTTCGTGGCGAACTTTGTGGACTTCCGGGTATTCATCCCCTTACCCGCGCGCTGCTGTACGACCTCTTCGCGGCGAAGCTATACGACTTCTTCGTGACGAACCTGGTTGGCTTTTGGGGGTATCCATTCCCCTACCCACAGTCACTTCTTCCGCCTTGCCTTTGTCTTCGGTGCGTGGGGGTTCAGGCCGGTTGTGGTTTAGGGAGGCAGGTTGAGGCTCTAGGCTTGCACGCTGTCTTCACCTCTGACACCGTGGCGAAGCACATAGCGCAGTCACGAGTACGTGGCGAAGTTTGTTGGCCTTCGGATATCCATCCCCTTTCCCACGCTTTCGTAACGACCTCTTCGTGGCGAACCTTGCTGGCTTTCGGGGTATCCATCCCCCTACTCGTGTGCTGCTGTACGACCTCTTCGCGGCGAAGCTGTGCGACCACTTCCTGGCGAACTTCGTTGGCTTCCGGGTATTCATCCCCTTGCCCGCGTGCTGCTGCACGACCTCCTCGCGGCGAAGCTGTACGACTTCTTCGTAACGAACCTGGTTGGCTTTGGGGTATCCATTCCCCTACCCACAGTCCCTTCTTCCTTCTTGCCTTTGTCTTCGGTGCGTGGGGGTTCAGGCCGGTTGTGGTTTAGGGAGGCAGGTTGAGGCTCTAGGCTTAAACGCTGTCTTCACCTCTGACACCGTGGCGACGCACAGGGCGCAGTCACGACCTGTACGTGGCGAAGTTTGTTGGCCTTCGGGTATCCATCCCCTTTCCCCACGCTTTCGTAACGACCTCTTCGTGGCGAACCTTGTTGGCTTTCGGGGTATCCATCCCCCCTACCCGTGTGCTGCTGTACGACCTCTTCGCGACGAAGCTGTGTGACCACTTCGTGGCGAACTTTGCTGGCTTCCGGGTATTCATCCCCTTACCCGCGTACTGCTGTGCGACCTCTTCGCGGCGAAGCCGTACGACTTCTTCGTGACGGACCTGGTTGGCTTTGGGGGTATCCATTCCCCTACCCCCACAGTCACTTCTTCCTCCTTGCCTTTGTCTTCGGTGCGTGGGGGTTCAGGCCGGTTGTGGTTTAGGGAGGCAGGTTGAGGCTCTAGGCTTAAACGCTGTCTTCACCTCTGACACCGTGGCGAAGCACATGGCGCAGTCACGACCTGTACGTGGCGAAGTTCGTTGGCCTTCGGGTATCCATCCCCCTTTCCCCACGTTTTCGTAACGACCTCTTCGTGGCGAACCTTATTGGCTTTCGGGGTATCCATCCCCCCTACCCGTGTGCTGCTGTACGACCTCTTCGCGGCGAAGCTGTGCGACCACTTCGTGGCGAACTTTGTTGGCTTCCGGGTATTCATCCCCTTGCCCGCGTGCTGCTGTACGACCTCTTCGCGGCGAAGCTGTACGACTTCGTGACAAACCTGGTTGGCTTTGGGGGTATCCATTCCCCTACCCCCGCAGTCACTTCTTCCTCCTTGCCTTTGTCTTCGGTGCGTGGGGGTTCAGGCCAGTTGTGGTTTAGTGAGACAGGTTGAGGCTCTAGGCTTAAAAGCTGTCTTCACCTCTGACACCGTGGCGAAGCACATGGCGCAGTCACGACCTGTACGTGGCGAAGGTTGTTGGCCTTCGGGTATCCATCCCCTTTCCCCACGCTCCGGTAACGACCTCTTCGTGGCGAAGCTTGTTGGCTTTCGGGGTATCCATCCCCCCTACTCGTGTGCTGCAGTACGACCTCTTCGCGACGAAACTGTGCGACCACTTCGTGGCGAACTTTGTTGGCTTCCGGGTATTCATCCCCTTGCCCGCGTGCTGCTGGACGACCTCGTCGCGGTGAAGCTGTACGACTTCGTGACGAACCTGGTTGGCTTTGGGGGTATGCATTCCCCTACCCCCACAGTCACTTCTTCCTCCTTGCCTTTGTCTTCGGTGCGTGGGGGGTTCAGGCCGGTTGTGGTTTAGGGAGGCAGGTTGAGGCTCTAGGCTTAAACGCTGTCTTCACCTCTGACACCGTGGCGAAGCACATGGCGCAGTCACGACCTATACGTGGCGAAGTTTGTTGGCCTTCGGGTATCCATCCCCTTTCCCCATGCTTTCGTAACGACCTCTTCGTGGCGAACCTTGTTGGCTTTCGGGGTATCCATCCCCCCCTACCCGTGTGCTTGCTGTACACCTTTTCGCGGCGAAGCTGTGCGACCACTTCGTGGCGAACTTTGTCGGCTTCCGGGTATTCATCCCCTTACCCGCGTACTGCTGTACGACCTCTTCGCGGCGAAGCTGTACGACTTCTTCGTGACGGACCGGGTTGGCTTTGGGGGTATCCATTCCCCTACCCACAGTCACTTCTTCCTCCTTGCCTTTGTCTTCGGTGCGTGGGGGTTCAGGCCGGTTGTGGTTTAGGGAGACAGGTTGAGGCTCTAGGCTTAAACGCTGTCTTCACCTCTGACACCGTGGCGAAGCACATGGCGCAGTCACGACCTGTATGTGGCGAAGTTTGTTGGCCTTCGGGTATCCATTCCCTTTCCCCACACTGCCGCAACGACTTCTTCTTCGTGGCGAACCTTGTTGGTTTTCGGGGTATCCATCCCCCTACCCGTGTGCTGCTGTACGACCTCTTCGCGGCGAAGCTGTTCGACCTCTTCCTGGTGCACTTTGTTGGCTTTCGGGGTATTTATCCCCCTACCCGCGTACTGCTGTACGACCTCTTCGCGGCGAAGATGTACGACTTCTTCGTGACGAACCCGGTTGGCTTGGGGGGTATCCATTCCCCTACCCGCAGTCACTTCTTCCTCGTTGCCTTTGTCTTCGGTGCGTGGGTTTAGGCTGGTTGTGGTTTAGGGAGGCAGGTTGAGGCACTAGGCAAAAACGCTGTCTTCACCTCCGACACCGTGACAAAGAACATGGCGCAGTACCGTGGCGAAGCACATGGCACGGTTGACCGCAGCCGTTTCCTGACTCGCCCCGCTACGGCGGGGCGTGTGTGTGACAACCCTGTGTCCAAGGGTCTTCAGGCCACGCTCCCATGACGTGCTTTGCCTTGCCTTTCTCTTGGTCTTCTATCACTACAGCAGGGGGATGAGACGCATGCTCAGCCCAGACCACCGTTCGGATCTATAAAATAGAGCCGCTTGAAGATAAGCAATATAGAGCCGCTGTTGCCAAAATAGAGCCGCAGCTTAAAAATGGAGCCGCCAGCCGGCTTCACGAAAATCAGCAAAACAGAGGTAATACGGGGTTTGAGCCAAAACAAGCGATGAGACACGACTGCTGCATATATGCACGAATGCATATACTTTTGTGCCGAAAAACGGCAGCAGTTTGTGCTACACAAATCGCAGATGCTCATGATTCTCGCCATTTGTGCCAGGAAACTCGTATTGAGCCACAAACTCGCTTGAGCCAACAAAACATTAGGGACATTAGGGTTTTGTATGGTATATGGATGAAACATTTTATGAAAATATAACGAATGGTAAGACAAAGCGCACACATCACTGTGTTTGAATGCTCCGGCTTCGGGTTCAGCAGGCTGGGGGCTTTATAGGGTTTGGAGCTGAGGGTTTAGAGCTTACATGTTCAGCCTAAGCCCTAAACCCCAGACTACGAAGCCCTAAGCGCTCGAGTTAGAGAGTTCAAGGCCTTGGGCTTTTGGGTTTTGGAGCTTCAGGCTTGAGGCTTTGGAGTCTTCGAGCTTTGGGGCTGGGTGCTTCAAGCCTTCAGAGTCTGGCGGTTTACTGGGTTTGTGCATTTTGTCCTTGAGGCCTAAACCCCAAGCCGACAGTATGTTATGCACTGCAATAAAGTTGCAACGGCTTTCGGATTTGAGGAATTCTTCGGTTGGGATTCGGGGGAGTGAGATCTTCCAACATCTTCCGACAATATTTTCGGTCGTTGAAGCCGCCTTCAGATATTATGGCCCTAAACCCTGAACTTTCAGAGCCCTGTGCCTATGACGGTTTGAGATGTCGAGCTCTGGATCGAAGGGCTCGAGTCAACACAGACACAAAGACCTGCACACTTACTTCAAACTTGACTTTCGAAGCCAAGATGTAGCACAAGCCTGTCGCCGACCTTAAAACATCCTTAACCCCTAAACCCAAGAAAACCCAACCCCCAATCCTTGGATTGTTGCTGCTGGCTCTTCTCGATCGGCGGTGCTGGAGCATGCAACTTGGCAGCTGTGCTGTGGGGCTTTGGCAGCATTTTATGTTGACCCTAAACCTTACAACATCTCAATACACAGCCCGGCCCACAGAACACGTCGCATGCAGCGGTGAGATCTAGGTCGGCTTCGCCGAAAGAGCTTTGCAAGTCGTCCATCATCCTGCGGCAAGAAGTTTACACTCAATAATGTCATGCTTTTCCAGAAGCCCAACCCAAATGTACGAGGAAATCTTAGAACCTTAGATTCCTAAATTACCTTAAACCTGAAAAGGTCATTTCGGCTTTCGGATTTCGGGTTTAGGTCCCCAAGGGTTGGGTTGAAAATAGCTATAGCCGTGGGGCCCGTTTCGAAACTCTAAACCCAAGCACATATACATAGCTCACTCCCCCTGGGTAAACCTGATTCAAGATGAAAGGAAAAATGCCGACAGCCCTTATCTTCGGATTCATCTTATATAATAAGGTTTGAAAACCGTGCCTCCAGAGCAATCCATGCCATCGCCAGTTCGCGACTCCGCTTTCACGGTTTCCAAAATCTGAAGTTTGCGATAGACAGCATAAGCCCAGCCTCGTCTGTGCACCGACCGACAGACTCTGGCAATCGCCCCATTGTAAGACTCATCCACGTATGTTGTGTATGTTCGCGGGTTGCCCTGTTCGACAGACCTCTGGATGCAGTGGTACATCAAGTGGGCTTTGGGCAATATCGGAAGGCCAGCACGATTGCACAGTACCATGAAGCGGTTGTAATGCATCAGCATCTCTTCGGCAGCTCCTTCATCGATTTGTCGGCCATGTCTGGCCAGCACAGCATCAAAAGCCAGGGCACTTTGCCCGGCGTGTCGCAAAAGCTCAAAAAACAACTGGTCCTGTTCGCTGCCGCTGGTCGACAGCTGATGACTGTACTTTTGCAACATCTCACACACGAATGCGAGCAATCCGTGCGTCTCGGCCGCTTTGGCTTTCAAGTGCTTCTCCGCAAGCATCGAAAGCGTCAGATTCCAGACCTGGGCAGGGGTTGGCACCGAAAAGGTTTGTTCTGATTCTAAAAAAAGTTTTAGAATTATAGGGTTCAGGGGTCAAGGTTTGGACATGTGCGGGGCCTCGGAGCCCTTCTTCGACCAGTTCGGGTCAGTTTGCCGTCGCAGCTTGTAGTGGCTTTGTAGTTCAGCTCTCATGCAGAGCAAAGAAAGTTTGTTGAGCTCTTCTTTGTCTAGCCCCACGATTGATGGCTTCCAAATGTCAGTGTCCAAAAACCTTCTCAAAGTCACTGTGATAAAGGTAGATAGCGGCCCAAAATGCCACGTGTGAAGAAGGTCAATATTCCATGTGGCAAGGCTGACACCAGGTATCCGAAGAAAAGGGCTGTCGTGCAAAACCCTTCCATGCTCACCACCAAGGTAAAACTGGCAGGTAAAGGGAGTAGTCATGCTATCGAAAAGTGCAACATCAGGCATTGCAGCTGACGGCTCCAGGCGGCTGCCCTTCGGGAGGCCCAGAGCAGGGAAAGCCTTCGACAAAGTTCGGCCCCGGGTCTTTCGGCGATAAATCAAAATCCTATAGAGCTTCTGCCGCATGTCGTCGTTGGCGACGGTGACTTCCTTCTGGGACATTGAGGGTTTAGGGTTCATTTCAGGGTTTAGGGCTTAAGGCTCCAAAGAAGTTGCTAAAAAAACCCTAACAAACTCGACCCTAAAACCACCAGCCTTGAAGTTCTGTCTCATGTACTGGTTCATTGCAGCATCGTCAAACAGTGGATACGGGCACGTCCTCAGAGTCCAGTTGCCCAGCACTTCAGTGAGTTGAGATTTCTTGCAGAGGCAGCACGGGCAACAGTGTTCATTGTGACTCCAGGTTCGCAGACCACAAATTTCGGCCAAGGCTGGCCAATCGGCCTTAAAATCAACCACTGCCAGCCGTAGATCTTCATGGCTAGCAGAAACATCCTCGCGGAAAGCCTCCAGGAGTGGCCAGACGGAGCACCAGCCCCTGCAGCCGCACTGGCATAGATCTGAGAGTCCTGCCAATAATCGTTCCCTTAAACCATAGACTCCCTAGAGCCCTAGACCCTATAGACCCTAAGCCCCAAGCCCTATAGAAAAGCTAGAAACAATTTCTTGGAAAGCAAGACACTGAGCAGCCAGACGAGTCGCTGTTGTTTTGGTGTCCGGAGATTAGTAATATAAAATCCCAAGAAGTTCTCGTTCTTGCTGTACTGGACACCATCAAAGTAAACAGATATTGGCACGACACACTCGCGGGGAATCCCTTCGCTCAGGGCTTGCACTGTGACCGGGTGCTTTTCGTAGCGGTCGCCAAGATCTCTATCATTTCGAAGGAACATATCCACAGCGGTTTTGCAAGGCTTTGAGGTTCCTAGGAAGTTCAAGGATTTCAGCTCCTCACGAATCATATCCGAAGCAAGACGAACTGGGTGCTTCATGGATGTCCTGAGAACCTGGTGCTTCGGATTCATAGGAACTGTAATCCATTGTACACGAGGTTCCGGAAATTCCTTTCGTAGGTGGCACCTTACGGATTGATGGTGTTGTTCAGGGATTTAGCCGAAATTGGGTTTGTATGAAAATTGTTCATCACCCGGATAGTAACTGGGCTTCGGGCTTTAGGGTACGGGTGCTTTTGGGGTTTGTTTCGGCGTGAGAATCAAAGGCAGCTTGAGGCACTTCAAGTGTTGGGAACCATGGATCGTAGCTTGGTCAGGCGGTAGTGCTAGATCTTCGGCGCCTGCACCTCCACTTTCGGTATGATAATAAGCCAGCAAGCAGCAGTCGGCGGCGGTGATTGAGCCTTCGGTGTATCTCTCCAGCAGAAATCTAAACGTGGCACCAGATTTGTGCAGAGCAGCCCGGTCATCTTCACGATCCCATCTGTCATCAAGACCATAGGCAGAGGCCGAAAGTTCAGCCCTTTTTCGCTTGAGCGACATGCAGCCAAGGGCGTGCCATCAGCAGCTGCATCGGCGAGGAGTGCAGTGTTGCAAGCGGTGGGTTTAGGAGTTTAGTGCCTTTGAAAGTTTTGGTTGGGATTGCGAATTTCGCTTGAGGGTTTCTGTTCGAGGTCTCATTCGGATCTAAACTCATTTTGCTACAGTTGTGTAGTAGCACGTGATGAAAGATCCTAGTTAAGATTTCGCGAAAGCAGCTGCTACTCGGATCTCGGCCCGATACTACAGCAGTTCCAAACCATGCCGTCATGATGCATCGCACTGCCTCAGCACAGAGTTCTGCAACAACTGGCATGCGTGGATTTGCACGACTCACGAAACATGTTGCCTGGGATATCTCGTACTCAGACCTACAGCACCACAGGCTCTTGCATCAGCTTTCTAATAGTGACGTCAATAAGGGTCATTGCACAACACGTGGACCTAAGGGTGCAACCTGCAACTGATCTTGAACACATCTCGCTATATGGATTGTCTGCAGAAACCTCAAGCGTGGACAGTAGCATCATCTGTTTGTTCCGACACAAGATGCATCAGCGTGCGATTGAGGATGTCGCCGGCCTGTTGCCAAGCTCCCCAAAAGTCCCCAGCTAACTCCGATTATCGTGAGATAATAGCACCCAGCAAGCAGCAGCAGCTAGGTTCGATCACAAGCCTTCTTCTCGTATTCCAACAGCTTGGGACCTTAAGAGCCCTAACCTTAAATCTGAGCCCCTAAGCTTAAACCCAAAGAAGAACAAAGACCATGCCGAAGCTCCTGACACAAGCGGAATTGATTCTAATAAGGTCGGAACATGTATCAGTTGATACTGTAGGAATCTAAGCAGAATCTAGGGCAGCTGAAGATGAAAGCTTTCAGGACCGCGGTTTTATCGGAGGCGGCCATTATCGAAACCGCGGATCGGATGCGGAAAGGTCGGGGGATACTGGGCTCCGGGTTTAAGCTTATGGGGGACCCCGAACTATATCAAACCCTATAAAGCATAAAACCTGAAGCCAAAACCTAGAGTCCTAGAGCCTAAACCCCACAACCGGCAAGCTCAAATCTTAACTCGTATTACGTATAACAATGCAAGGCTTAAACTCTAAACCCTAAGCCCATAACCTAACTATAAGCTCTAGCCCCAAGACTCGACCAGACTGACTAAATAGCGAGGATCCAGATTTCAGACTGCGACCGAACTGTGCAGCTAGCCTGCACCCCTTGCCACAAGCTGGAAAAGCCTACACTACAGACGGCAGGGATCTAGTGGAAGCGGTTCGTTTGATGCCCTTACCCTTGGCCTTAGCCTTTGGCTTGCTGGCACTCTTGAGAGCGTCTGCGGCCGAAAGTTTGGCACTCGCCATTTGCTCAATTTGGAAGGCTGCCTCGGCCATCTTGGTGATCGGCGGCCCCAGGACAGTGACAAACTCCACCAGCTTGCCCACGTAGCCGTCGCCGTGCTCCTTCTTGATCTTTGCACTCTCCTTGGGGCTGAGGGCTGCCACCTTGAGCGATTGGAAGTCAGGGTTGTCGCAGTAGAGCTTGAGAACCTCAGTGCGAAAGTTCTTGTAGGAGGCCAGCAGGTCAGAAGCCCAAGTCCAGCCATCGGGGTTTTTTGCTTTCTCATGCATCACACGGCCGATGGCCACATCTGAGCTTTGTTCCATTGCCAGGAACTCTTTCACTTCCTTCTCTTTCTTAGGGCCTGTCTGGTCCTTCTTGGTTTTGGTTTTCGGGTTCGGAGTGTCAGAGCCGTCCGGGCCAGGACTTCCATTGCCATCGGCTTCCTCAGCCGCCTGCTTGGTTCTCTTATTGGCTCTGCCTGCTTCAACAGCATCCTTTCCAGTCTTGGTGAAGGCTGCGTTGTTGCTGCCATCCTTCCTCGGGAAGTTTGCTTGGGCTTCGGGGGACATGGTCTTGTAGAGCTCGGCGTAGCCCTTGATACCCAAAGTAGTCTCGGCAACATCCTTTTCAGAGACCTGGTTAAGAGGCTTCTGCATCGCATGAGCATAAGCACGTAGTGCTTGGCACACATTGACCTTCTCGGCGAGGCTGTTGGGCACAGTCTCCCTAGTTTCCACTGTGACCGTGTTGGTCCACTGCTGCTCGTTGCTCGATGAAATCAACGTCTCCACCCAAAAATAGGTCATGGCATCCAACCCATCATTGTAGAGGGTGCAGAACTCCTGCGTTCAAGACAGACACCAGGGCCCAAGTACATGGAAAACCCGAAGCCCTGAACCCACGACCCCTATCCCGAACCCTAGCTCTCTATAAAAGGCTTTAGGTTCAGGGCTTCCAGTTGATGGTTGTAGGATAGGTTAACAGAGGGGCAGCTTATATTATGTATACGTTAGGGTCTGGGGTCCACTACAAGTTTGAGGTAGGTTAGCTTTTGGGGTGTGGGGTCACGAAGTTGAGAAAGCTTTCGTCCTTCAAGCCCGGTCGTGAGCACATAGCAATGTAGCGATCCGCCTGCCTCACTGCTTCAGGTTGATCGGTGCCGCCGAGGATGTTGACCAACTGAAGCTTGGTAACAAACTTTCCGATTTCATCACGTCTTTTTCTGAAAGACGTAGAGGTGGTACGAGTCGTGACCATAAAGTCGAAAGACTTGGTAGCCGTCCAAGCACGTCGAAACTCGAGCTTCATCGCATCGGTGAGTACCATGTAAGCGGCACTCATGTCTGGTCGCCACTTCATGGCTCGCTTCATCTGCTGAGCATGCGAGCCACGGGCCGAAAGATCTTCCTTTTGCGTAGCCCAGAACATGATGCCTTCGGTAGAGTCGATCACCTGCTTCTTCGTCACTGCCGACACATCTAGCTTGTGGTACGAAGCAAAGTTGACGATGGCCTTTTGCACATCTCGCACACCTTGCTCGTCTCCATCACCACCAGTAGACGTAGATGCTGGATTTGTCTGCAAAGCCGAGGAAGCACCTGCCTGGGAAGCACCATCGGCCTGCGGCTCTGCGTGGGAAGCACCATCGGCCTGCGGCTCTTCTGTCTGGGAAGCACCATCGGCCTGTGGCTCTGCCTGGGAAGCACCATTGGCCTGCTGCTCCTGAGTCTCCACCACCAGAGTTTGGGTCTCTTGCGTGGAGGGGTCTTCAGCAAGCACTAAGGTAGGAGCATCCGAATAAGGGCAGCCATGCTACTTGAACGGGCTAGCAAGGATCTAGGGATTGCCAGGGCGACCCGGTTTCGGGTGCTACACTGCTAAGCTTCTCCAGCTCGAGTTCCAGCATTTGCGTGGGTTGAGTCTTTTATCGATTCACACCACTGCAGATAGAGGAATAATTGGTGTTTGGCATCACGGAAACAGCTCAAGAGGGCTCATCGGGGGCTCATCGGGGGCTCATCGGGGGGGTCATCGGGGGGGGTTCTGCCGGAGCTCATTGCTATAGCGTGGCTTAACATCACCGGAGTTCATCACGTCTTGTCCCTAGGCTCATCGGGGGGCTCATCGGGTGGCTCATTGGCTTGACGGGTGCACCGGAGCTCATTTTTGACTGCTGCTTTAATAACACCGGAGATCATTGGGTTATGTTGGGTTTTGTAGATTTAGCTACTTTAGATCCATTTCAGTAAAATAGATCCAATCTAGCTGATTTAGATCCAATTTAATTGATTTAGATCCAGTTTAGCTGATTTAGATCCAATTTAGCTGTTTTAGATCCAATCTAGCTGGTTTAGATACACAGCAATAAATGGTTTGGATCCCGTATATCCTGTCTAGTTCATCTAGATCCCACGGCTCGTTGAGATCCTATTTCCTCGACTCGGCGGCAGTGCGGCGTATTGCGGATAGCAGTGCCCACGAAGCACAAGACCCGGCCAAGGATCCAATCTAGCAGCCGTATGGTACATATTTTGCTATATAGAGCCGACATATATAGCAACTGTACTACATAAATATAAGAGTAAACCCGAAATCCTGAATCCCAGCGGCGGGTTAGCTCGAATCGATCGCTGATCGATTGGATCCCGGTGATGCAGAGCGAGCAGCATATGCTGGATAGAGCAGATCCTATATATCTGGCCTATTCTATAATTATACATATATATACACATATATAATAAATATGCGTATAAGTACAAACCACTGTCTTGAGAACCCAGACTGCTCTAGTATATAAAGGATCTGCATCGTCGGCGGGTGGGGGCTCCTATATCTGCAATATACACCCTCTACAGCTAATTTAGATCCGATTTGAGGCTGGTTTAGATCCATCTAGCTAATTTAAATTCAATGTACCGGATAGATCCTGTAACTCACCGGTATATAGATCTATAGTATTAACCCATGGATCCTGGGAAATCCTGTCTGTACACAATATAGATCCAAAATCCCCACAATATAGATCCCCAAACTAGCTCTTCAAATCCAATGTACCCGATGGATCCTGCAAATAGCCCCTCAAATACCATCGCTATCTAAACCATCAATATATAAAGTGTAGCGTATAAGGTACAAGAATAACACGTTCCCAAGCCTAGCTCCTCAAACCAAATCGTCATCGATCTATAAATACAGTTGGAGCATATGGGGTGGTTTGCTTGTCTGCGGGAGCTCTACGTGCTATATACTATATCGATATTAATAACTATATATCTATATATCTATCTATCGTCTATTATAAAGATGTATATAGATATATATATGTAGCTGCTAGAACGTACCAACTCGATCGATCCTGCTTTCAACAGTTTCAGCATATGTAAAAATAGACTACTAGATCAAAAACTCACACCAATAACATAGTTCCACGTACTAAAATGGATCCCATAATACTGCTCCTCAAACCCAACATAAGATGGATCCCATACCTATATAGCTCTAATCCGCAATGTAACCAATAGATCCTGATTGGATCCCTCTTATACCTGCCTGAAACGTGGATCCACGTATCTATCACTCGATCGTCAATTATAGCTTCCATTAATTCTTGGGGATGGGTTATCATTACCTTTATTACATATCTAAGGTACGTGCCCTGGATCCCACCGCCTGCGTGCACAGCGTGCTGCGGGCTCCGGCTGCAAGAGCTCACGACTTAAAGCAAACCACAAAAGCCTGGCGTCCTCATCTGTACATACCAGTACCTAGCACCCGGTGAAGTGGTGTTGGAAACTTCGATGGTCTAGGGACCGAAATTGAGACAAGAACTGGATCTACCTTTGGGGTAGGGTGCTATTTCGTATAGGGGTTTTGGGGTAGCTTGAAGGCCATGTGGCTGCAAGATTCAGATCCAGCTGGTTCTAAAGGGTTGGGGCTTAGGGGTTTAAAGCTTTAGTCTCCAGGGTCTCTGAGGGCACACCACACCGGCTCCTACACGGCAAGGATCAGCTGCCACTCATCAGCGGCCGGGATTCGAGCTGCCTTGGATTGGGGCATGGGTTCGAGGTTTGAGCTTCAGTACTTCTGGGGAAGCCAGAATCGAACTTCAGAGCCTGGAGACACGGAGCTATGCATCGGTTGTTTATAACGATGGAGCCTCAAAGTTTAGTGCCACACATTGCTTATATGTGTCTATACGTATTTATACACATATATTTGTTTGTGTGCCTGTGTGTACACATGTATATGTACATATATTAGCAGAAAAGCTCTTCCCAGATCTCCTGCGGATTCAGTGCCGGACAAGCCTAAAGCGTGAAACCTTCAACCATCTTTCAAACCACTATTTCCGAACACCTGGTGAGCTCAGGATATACAGTTCCGGGTTTAGGGGTTTAGGGTTTTAGGGGTTTAGGTAAAGTTTAAGGCAACGGGTTTCAGGTTAAGGGCTAAGATGGATTTCATGATGCCCCCCAAATCAGGTTCCAGCTGCTCGCCAGCCGGCCGTAAGCGGCATCTGCTTCGTGCAAAATGCACCTGGGCAGGACCCGTGCGTGGGAATGTTCCGGGCTTGACATCATATTGGAACTCGGGCACTGTAACAAGCTACAGATCGAATGCCCCTGCTTGTCCCGGCAATGTTGCAGTCATGTGGCTTCGATCATCAGTCCTCCTCGTCTTCGTTGTCAGGCTCCTGCGAAACAAGGACATAGATTGCTTGGTAAAGCTTAGGATTTTCGAGTTCGAGGTTTTGGGGTTAAGGCTCCAGAGTTTGGGGGTTTATCCGGGCTCCTCATCCTCATCCGCCTCTTCGGCGAGCGACTTCTCCTCGTGAGGAGCCAGGGCCCTTTGGGGCGACGGACACCTGAGCAAGGATCATGGTTTAGGATTTAGGGTTTGAGCTTTGGGGTTTAGGGGTCTAGGGTTTCAGGGTTTAAGACCTTAGCTATATGTAGGGATCAGGTTTGAGGGCTTGCGGTGCAGCAGCAGTCTGTGTCCATCTAGCAGGGGCCAGTTGTTGAAGAGGCCTTATATAGGTGTACTAACGAAAACACGAAAAGTAAAAGCAGCGAAGCCCCGAGTAACAAGGTTACAGTAACTGAAGTAAAATAGAGCATCGTCGGTGCCGGAGGGAAAGCATCCTTCATCTGCTTGGAAAGAAGCTCCCATGACATCTTCGATGCGGCAAAGTCGTGTGTGCCATTTTGCCACATTTCGATCAAGTTGTTTCTGCACTGCTTGAAGTCCAACAGCCCTTGATTGAGGTTGAGGTGCTCATAGCAGTCACAAAATGTCGAGCAGATGTTCATTCCTACGGTGGCCGTCATGTCGCCTTTCACCACAACCTGTAGTCGCTGCTTCCATGCCGACGACAGATTGTACCGGTCGCACCGAGCTTCCACTTTTATTATGGGCGAGCATTTGCCCTGTTTGGAGAACTTCGCCCGGATCGTCGGCAGGCAGTAGTCTGGCACAGGCTTATCCGAAGCCGGTCGAGGTGCCTTATTGGGCTTCTTAGGTACGGACATCACAGACCCACCAGCGGAAGCGAACTTCGCGAGATCGGCAGGGATCAGTGGCGGCATCCATTCGGTCCCATCGTCAAACACCACAACCACCGAGCCAGCCTCATTCAGGCTCGGTTGCCCGGAAACATCCGTGCCCTTCTTCATCTGGCGACAAGCCTTTCCTAAAGTTTCCTCCCACCATATGTCGCCCTCCTTCCGGGTGATGGCGGGCTTCTCCTTCTCGGGCTTCTGCTGGGAAGAAGCGGGCTTCTCCTTCTCGGGTTTCTTTTCCGGCGCGGACTTCTCCTTCTCGGGGTTCTTTTGCGGTGCGGACTTCTCCTTCTCGGGGTTCCTTTGCGGTGGTGCGGACTTCTCCTTCTCGGGCTTCTTTTGCGGTGGTGCGGGCTTCTCCTTCTCGGGTTCCTTTTGCGGTGGTGCGGGCTTTTCGTTCTCGGTCTTCCGCTTGAGGCTGCTGGGTCTCGACGTCTTGACAGCGGGCTAATAGACATACGGGGTAATACGGAGTAGCCAATAGACATAATAAAGACAAATAAGACCCGAAAGTAAAACTAGGATCACTAAAAACCTTAGTTTAGGCCTCTTAGTGTTCTTTGAGGGCTTCACCTAGGGCCTTAAATTATTAAAATCTTGTATCTCGAGGAGGATCGCCGATGGCCTGCGGCTGCGGCGTCATGGAGAAAGCCACTGCACCTGGGCTCAGGGACTGAATCAGTCCGTCATCGTGGCACGGCTGGGCGGGACTTTACATGCTTTCTGATCGGAGCAGGGGATTCATGGCTTGATCACAATGTTGGGAACGGTGCTCTAAATAAGGACAGTATGCTTGTTTTGTCCAGCATTCAGCTCTGACTTTGGCTGCAAGTGCACCCTGTTTTCGGCACTGAACGAAACAACGGCCAATGCCTATATGTGTAGCTGGCTAATAATAAGGTATCGAGAAAAAGTGGCCGACGTTGATAGTGCACTCGCATACATTAATAGCCCCGTACTACATAAACAAACCAGGGTCCTGGCTCTTGCGAAACCGATTCCCCCCCTCCCGCTTCATTTGCACAGCGGGGGTTTGCACCCCATGTCAGAATCAAGGAAGATTCCATGATACCTGCCGACTCCCCGTGCTGAAGTATGCAAACGACAAACATAGAACACCGCCGACCCTCAAGCTCGTAGCCGTAGGCAGGATTTTCCCACCTGTGAAGCGGGCTTCGTGTGAGCCCAATTTTGAATTGTTTCTCAGCAGCCAAGATCCCTATGACTTCGTGGGCGTGAGCGAGCAATTTGCTGCTCAGAACTGCATCGGGCAGAACTCGGAGATGAATGGCTGGATGAGCAAGGATGTCGTTCACTGCAGAGGCCAGGCCAGGCATGTCATGAAGTGACTTGGGAACATAAGTTTTCCCAATAGTTCGTCGAAGCCAGCCTTCCAGATGCACGGCGGGTCTGCAGTCGTATAAGCTGTGGTCGCACTATTGAAGCATCCCTGCTGACTTGGGTAGGACTAGATGGCGTAGATACGGTCACATGCGGTGTTTCAGCAGTCGTCGTGCTCTCTCCAGCAGAGGACATCATGCTATCTTCGTCCCATTGCAGCAGCTCTCGTAGCCATTCGTCGTCAGAATCATCTGTTACCATTGCGGATCCGAGATTTCCAGGCTACAGAAACAAACCTAAGGCCGCGAAGCTGTTTGCGAGGAAGCTTTCTGGTTGAAAGGATCAAGCCCTGAAAATGGAACCCGAAATCCTGAAGAGCAAACCCCCACTCATACCGTGTATCATCTGCACGAGCCGAAACTTTACACCGATAATGCGTGCCCGCAACCCGAGCCCTCGAAATCAAAGACTCTTGATTGATTTTAGGGTTTAGGGTCTGGGGTTCGGATTGACGAAGATAGCTGAGACAGGCACTCACGGTCGGGTCGTTGCCCCCCAGCATGTCATCGAAGGCATTCATGAACCAATCGTTCTGCAGGAACGCCTCGTGTTCCTCCTGGGCTGCCAAGGCAGGTCTTACCGCTGGTTGGAAATTCGTCAATATATGTGAAGGGTGCTACGGCTATAGGTTGCGAGGCTATTTAGTAGTCAAGCCCCGCAAGAGGAGTTAACTGAGCCTGAAGACTGGGACCTCTTTTCGTTCCAAGGCCCCGAAGCACTTACCCAAACCAGCAATAAGCAGCTACACGTGCTATCCAGGTATCAGTCACTGGACCAACAGGCTCACATGCTTGTCTCGGCTCGTCTTCTTCATGGGTTTGCATTCTGCTTGCAGCTTGCTGCACTTCTTCGTCTGGCTGTTGGGTCGCTTGCTGTGCTTTGCTTGTTGGTGGCTTCTTTGAAACCTTGCTTGCCGGCTTGCGTAAGACAGGCTTGTTGCTACTGCTAGATCTATCTGACTCAGCTGCTGTCGCTGCTGCTCGTGCTGGGGCTGCTTATGTCGGGGCAATCGTCATCCATGTCTTCGCCTGCAGGCTCGTTTGCGCTTTGCTCGGCTGGCTGCTGGGATTCGCTTGCTACCTGGGTGGCAGCGGGATCCTTTTGCTTCCCAGTCTTTCGTCTGCATGTCACCGTCCCGGCTTCCCGGTTGGAGTTTGTAGTCTGCTGAGAAGTCTTCTGCTTCTTCGGCTTCCCATTCCAGTGAGGCTGGGGGTTACACATGTTAAAAGTCCTTCAGTGGCCGAGAGAATTCAGTAATCTTTCGCCAACGAGCCTCAGGGACCCATTTCCTGCACCTCAAAGCTGATTGTGAATAATGTCTAAACATCGCTGAGCACCTCAATGTACACGTCGTGGCCCAACCATCTCTATCCACCTCTCGAATCTCTTCCTTCAGCTCATGGTGGTCCTCTCTCACTTGTCTTGGTATTCTAGCATATACATAAATGCATAGGTTGTTACCAGCCAACATAAGGATAGAAAACTGAGAATTTGAGTCTGTCCTCGCTCTTGAAAAGCATGAGTAGAACTTTCTTTATGATGGTATCAGGAAAATTCCAGGTGCGACTGAGGGATCGTGTCGACGAAAGAAGGCCTTGATAGAACCTCGACTCACGGACCACGGCAACAAATTACAAAACAGTGTCCTAAATGCAGCACGATCGAGAAAACAGCACAACAAAATGACGCCGAATCCGTGCTAGTGCACTTGTTCGTGAGTTTGTGCCTCTGGATGTTCTTGATTTGTCTGGCAGACGTGTAGTTCATGTCGTGTCGTTTCTTGATGAAGGGTGCCAAACAGGAGGACAAAAGCTTAGCATCCTTGAAACCTGGCTGTCTGTGTGCCTGCACTGGCAACGGCTCCTCATCTTTCTCATCATCATCCCCATCGTCCAAGCATGCAGCTGGTCGCTTCTTCGGCATGGCTGCTAGCACAGCAGTCTTACTCCTGCCTACACATGTTATCGTGCCCTGCGGCATGCGGCCCATGCCGCAAATGTCAGCCTAGGCATTTGGTGGGCTGCTGACTGCACTACTGCTGTGTACGACCATCGGAGAAGAAAAGTGAGCCCTTCAAGAACTCAGTCTGCACACTCTCGGGCCCTGATAAGCCTGGCCGGCAGTCGGCAGGGCAGGTGCAACTCGCATTTGCCGAATACGGGAGAGAATGCACCTGTTTCTATCTTGAATATGTCAGTGTAGACATGCATATATATATATATATAAATACATATGCATATATCCAGAGATATATGTACGGACGAACGAGTATGTATGCAGAGAGGCATGACCCTATAAGTGGGCCAGTGTCTCTCTGTCTGTATTTTTAGGGAACTTAAGGTTTTTTTTCCCGCATGTTTGAGCCGACTTAGGGACTTAGGGGTTTTCTCCCGGACTTGAGCCAGTTTAGGGTTTATTTCCTCCAGCAGAATCGAAACAAGGACCATGCTCGATAAAAGCTATATTTTGCTCAAAGTACAGCTTTGCTGCAAAATAGAGCCGCCATGCTAAAATAGAGCCGCTGTTGCTATAATAGAAACCCTGGATCGAGTGGATCTATTTTATAGATCCGATCGGTGGTCTGGGAGTGATCTCATCCAACGAAGCTAACTGAGTATGCGGGAAGCTGAAACTGGCCATTTCAGTGTACCTGCTATGGGGGACTCCGCTCCTGGGCTCTGCGTGGCAGTTGGAGGGAGTCAGCAAGGTGCTCTGGGCCAGGCATGGCAGCTGGGACCTTGCGCCCCATGATCCCATTGGACATGGCACGGCGCTAAGCCGAGAACCCTCAGTGCGTGCGTTGGGTGCCATTCTTCCATGCTTGCGTCCACCGTACATTTGGAGCGGTACATTCAGTGCTTGAGCTTACAGTTATTGGACTTTTGGTGACAAGTCACAGGTTGCGCAGTCAGTCAGGCCCACGTTCTCTGTGTTGCCCTTCGGTGCGTTGGGGTTCAGGCTGGCGTTGTGGTTTAGTCAGGCAGGTAGAGGTCTCAGGCCACAAACTTTCTGCTCTTCCTCTTTGCAGTTATTGTCCATGATGCCACATGTCAAAAGTCATCCAGCATGTGGTCGCCTGAGACCTGGGTGCTGGTTCTGGTTCTTCGCATACCGAAACCTTACTTGCCATTCAGTGTGTGTGTGTGTGTGTGTGTGTGTGCTGTCTGCCAGCTAGCTCCTGCAGTGCTAGGTTGCTTCTGCTGCTGCTGCTGCTGCTGCAATTAAGAGTGCCAGAAGCAGTTTGCCATTGCAGGCTAGGCTCAGCTAAAACTTCAACATCGCTCATGCCTTGCTCGTTTTTTGTTTACACTTTCAAAACTTCAGTCCTTAAGCCTTTTGCAGGCTGCCCTAAACCTCTCCTCTTCGCTTCGCCTTCTGCAGGCTGTGCTTCTCAGACCTCCCTTCAGTCCTTGCCTTCTGCAGGCTTTCCTTCTCAAATTAACCTCCCTTCAGTCCTTCGCCTTCTGCAGGCTCTCCTCTTCCGGTTCTCCTTCTGCCGCCTCTGCCTTTGCAGGCTCTCCTTTTGCCGCCTCTGCCTTTGCAGGCTCTTCTTTTGCCGCCTTTGCCTTTGCAGGCTTTCCTTCTGCTGCTTCTGCCTTTGCAGGCTCTCCTCTCTCTCTGCTAAGCAGATCCTCCTTGAACTTCAGCAAGGAGTCTCTGTCGACCTCTTCGGTCTGGAGCTTCTGCAGCAGCAAGTCCATGACTCTGGACTGCTTCTCGCCTTTTCCAAGGTTCACGTTGACCAAGGATTTTTCTTTGCCATCGCTGGCTTTGAACGTGATGTAAGCCTTAACCGAGGCTTTAGTCACTTTCACGAGACCGTGAGAAACGGTCTCGTGCCATACCTTCTTCGTGCCATCTGCCGGCACAGCCTTCTTCAGGCTCGGCTTCTTCAGCACCTTGTCTTTGCCTTTTGCAGGCTGCTTGGCTTTTGCAGCTTTCTTTGCCATCGCTGGCTTCTTCTGGAGCAGCACACCTACCGCCAGCACACCCTTGCTGGATGCTGTGATAGCCGTGCTCGAGACACTGACTGCATCGGCATCTACGGCATTTGCTGCCTGCTCCACAAAGATTATGGGGCTCTTTGTGTTAAGCCTTCGCAGGCTGCCCTTAGTGCTTGTCTGCGAGTCCTCTGCGGACTCCACAGCACTGCTCTTGGCGGCTGGTCCTCTCGGACTGGACTCCACAGTACTGCTCTTGGCGGCTGGTCCTCTCGGACTGGTGCTCCGTCGGGAAGTACTCGTTTGTCCTTTCGGACTGCTGCCACCGGACCCAAACAGAGCCACCATGAGATCCCGAATGATCAGGTGAGTTCTGTCACCCGTCTTTTGGTTCCGGTGCTTGCGATTCAGCCATTTTCTGGCTTCCGCAACACCATTTATCATGGCATTCATGTCGCCTTCGGGTAGGCGAGGAAAAGCGCCTTTCCAGGAGGCCCTACACTGCGGTTTGCTAAAGCCCATCGGGCACCACAGCTTCAAGAACGAAGCATGCTTTATGCAAGCTTCCTCCGGATCTGACGGCCAATCTGCCTTTGCAGGCTGCCTCGTGAAGAACCCTTTCAGGACGGCTTTTCCTTGCTCTTTGCTATCGCTAGCTGCCTTTCCTTGCAAGTCTCCATCGCTCGCCATGTCCTACAACTATTGTTGACTATATTTGCTATCGCTAGCTGCCGGCTGGCTATGCTAATATATATATATATATATAGCCGGGCCACGGGCCGGCCGCTACAAGTAGTGGTTTTCTCAGATGCATGTGATGATGCAGCCTATAGCCTGCTGTCAGAATGTCGTGCTTCCTACCACGAACCTGTACAGATAGCAGCTGCAGAATATATATATATATATATATATATATATATATATATGATTATATGCTGAAAACGAGCTATAAGATATGGTAGAAGCTCCAAAATGGAGCTTCCAAAACGAGCTTCTAGGAAAGTAGAAGCTCCAAAATGGAGCTTCCAAAACGAGCTTCTAGGAAAGTAGAAGCTCCAAAATGGAGCTTCCAGAATAAGCTTCCAGGAAGCGCTTCTTGAAATTCCTAGAAGCGCTTCTTGAAGAGCCAAAGCCATAAAATCCTAGAAGCTCGGTTTTTGGCTAGAAGCTTCAAAATGAAGCTGGCAGCTCCTTTCTAGAAGCTCCAAAACGAAGCTGCCAGTTTGAAAACGAAGCTGCCAGCTGCAAAACGGAGCTTCCAAACGGAGCTTCTAAAACACAGAAGCTCCGTTTTGGAGCTGGCAGCTGCAACACGAAGCTTCTCGGAAGCCTAGGGCAAAGCAATCATTGCCGACGCTGCATGAAGAGCTGAACGAATTGAGAAGGACCCTGAAGCTTCAGGAGGATGTCAACGCGAGGTCACGAAGTGAACTCGATGCTTATCGTCAAGTTCCCATTCTCGGTTCTCAACAGTCAAGCATACCCATTTCGTCGAGAACTACTGAGTCGGGCTGGGAGTGCGTAGCTAAGGAACGCGTCATGTCTTTTCCAGTAGGTTCAGATGTGCGATCCCCCGAAGGTGTATCTCCTACTTTCCGAAGTCCCGCAAACCGTGACAAGGTCGGTGTGGTGGAAGTCACTCACGAACCCGTTCCGTTGGTTGTCGAGGAAACGCCACCCGAGCGTTTACCGCAGGGTGTGCAGGGGCCTCTGTCCGAGCGTTTACCGCAGGACACCAGCAGCTACGGGGCAAGTCAGAAGACACTACAACAGCAAGACGCGCGTGCTGTACGTGAACGGCAACTTCGGGAATTACTACAAACGCTGGGAATGACGGGACAAGCCTCTTCGTCATCCTCCACCTCTTCTCGTAATGTCGTAAACGACCGTGACGTTGCGTCAGACATTGCAGTTGCAAAGCTTGTGGTGGCAGAAGCCAGCGCTCCTGGACATTGTGTCGGTGCCCTCGATGCGACAAAAACACTCATGCAAGAAGAACATCAACAGCAACTCGAGGAAATGCGCGCGGAAATGGAACAAGCCCAATGAGCGGAGCGAAGACTTCGTATTGATCGAGAGGAATGGCGGCAAGTGGCAGAAAGTTTCCAAAGTCAGGGTGATGGTCCCGATGGAGAAGAAGAAGGCGGAGATGGTGGAGATCATGATGATCCTCCAAATCCCGACAGACATGGCGGAGATCCCTCTCCCGAGCCTGAAGGTGGTGGTGACGATGACAACCCACGTCGTAAACCCGGCAAGGGCCCAGATCCAGACCCACCTGATGGAGATGATCCTGACGGAGGAGAAGATCCGGAGGTCACCGAGGTGAAAATCTCTCGTCGTGAAGCAGATAAAGTCGTTGTTCCTTCCTTCCCAACGGTGACGCACCTGGACAATTGGATGGCTCAATGCATTGCAAAGGTGTTGGGCGCATGTGCAGACCCTAATCAGGAAGAATGGATGATGTGGCTGAGCCCAGCGTTTCGACCATCTCCTGACATTGAGGCGTTGAACGACTCTGGTCACAAGAAGTTCAAGAGCGTCGACGTCAAACTAGGGGTTGCAATGACGTCCATGTTACGCGCCGGAGCTGACAAATCAGCTGAACTCTACCTGGAAGTGAACAGGAAAGCCAATGAGTACGTTGGAGCATTCCAAGGGAAGATCACCAAAGGAAGGCAGATCATCGCGATGATGTACGAAAGCTTCCGGACTCGCGACAGGCTTAACATGATCGTGTCGTTAGAATACCTGATCAAGATCCAGTATCAAGGTGACAATAAGTTGTACCAGTTCAAGCAGACATGGCTGGAAGTCCTTAACCGAATGCGCGGAAGACGTCCCGTCGGATAAGGCTTTGCGTGACTGTTTGTACAACAAGATCAAGGACTCGCCTGCCATGAAGTGGGAGCTCGGACTTCACTACGAACATCTGAACTACGATGATCCCAAACGCAGTTATGCCAATCTCCTGAACATCATCGACCGGACTATCATGCGAAGATGTGAACAATCCAACCTTGCTCAAACTCAAGTTGGACTACGTCAGATGCTTGAGGGTAAGGACCTCCTCGCAGCTCCTGCGAAGTCGCCTACCACACCGGCACCCAAAGGCGCTCCGAAAGGGAATGCTAAACCCGACGATGCAGCACCAGTGCTTCCTCAAAGCAAGGCTAAAGCCCATGCCAAGACCAAGACCAAGCCGAAGAAGGACAACAGGGCTCCTTCATCTGCTCCGTCTACAGCAAAGAATTTGAAGCATGTCCGGTGCAAGTTCCACTTCACTGGACGCAGGGTGCAAGAACGGGGACAAATGCCCTTTCAGCCATTCGAAGAAGACCCCGGAGACGCCAAATCGTTCAAGAACTCCAAGTCCTGCCGGGGGTGCCAAAAAACAGATATGCTTTTCCTTCAAGAAGAATGGTACGTGCTCCAGAGAGAACTGCCCGTTCAAGCATGAAGCCGATGCAACTCCGGCACCTACCCCAGCTCCAAAAGCGGATGCCAAAGCCAAGCCCAAGGCCGATGCGAAACCAAAGGCTGAACCTGGCGCTGCAGCGAAGAAGACGCCAAAGTCAAAGGCGAAGCCCGCAGCACCGGCTATTCGCATGTGCAGGTCTTGGAATCCAGTGGCACCAGCTGTTGGAAGAATATCCTCGTACGTGGTTGACGAGGATTCAGAGTGTTCTTCAGTTGATAGCAACGCCGATTCGGATTGCTCGACCGACGACGAGGTAACTGGGACGGCTTCGCCGACCAGTTCACCCAAGAAACGTCGGGTCTCGTTTGCCAAAGATGTCAAGTTCCAGTCATCTCGGCCTAGGAGGTCGTACAAGGACAAGAAGAGCGAAGTCATCAAGTTTGACGTGGATGCAATCATGAACGACGAGCGGAGGGAGGTTGAGTTAGAGTTTGCAAAGCACAAAGCGAGGTTGAGAGCACAGATCATGAAGGACATGATTGACGACCCTGACGATCATGGTGATCGGATCTCTTATGTTCGGATACCTGGTACGAAGAAAATGGCAGAAGTGGCATTCTATGCAGGGGATGACCAAATGCTCGAGCAGAATCTTGATTCTGCGGCCAGCAAGAAGGTCATCAAGAAGGGCATCTGCAAATGCATGGTTCAGCCAGTCATTCTTCGGAAACAGATCAAGTTTCTTATGGACGCAGGATGCGGGCATGATTTGATTGCTAAGAAGAAGATCAACAAGCACAATCTGGAGACGTTGGTTACTCCTGAACCAGTATGGTTTCAAACGGCAAACGGTGTCACTGACAGCGACCTAGTGTCCAACTTTCAGACCGAGTCTTTCCGAGAACCTATCAATGCATATGTGCTCGAGGACACACCGTCAGTGTTGTCTATCGGAAAGCGGTGCGTGAACCTCAACTACGGTTTCATCTGGCCACCAGGACGCGAACCTTACATGATCGAACCTGATGGGAAGAGAATTTCATTGTTCGTCGACGGTGACATCCCTCATTGTCGTTCCGGCAATGGCAAGTGTCTCGCTCACGAGGATCCTGAAGCTACTGCAGTGCACAGAGTTCTCAAAGAATCACACGATGCGAGTGTCGAGACCGCCGCGGTCGCAATGGCAGTACCAGGTGAAGAACGACGTGATGATGATGCTGACGAAGCAGAAGCTGCTGGGTTACCTGAATCTGAACCTCATGAAGTCCCTGAGGATGAAGTGCCAGAGGCAGAAGCAGGAAGACCTCCGGATCCTCCGGCAGGCGGAGTCGGTGAAGTCATTCATCTCGCTGGTGATGATGAAAGAGAAATTGAGATTGAGGGTGAGGGAGCGCGTGTTCGGAAGGCGCAAGTTGGAACTTTGAAAGCTGAAGCCAATACCCTCGCACATCTGTGCACACATCGTTACCGAAATCCGTATTGCGAGTCATGCATACGAACCAAGATGAAGCATTTTCGCACCAAACGTGGAGCTTTTCAGCGAAAACTGAAAGTTTGGGGTGATTTGGTCACTTTTGATTTCCTCGATATGCGCAAGGCCGCTGAAGCTGGCCTTGGCATCGACGATGGCGCAAGAGAAGTGCTGGTGGTCAGAGACGTCGTCACAAGGATGATGGCAGCAATCCCAACAGAGTCCCGACACACGGATGACGTAGTCAACGCGTTGAAGAGACTCATAGGGAGACGCAAAGTCAAGATGGCCTACAGCGATGTCGCACTAGAGTTCGACGCAGCCATGAAGGAACTGAAGATACAACTGGACCATTCTCTCCCAGGCAAACCCAACAACAACTCTCTTGCTGACAGGACCAATCAAGAAGTCATCAACACCGTTGCGACGGCGCTGTTGCATGCTGGAACTCCCGCACAGTATTGGCCATACGCCATGAGCTGTGTTGTCCACAACTTGAACATCGAAGATGTCCTCGGGGATTTCGATTCAGCATGGAAGAGAATGTCAGGTGATGATTTCAAAGGTAAAGCCATACCATTTGGTGCCAAAGTGTTCTTCAAACCCACTGACACTCGTGAGAAGACCTATGACCACAAGTTCGACCCGAAAGGAATACGTGGGATCTTTGCCGGATATGTCATCACCACGGGTCAGAACTGGTCACGGATATATCGAGTGTGGGACATGAAGCAGTTTGCCAACGTGAATCTGTCCATGGATGCGGCAGTACCACGAAAGCTGATGTAGCCATATCAGACCGAAGTCGTCTACTTTCCTGATGAGATCGTGTTTCCACTCAAGGCGGAATACAAAAGGATGAACGAGACAATTGAAGGTCTCAAAGACAAGGTCACGCAACCGCTGGTGGCCCCGTTGCTTTTGCACGCAAAATCGTGCATTTGTCCCACCAATACCAGCATTCTGTGCGATAAATGCGGTTTATGGATTCGTCTTTTTTTCTTGATTTGACAGCAGGAGAACATTGTCGTAGTAACAAAAATGACACGCCTGCCAGTGTTTTCGAAGGTTTGTACGTGTATGGTTTAGACGATGTTTTTTGCAAGTCGTGCGTCTTTTGCAAGGTAATATTTGAGGTTTATGCAGGAAGTCGCTTAGTAGTAGTAGTAGTAGTAGTAGTAGTAGTAGTAGTAGTAGTAGTAGTAGTAGTAGTAGTAGTCGTACTACTACTACTACTACTACTACTACTACTACTACTACTACTACTACTACTACTACTACTACTACTACTACTACTACTACTATACTACGACTACTACTACTACTACTACTACTACTACTACTACTACTACTACTACTACTACTACTACTACTAGTACTACAGTTCGTCATTGTCACCAACATCATCATCATCATCATCATCATCAAAAAACATCACCAAAGATCAAACACATTTCATCACCAACATCACCAAAGATCAAACATACTTCATCATCAGCATCACCAACATCATAGCAGATCAAACACATTCATCACCAACATCACCAACGATCAAACACATTTCATTACCAACATCACCAAAGATTCAAGACATGATTTTTTGAAAGCGTGAAAGGCTGCAATCGATGAAGCTGACAATGCATATCATCATCCTCCCCCTCACCCCCGCTTTGGAAGTAGGTAAGAACCCTGAAAAGCTTAAAAGCATGCATTTGGCATGGGGCCGCGAGCGGTTGCGTGAGCAAAGACAACGTGGATCTCGGTGGGAAAGAAGTCAAAGACATCGACGGTGATGATGGCGATGATCCAGGAAAGCCGAGTGACGGAAATGGGGGGAACGAGTTGGACGACGACCGTCCTGCTCCCGATCCTGGAGAAGTTGATGATCTCGCAGACATCGAACCATCTGAAGATGAAGGTGAAGATGGATTTGGTGGGGTATATGAGAATCAACCTATTGATGCTATTGGCGATGCCATACTCGAAAGAGCTGAACGCGAAGGACGCGAAGCTGCAGGTTTACCTCCGTTACCACCTTTACCTCCACCAGCTGAGCCTCCTGTCGGGGAACCTGAAGGCCGGCGACCGCCTGACGGAGTCGGACCTACAGGGAGACTCATACCTAAGGGTGATGAGGAGGATCCTGGTACCATCATCAAGATCCTGAAGGAGAAGAAACTGGCTCCCATGGACATTGATCATTGGAGCAAAGGAGCTGGAGGGGGCGGCAAGGTATACTTGACCGATGACGGGGAAGCGTGTAAAATCGATCGACGGGGAGTTCCCTACAAGATTCGAAGTGACGGCAGACGAAGTCTTCCTACAAGGCGACCCATCGAAAAGTAGAAGCATGGAAGAAGTTGGGAGAAGCCGAAAAGAAAGCAGCATAGAAGAAAAGATAAGCGGGACAAAGCCCGTGCTGCAAAGAAAGATAGGAAGAAAGCCGCGATGGCAGGCAAGGTGATCAACGAAGCGTTGGACCAGATGATCTTCCCAAAGATCGTTCAGTGCGATAAAATCGACTTGCAACTCAATGTTCGGAGTCAGGATGTCAACCTTGGGGTTTTGGGTTTTCGGCCCCATTGTACCCGAGCTCTTAACCCTGTGGGCTTCAGCTTCAAAGGTTCAGGGTTAGAGGGTTTACTTTAGATCAAAATATGAACGAATTGGACATGTCCTATCTCTCATGTTCTGATGGCCGGTTTGGGGCCACCACCCCCCAAAAAAAGGGCCACAAGTGCTGGCATCGCAGCAGCCACAAGTGAACTGCCAGGCTACAGATTGAGAGTTTGGCTCCTGGAACAGTTTGCATGGGGCCTGCTATCACCACAGCAGGTGCAAGCAATATCTGCTGCAGCGTAGCATGATGCCAGGGAACGAACTGTAACTGACCTCGAGCCCCTCGCCAAGCTTGGAACCTCCGGTCAACACAGCAACAATGTCAACAGGGACTTGATGAGACTGGTCGGGCAGGAGCCACTGATGTACAATCCCAGATGCTTCTGAAGTTCCTGTGCCCATCGACGGAGTGCCCAGCGACAAGCGTGCCTACACCATCAGCCTGCCACACGAGTTATTTAGCAGCCTCTACCACAATTACAAGGCAGCATGGAAACAAGTGATCATGCCTGGACAGGCGTGTTTGGGTCGCTTTTGGCAGTCGGCCAGAGGGCTGCCGCAGTGGCAGGGCCACCCACTGGCATCGGAGCCAACCCTGAGCAAAATAATACCACTATCATTGCACGGCGACGAAACGCCGGTGTTGGCCAAAGGGAAAATTTGGTCCTCCAGTGCATTGGTGATGTCGTGGGCTTCCCTTTTGGGTAGCGGCTCCACGAAACAAAGCCAGCTGTACATCTGGGCCGCCTGGCACAAGTCATTCTGTAGCCAGACGAATGATGACCTGTGGAGTCTTTTGCTCTGGTCTTTCGAATCGTTGCGGTCCGGCATTTTCCCGAAAGCCGACTGGCGAGGATATGATTTCGATCCCTACAGTCCCGAGGGACAGCGAGCTGGCCAATACCTCGCGGACGGGTATAGAGCTGTCTTGGTGGCTAGCTGTGGAGACCTGGACTACATGGCACAGTTCCAGGGCCTTCCCTGGTGGAATTCAAACTCCCCTTGCTGCCTGTGCCAATGCCAAAGACGAGGAGACCGTACCTGGCACTGCTTTTCAGACGATGCCCAATGGAGGACAAGTCTGTGGACCCCTGCTGCTTGGAAAGCATGGCCGGGCCGAAGCATGAAGAAGATGTTCCAGAAGGACTTCTGTTCTGTGCTCGTGGTCCATTTCGACCTGGTGCATTGTCGATACCTTGGCTATCTGCAGCAGCTATATGGGTCGGTTTTTTGGATCCTCTGTGAGGAAATGATGCAGGCGAGTCCAAGCGCCAATTTGCATGAACTCTGGAACTTTCTGAAAACATACCAATCCACCCACAAGGTGCGCAGCCCCTACTCCCAGAGACTGAACAAGGTCAGTATGTGCAAGAAGAAGACCGACTATCCGAAGCTTCGTGGAAAAGCGGCGGAGATCAAGGACATGGCAGCAGCCGTGCGAGCAATGTGGGCTTATTTTGGTGTTCCTGGTCAAGACTTCCAAGAGATTGGGGTACTCCTTGATTTGACATGCAAATTCGAGGAGATATTGGAGGAATGGCCGATTGCAGAGGGCCATTTCTGCCTTCCTGCCGAAGCTGCAGACAGACTGAAGGCGAACTATCGGGACTTCGCATGCTTGTATGTCATGGTCGGGGACCGCTTTCGCAGCGAAGGTCGTCGGGCCTTCAGCCCTACAGAAAAGATTCTTGTTCCTGAACAATGCATGTTTTCACATTTGTGCCTTTTATAAATACAAACAAATCCTGCAACCCTTAAACCCTATAAACAGCCTTTCTAAACCACAAACCTTCTTCCACAGGCATATAGAAGGATGCATGCCTGCGAGCATATCGTCATGCTCAGTCACTTGATTCATCCTGGCCTCACATCTTGCTGGCGAGGGGAGGAGAGAAATCAAGGGTCTCCTGCTTTATAAACACGTACTCGCACCATCCAAAGATTTTTTGTGTAGAGGTTATAAAAAATATATATATATATATAGATGTGGCAGGGTCCTTTATGTATAATGTGAACGGGCTTGTTGTTGTATATAAGCATGGCAGTATCAGTCATAACACACGAAACAACTTTTTAGATACTCTCCCCGGGTTTCTTAAGATTAAGATCTCTTCCTCTACCGAGAGGTAGAGGAGCTCTCTTCTCGAAAGAAGCTGTCTTCTCTTACCAAGAGTAACTTAGATTGAGTTCTGTCCTTGTTTCAGAAGATGAAGTAGAGGGCTTTTCATTTCTCCCTGAAGGCCGTAGGGAGGACAAGACTTCTCTTGTTAAGGTTGAAAAATTTGGAAAAGCTCCATCCTCTCTTCTTGTACGTAAGCCCTCTTCCACTTGCTGAAGAGCAGGAGGACATGGTCAGGAGCCCTGACTAAGAGAGAAAGGAGTCTTCTTCTGGGTCGACAGAGAGGTAAGTAGAGCTCTCTTCTTTCTTGTGAAATTGGATGTTTTCGATGATTCGGTAGAAAACTCATACATTGTTTGGGGGGGGCTTTGTCTTCTCTTGCTCGGAGTGAGGTCTCTTCTCGCTTCTCAAGACAAAGCAGCGACCTACCAAGAGGTAATGGAGCTTTCTACTAGAAAGAAGCTTTCTTCCCTTACCACGAATGACTCGGGGGAGTTCTCTTCTTGTCTTACAGCATGAAGTGGAGGCCTGTTTCTGTTTCAAGGTTTGGGGGGCAGACTTCTTTGTTTGAAGGGCTCTACCTGTTTTTCTTGAGCGTATGCTCTCTTCATCTTTTGAACAGGTAAAGAGGATAGTCAGGATCTCCTTCCCTTACCTAAAACAAGGAGGTCCCTTCTTGCCGACTGAGGGGTAAACAATGCTCTCTTCTTTCTCGATATCTTGGAGGGGCTTGTCTGTTTTTTGAGAATGAGCTCTTGTGTCTCATTAACTAGTAACTAGAGTTTCGTGTTTTTGTTCACGTATGTTTTAGAAGGCATGTGAATCTATAGCACATCGCAGCACTGGCTCTAACACTTGAGTCTTCTCGAAAAGCCGAGATTTAGCTTAGCTGCCGCCCGAGTAGCTCTAGCAGCCGCCGTAGCCTTAGTGCGACGCCATGTTGCCCGCAGACATAGCTGTGCCTCTCACCTTGTTTGCCTGGGAGCTTGATCAAGCCCCGCCCTCGCCCAGGCCTTCGCCTCTGCCTCCGCGGTGGATTCGTCCCCCGGACTTTGCCTTTGCCCCAGCCAGGCTTGCCTCCCACGATTGGGACTGGTATGTAGTCACATTCCGTAAGTGCTTTGCCCTTGCCCCACATGAGGGGCAGCCTTCAGAGCCTTGCCTCCAGGAGTTCCTTTTCTCCTGGACTGTTTGCCCACGCATACTCATATGCTTGCACGTGCACGAATGGTTGCCACTGCTTCTCGCCAGTGATGAGTGCCACCAGCTCATGCTTGAGATGCTGTTTTAAGCCGTGCCTTTTGTTGCTCAGGTTTCAGCCAGGTGCTCAGTCGCTCTTATGTTTCAGGATCCAGATCCGTACTTTGTGCCTCTCCGTATTTTGCCCTTCGAGTGGCACCTGCCAGGCCTTCTAGAAGCCTTGCCTTTGCCAGGAATCATGGGACAGCCGACAGGTTTGTGTCTCCAGGACCTACTGCTCTCAGGTACCATCGGTCCGCGCTTGTTGCTCTTTGTGGGGGGGCCTGCCTGGCTTCCCTTAGCGTTGCTGTCACAAGAAACACATGAGTATCTAGTCTCGCACCTGGACGTCTCCGACTAGCCTTCAGTCCCAGGTCTAGCGTCTGCGCCCTAGATGCCTTCTTCGGGGTCATCCTGGCTTGGGCCCCAGCCTGCAGAGCCAGACTCGGAGCTGTCTCCGGGGGCCTCTCGAGCTTCAGCCGTGCCTTCCTACATACACACAGCCGCCAACTCAGCCTCAGCCGGAGCCTGCTCGCCTGGCTACCACTTCCTCCCCCCCCCTCTACTTCGAACGTTTTGCCATCTCGCCTCAGGGTTCCGAGGCAGCTAGCCATGATTCAGGAAGCGTTTGGTTAGCCCCTCACAGCCCTCCGCCTTCTGCGAGAACAGGGAGCTCGCAGGCCTCTAGCCTTGACTCAGCCATTCCTGGGTTACGTTATCGCCGTCCTTTGCCTTGGCGCCCCTGCAAGGTGCCGATCCTGTGGATGCTTCAGCCGCCTCTTTACAAAGTACTCTGGTTCCCCACTAAGGATCTACGAGAGCCTTTTTTAGGGTGGAGCCTTGAAGGACTACTCTTTGGAGTCGCTCCTTGCACCAACATACTGCTCTTTGCAGGTTCCAGCCAGGAAGTTGCTGGCTTGTGCTTCCTTAACAAAGCCTGTCACGACTACATAGCAGAGCGCATCACCAAGGCCCGCGGATGAGATGGCCTTGACGCCTTCCATCCCGGGCCCTCAGCCGGCCGAGCCTTTTCGCATCCAGCAATTGGGAGTTTATGCTTTGCCCTCCCTCAGGCATTTGCAACGAGCCGGCCGCTGCAGCCTCAGCCCTCCCACACCGGGATGCCAATCAAAAAAAAAATTTCAATCAAAAATTTTTTTCAATCAAAAAAAAACTTTTTTCCGAACAAAAAAAACTTTCCCTCATTAAAGGAAGCACGACAGGAAGGAAGGAAGGAAGGAGGGAAGGCAGGAAGAAAGGCAGCAAGGAAGGATGGCAGGAGGGAAGGCAGGAAGGAAGGAAGGAAGGAATGAAGGAAGGCGGGGAGAAAGGGCGAGGAAGGAAGCAAGGCAGCAAGGAAGGAAGGCAGGCAGGCAGACAGGAAGGAAGGCAGGAAGGAAGGAAGGAAGAAAGGAAGGAATGAAGGCAGGAAGCAAGGAAGGAAGCAAGGCAGCAAGGAAGGCAGGCAGGCAGACAGGAAGGAAGGCAGGAAGGAGGGGACCCTATTTTTTTTGACATTTTTTCTTTGCTTTTTTTTTTCTCTCACCCTTGTGGGCCTCGGTTAAAGGCGTTCACTGCAGAGCTGCCACCTGGCCCTACGCTTCGCCATGATTTAACTATACTATTAGTACAACAACAACAACTACTACTACTGCTACTACTACTACTACTACTACTACCACGGAGGTTCTGCGCAACATGACCCTGAAGACCTGCTAGTTCAGCCCACAATACCTTCAGCCCCAAACCCAATACCCCGAAACCTACTACTACGACTACTAGGACCACTGGTACGACTACAACAACGACTACTACTGTGACTACTTCTACGGCTACTACTACTACTACTACTACTACGACGACTACTACTACTACTACACAATTACTATACTATTACTACTAACTATACTACTAACTGACTACTACTACTACCTACTCCTACTACTACTACCTACTCCTACTAGTACTACTACTACTACTACTACTACTACTCCTACTACTACTACTACTACTGACTACTACTACTACTACTACTACTACTACTACTACTACTACTACTACTACTACTACTACTATACACTACTACTACTACTACTACTACTACTACTACTACTACTACTACTACTACTACTACTACTACTACTACTACTATACACTACTACTACTACTACTACTACTACTACTACTACTACTACTACTACTACTACTACTACTATTACTACTACTACTACTACTACTACTACTAGTACTACTACTACTCGTACTATTACTACTACTACTACTACTACTACTACTATTACTACTACTACTACTGCTATTGCTACTACTACTACTACTATTATTACTATTACTATTACTATTACTATTACTATTACTATTACTATTACTATTATTATTACTATTACTATTACTCTTATTCTTACTATTACTATTACTATTACTCTTACTCTTACTATTACTATTACTATTACTATTGCTATTACTATTACTATTACTATTATTATTACTATTACTATTATTATTACTATTACTATTACTATTACTATTACTATGATTATTACTATTACTATTACTATTATTATTACTATTATTATTACTATTACTATTACTATTACTATTATTATTACTATTACTATTACTATTATTATTACTATTACTATTACTATTAACTATAACTACTAAGTACTAGTACTACACTACTACCACTAACTACTAACTATTACTACTACTACGACTACTACTACTACTACTACTATTACTTTACTACTACTACTACTACTACTACTACTAGTACTAGTACTAGTACGATTACTATTACTACTACTACGACGACACTACTACTCCTCCTACGGCTACTGCTAACTAGCTAACTGCTACTACTATACCTACTACTACACTAACGACTACTACTACTATTACTACTAGTAAATTATACCTACTACTACTACGACTACTACTACTACTAACGAGTAATCGACTACGACTACTAACTACGACTACGACTACTAGTACTCCGACGCGACTACTACTACTACTACTACTACTACTACTACTACTACTACTACTAGTACTACTACTACTACTACTACTACTACTACTACTACTACTACTACTACTACTACTACTACTACTACTACTACTACTACTACACATGGAGAAAGTTTTTTTTGATTGGAAAAAAGTTTTTTTTGATTGGTGAAAAAGTTTTTTTTTGATTTTCGTTGAAAGTTTTTTTTGATTGAAAAAAGTTTTTTTTGATGGGTTTCCCCTCCCTCCCGGAAGCCAGTCAAGCCCAGCAGGCACCTTAAGCCTTCAATGAGCCCTTTTCTGCAACTCGCCTTACTGCTCCGGTCGGCCCCTCCAGGTTTCTTCGAGCCCAGGCCAGCACCTCAGCCGCCAAAACCGGTATTTGCCTGCGCCAAAATGCTGGTCAGGGCTGGCCTACGGTGCCCTTCATGCTGTCCCACGGAGCGAAGCGCAGTTATGTTTATCCTGGTCTAGCGAAGCCAAAGGCGAAGCGCACTTGCAGTTTTCCTCCGACTTTGTTTTAACCACAGTTTTAGCTTCCGTGATCTTTAACAGATTCCGTTTCTCATGTGGTTTGATGCTGTATTTCGCATCGCTTTTTCTTTTGATGCTGTATTTTGCATCACGATTTCCCACATGATGCTCCGGTAGATGCTTGTGCGATTTTGAATCATGTCACCCGGCGGTGTGTTCAAGGCTGAGTTTGCCAAAATTTTTCGAGGGCTCTCTAGAGGCTTGTAGTCCTGCTTCTAACAGGCCCGAGTCCTCTGTATGGTGTTGCTCTTAGAGCGTCGTGCAAGAGCCCCGCTGGGGTTCGGATGGACTTTCGCCACGCCCTGAAGGCCAGGGCGCGGAACGGTAACAGCATTCCCTCCGCCTGAGGTCGTTGCCGAGACTTGTGCAACGCTTTCATCAGGTGTTTCGCTCCTACTGAGTTATAAGCTTCTTTTGCGGGGGATGAGTGCTGAAGCTTTTTATCCGGCTGTGGGGGCAGTCGCCCCGTCTGTCGAATCGGGCCAGCAAGTGCCTCTGCCTGCCATACCTGCCAGCCCAATTTCACCAAACTTGGCTGTGCATGAGAGCTCACCCGTGCAGAGTCCCTTGGCAGCTTTCATGAGCAGCCCTGCCGAGGGTGATGATCTTACCGAGGAACAGCTGGGGAGCCTGATGTCTCGCGAGGACATGCAGCTTCCTCCTGACGACGACCCGACTGCGGACCTATTAGAACAGCAGCTTGCAGGTTTTACCGCCTTCGGCGGCAGCGCCGGTGATTGGTATGCAATGAACTCAGGTTTCATTCTTGCAAGGCACTCTCGTCTGGCGATGCCGTGGGAAAGGGTGATGAGGCCCAGGTTGGGGCCCAGCTTCATGTTCCAGGAGCCAATGCTGGGTCGTTTCGATGGTCTGAGGAGGGCGGCGATTCCCGCCCCTGCAGCAGGGCCGTGGGCCTGGGTACCCAAAGGAACTTATGAGGCTAGGCGACTTCTTGCAGCCAGGTTTGCCAAAAGCGATGACATGCTTAGGCTTACTGCACTAAAGAAGATCCGGCTTATCGTGCTTTTCTTTCCCGATGATTCGGAGCTCGGAAGGAACCTCTTGGGCTCTGCAGGCTCCCTGGTGGAAGAAGCCATGCTGACCTCGATTATCGAGGACACTTTCTCCGGCAGAGCAGCCAGCACATTGTTGAAGCGGGCATCAGACTTCTCCAGGTTTGCCAAGTGGATCGTAGCTAGCAAAGGGCGCCCTCTGGCGCCTTCCGAGGGCGAGTTGTACGCTTATATGCTTGCGACGAGAGAAAGCAGGAGCCACTGCCGGCGAGTCTTTTCTCAAGGCCTACAAGTTCTTTGTGCACTTGACAGGGGCTGCGCAAGGCTCCAGGATTTCCCCTCGTGTGCAGGGAGCAGCCAAGGCGATGTCCATGGCCAAACGGCCGCTCTGGCAAGCACCGCCCCTTCCGGTGGAGGCAGTGCGGCTCTTGGAAGAATTCGTCCACGACTCCGAGGATTATGCCAGGGCTAGCATAGCAGGGTTCATTCTCTTCTGCCTCTACTCCTCGGCTCGATGGTCGGATGCGGCTCGAGGGACCCACTTGTGCATTGACGTGGCAGGTAACGGGCTTGTCCTTCTTGAGTGTTCGACAAAGCATTACAAGACGAAGGCCAAGGACCGAAAGGATACCGTGTTGCCTTTGATTGCACTGGGCAGCGGCCTTACTCAGCCCTCATGGGGACGTGTCTGGATGCGCAAGAGGGCCCTGGCAGGGCTACCGGACTGTTCCGTAATCATGCCGGCCATGTCGCCGGGAGGGAACTTTCTGGGAAGGGCCATGACGGCTGCGGAAGGTTCCTTGTGGCTTCGTGAGTTTTTGCACTTGCAGGGTTTCGCGGGGGATCTTGAACAGTACAGCTCGCACAGCCTGAAAGCAACAGCCTTGTCCTGGACGGCCAAGAGCGGGACCATGACCTACGAGGAGCGCCTCACCCAGGGGCACCATTGCAGCCCAAAGCACGGCATGGCTCTCCTGTACTCGAGAGATGCGCTTGCAGAGATCATCGTGAAGGTAGCCAAGGTCGTGAGTGCTGTGAGTAGGGGGGTGCTCAGTCCCGACCTCCCGCGAGCTGAGAGGGTTGCCAGAGCCCTGCATGGCGATCCGTCCGATTTTGAACATCTTCCAGAGACGGTGGCCGAGGATTTACCAGCCGAAGAGCCTCAAGAAGAGAATATCTCCGAGGCCGGGTCTGACATAACAAACCTCGACGGCCTCGAAGCGGACCTGGGGGCCCCGGCCCCGGAGGAGGTCCGTCCTCGGCTGAGCTGCACTTTTTCGGGAGAGACCTACATGCACGTCTTGAGTGGAGTGGTGCATAAGCTGGTCAACCCCGGTATTTTTAAGTGCGGTAGGAAGGTCACTGCGAACATGCGATTGATGGGGCCCGAGGAGGCTCAGGAGAATGTCTGCCAGCAGTGCGCGGCTTGAAGAAAAGAGGATGTGCTCAGTTGATCGATTGCTGATTTGCGACGTCGTGCCTGTGCCACTTGAGATGAAGGTACTCGGGCCGATTGAGGTCAGTTGGAGTGTTTCTTGCTTCGGAGCACGAAAGCGGACTGAGAAGTGTCCGCAGTCTTTTGGCTGGGAGTTGCCAAACTGGGGCGAGTCTCCCGCGCGGCCTGGTGAGCACCCAGGCTTGAACTTAGCGGGAGTTTGATTGGGGGCCTTGGGATTGCAAACCCCCGTGGTCGGCTGCCTTCGCCGGCCTGAGTTATGAAAAACGATTGGGGCGAGGCCGGCTGAGATCGCCGGTTCCCGAAGGCCGCCTGAGATCGGTGGCAAAGAAGTGTGAATCCGAGACAAACGCGACCCACGGTTGACTTCGCCGTGGGTGAGACCTCGAAACCTGTATCCTCACCTGCCCAGGTCTCATGGCCGGACTTGAATCGGTGCCCGCCTTCACCGATCGAGCAAAGCAGATCGGCATCAGCGAGGAACTTCTGAACAAGCTCATCGCCAAGAACTTGAACACCTACGGCAAGCTCGCTTTCGTGTGCTCGAGCAAACCTTCCAGCGGGGATGACACTCCTCTCTTCGAAGCCCTGAAGACTCTGCTTGGGAGTGAGGTTCCAGTGGAACAACATATGGTGATCAGGCGATTGTGGTATGAGAGCCACGCCCACGCCCTGGTTGACTTAGAATCGAGGGCTTCGAGAACAAGTGATACGAGCCCCCGCGAGCTTCCGTTGGCAGAACGCCTGACACGCTTGAAACGCCAAAGGGGCGAGCTCAAAGGCCTCGAGATGGATATCCACACAGAACCGGGACACGGCCTCGTGGACCGGGTCCAAGCCATGCTGGATTCTGCACAAGTGCTGCATATTGCTCCTGAGAAATGCATCTCCCGCCATGACGAGATCCTGGGTGACAAGTCCGAGCAGAAGCTATCTTTGGGGGCCGATGGCAACATCAAAATCACAAAGCAAGCCTCCAATCTCAGGTGCGAGACGACCGGTGAGCTCAAGCTTCGCCGGTGCTTCCTCCGCCGAGCTTTAGCGTTCGACCAGGTAGGGCTAGCTTCATTCACCGCAATGGAAGCTTGGCACAACCGCATGTTCCAGGCTCTGCTTGATGTGCCTCCCGCGGGCTATCGCTACACTACCGTTCAGCAGCTTCTCGCAGCTGACCAGAAGCTTTGGCAGGTCGTGGCCCAGGAGAGCCGAGGCGACATCGTCATCGGAGTCGGAGCCCCTGCTCCTCTTGACAAGCACATAGCCGCGGCCGCAAACAATCAGTTCGTGATGTCCTGCTTGACACACCTCCCAAGCCTGCCGAGAACCAGGGCCAACCGTGGAAGCCCAAGGGACCCAACAAAGGCAATCAAGGAGGTGAGAAGGGGACCAAGGGCAAGGGCCGCGGCAAAGGGAAGCAGAATCAGAGCCAAGCCCAGGCTGACGCCTCCTCGCAACCATCCTTGAAGGAGCTGCTTGAGTCATTGCTGCCCATTCTTCAACAAGGGGATCTGTCGGTTCCAGAAGCGCAAGTCGTGCCGCTTTGGCAAGCATGTGTGCAATTTCAAGGGGTGCGGGGCAGAACGGCCCTACACTGAATGCCAGCATTGACTATCCCCGCATTCGCCTGAAGCTTTAGCCAAGCAAATCTTAGCTCAGAGCACGCCTGTTACCGCTGCACAGGTGACGAGGCTTTTTGATGCCTTGCCGCACGAGCAGTGTGACCGAGACGCCGAGGGGCGCTCATTTTCGGCAGGGATGTACTCTCGGGTTAAGGTGAGCCTTCGCAAGGCTTGCAGGCTTTTTCCACAGACGGTGCGAGTGGTGAACAGGTTTGTAGCCTCTTTGCTTGAAGGTGCCGTTTACACGAGTTTTGCCATTTTTGACCAGGTGCGTACTCGGCCACACCGAGACAGCCAGAACTCCTTTTCTCCGAATTATGTGATTCCTTTGACTGTTTTCCAAGGAGGAGCTGTCCGGGTAAGCGAGCCAGGTCGGACCGTGGATTTGCAAGTGTCTCGCGGGCCCGTTACGTTTTGTGCAAGAGAGTACGAACATTGCACTTTGCCAGCCACTGGGCGCCGGGTCGTCTTGGTGCTTTTTGCCTTGCAGGCCGGAGGGCGTCTCCGGAGCCGACAGACGCATCTTGCTCGATTTGGGCTTCCCGTTGCCCAGTGCCTCGCAGCTAGCTTCAACAGAGGCCTGCGCCTCGCAACAGCTTTCAATCCCGGTTCAAATGAGGCAGGTTCTCCCCGTGAAAGTGCCAGCCCCGGCCTTAACAGCGCCCGGGCCTCAGGGATTTGTTCAGGTCCCTTCAATACTCGCCGAGAATCAATCGCCGCCTTGCCCAGATCAGGGTGCAAGTCAGCCCCGTGGTGCCTCCAACTCGTCCGGGACCTCTGAGGGCTGCAACTCCCTGACTAAACAGGGCCCCTCTCCGGTCCCTCGTCCTCCTTTGCTCGCTGATTGCCTCGCGGTGGCGGGATCCTTGTCGGCAGCCGCCATGCAAGCTGGATGGGATGCCTTGTCCCTGGGCCACAAAGGTGGTGCCCCTGAGCTCTGCCCGCGAGTACCGATTGACCTCTCCACAGCCGATGATCTGCAAGCTTTGCTTGACTTTGATCGCAACACTTTGGTCGACTGGTGGCATTTCAATCTGTTCTTGACATCTTGCAATCAGGGGCGTGATTCCAAAGGCCGCTTGAGCCTTCGTGATGCCTCTCACTTGCTAGGGCGGGACGGACTTCCCGCCAGTGCCACTTCCCTGCTGCAGCGTGACAACAGCTTGGCGCAAGCAGTGGTCGACCTGCTGTTCAGAGCTTACGAAACTCGGGCCCTCGTCAGCCTGATCGGTCCAGCCCGGAGCTGGGTTTGGAGCCTCCTGGCCCACTTTGTCAAGCGGAGGCGGCATCAAGGTTTTCTGCAATGGTTCTTCGCTTTGGCCGATCAGGAGCTTGACACCTGCATGTTCGGTGCCCCCTTCTTGACGTCGCTGCGGGTCCGAGCTGACTCTTCATCTTTCCCAGGCCTCAGTCGTTCCTGTGATAAGTCCCATAAGCATCTGCCTTGGGTTCGTTCTTCTACGGCTGGGAGCTTCAGTGATGCTTCGCTGCCCGCTGAGCTGTGCCAGACACTTTGTCGTTCCGCCACCGCCACCTGCCGAGGATTACTGGCCCAGAAAGTCGACTTCCTGCATAGCCGCCAACTTCGAGCTCAGGTGCGAGCGGCGGCGGCCAATCAGCCCACATATATGCCACCCTTAATCCCTGAGTTTCGGGTTAGGGTTCCTCTGTCCCAAGTGCCGACTGGAGCTGATTACAAAGTCCTCTCCCAAAGCCGCGGCTCTAGAACGGGGGATAATGATGAGCCGAATCCTTCCGACGAGCCGAATCCCTCCAAAAGGATCCGGACGCAAAGAGACGGTAAGGCCGGGGACCTGGCAGGTGTGTATTTCTCCATGGAGGAGCACCTGCATCGTGCATGTGGGCTGCCCAGCCCAGCCGACAATAGCATTCGTTTGCCCGATGCTGTGCGCCGCAACATCTTTGCCATTCTCACGGAAGGCCCTGTAGCTGTGTCCAAGCGGCGGATGCTTGAACTGAAATCCTTGAATGACCGGATGGCGGTGCTGTCTGCCGCTGAGAAAGAGCTTCGAGCCAAGATGCATCCGGATGTGGAGCGAGTCACCAAAGGCAAGGCCCTAGCATTGTTGGGAAACCCGACATGTCAGTGGTTGACCTCCTTACCGATGGTGTGCGATTGGTTGGTCAAGAAGCCGAGTCCCCCCTGTTTGCAAAGCGGCCGAAGCCTAAGGACCTCGAGCCAGATCAGCTCAAAGCCCAGGCCCTCCTGCGGCGGCGTGCATTGCTAAAGATGAAAGGGCTTACTTCCGAGCAGGATTACAAGGCGATGAAAGATGAGACTTCCGAGGAACTGGCAGCGGGTTTCCTCACGGGTCCATACCACTCGGAGCAGGAAGTCAGCGACATCTTGAAGACCGATGCTTGGTCGCTCTCGCCTCGTTTCCTGTTGAGGCAGGGCGAAGACGCCAAGATAAGGATAATTGACGACTTTAAAATGTCGGCGGTTAACAGGGCCTTTGGTTCCTCGTCTTTCCTAGAGCTTCAGGATACGGATTACGCGGTCGGCCTCCTGAGGTTCCTTTCCCGTGTGCTGCAGGATCGCTCCAAGGTCCGGGTCCCCTTGTCTGATGGCACCGTGCTCGAGGGAGACTGGGATCCTGAGATGCTCCGCCAGCCCGCTCTGCTCGGTAAGACGCTGGACTTGAGTAAGGCCTATCGCCAGGTGAGCATCCATCCTTCCACGCGGGAGCACGCTGTCCTTGGCTTCCCCGACCCACAAGGCAAGTGGGAATTTTACATAGCCCAGAGCCTGCCTTTTGGAGCTGCTGCAAGCGTGTATGGGTTCAACAAAGTAGCACTTGCGATTCTTCACATCATGGTTGTCAAGTTCGCTGCAATCGCGACCGACTTTTACGACGACTACACTGTATATGAATTTCGCCCAGCTGCTTTCTTGCTGGACAAGGTCCTGATGAGGCTGCTGGACCTGCTAGGGTGGACCTACGCGAAGTCTGGGCGGAAGTTTGTGCCTTTTGACGGCAAGGTGGTCTCCTTGGGTGTTTCTTTGGGCCTTGACGAGATATGGGGAGGCCGGCACTCTCAAGGTTGAGAACAAAGCTGGACGACTCGAGAAAATTGCAGCACTCCTCCGGACAGTGGCCCAGGGTGGAGCCGTGACGAGAAGTGACGTGGCTTCGCTTCATGGCTTGATTAACTTCGCCGGAGGACTGATTATGGGCTTCGAGCTGAAGCCTACTTCTCGAATGCTGACACGGGCTTTGTCAGGACCTTTCCAGGGCAACACGCCCGAACTTCGGCAAGCTTGTGAGTTAGCTCTGGATGTCATCGCGCAGTGCAGGCCAAAGCGATGCCCGGCAACAATCCTGCCACCGATTGTGCTCTACACGGATGGGGCCTTCGAGAAAGGGCGAGGAACCTGGGGCGCGGTTCTTGTTGATGCTTACACAGGCTCCCGATGGGTTTTCGGGGGAGAAGTTTGCAAACCGCTGATGAATCACTGGGGCAAGGAGGCTGGGGCCCAAGTGATTTGCCAGGTTGAGGCCTACGCTCTGGCCATAACCCTGTTCGGGATTCGCGGCCTCTTGAAAGGTCGCTCGGTCCTAGCTTGGATTGACAACAATGCCTGCCTTTATGGATTCGTGAAGCGATACTCGCCCTCAGCCTCGCTGATGCGCCTCATCTCCCTGGGGGCCTTAATGGAGAGCTCCATGGAGGCGCTTATGTGGTTTGAGCGGGTCCCCTCAAAGAGTAACCCGGCGGACCTTCCGTCGCGGGGACAGTTTGCCGAGGCTTGCGAACGGTTTCAGGCCATAAACAAGGGTGATGTGGCAGCCACCGATACGATGTTGGACTTCATTCGTGCTCCCCATTACGAGCCGAAGCTGGCCCAGGCAATCCTTTCGTCGGCGAGGCTGGAAGCCGATTGGGCACAAGAAGTGCTGCAGTGATCATTGATGCATCCTCCGATCGCGGGGCCGGGGGAAGATGGCTGCTCTGTTCGGCTGCATTAGCCGTTGATCAGTTTGGCTGCTCTTGCCTTACTTCGGAGGGGTTGTGCTCGCCCACTCTCGCCATCAACCCGGTAGCAGAACCCCCGTTGCAACGGAGAACAAAAAGAAGTCCCGTCCGAGTGAAGCCATTCCTCTTTTGCAATACGATATAGATTGCTGGACTGATTATTCCTGTGATTGGAACTTGAAAAAATTGACCATGTACATCTTTCTACATATTCGATTCCTCTCGTACCTGAGGATATCTTAATCTGCAAGGAGACCAGAGAAACGTCCCACGGAGCGAAGCGCAGTTATGTTTATCCTGGTCTAGCGAAGCCAAAGGCGAAGCGCACTTGCAGTTTTCCTCCGACTTTGTTTTAACCACAGTTTTAGCTTCCGTGATCTTTAACAGATTCCGTTTCTCATGTGGTTTGATGCTGTATTTCGCATCGCTTTTTCTTTTGATGCTGTATTTTGCATCACGATTTCCCACATGATGCTCCGGTAGATGCTTGTGCGATTTTGAATCATGTCACCCGGCGGTGTGTTCAAGGCTGAGTTTGCCAAAAATTTTCGACCACCCACCCGCCCGACATAGTTTCAATACGGTTTTTGTGAGACTGGGGGGAAGATGGCTGCTCTGTTCGGCTGCATTAGCCGTTGATCAGTTTGGCTGCTCTTGCCTTACTTCGGAGGGGTTGTGCTCGCCCACTCTCGCCATCAACCCGGTAGCAGAACCCCCGTTGCAACGGAGAACAAAAAGAAGTCCCGTCCGAGTGAAGCCATTCCTCTTTTGCAATACGATATAGATTGCTGGACTGATTATTCCTGTGATTGGAGATTGAAAAAATTTTCCATATACATCTTTCTACATATTCGATTCCTCTCGTATCTGAGGATATCTTAATCTGCAAGGAGACCAGAGAAACTCCAAGTTAAGCCTCACCTTGCTGTGTCAGGACCAATGCCCTCAGAGCCGGCCCCTGCATCACCGGCCTTCAGCTCTTCTTCAGTTTATGGACAGCCCGATTCAGCCGATTTCTCAGGTTCTTCATGATTCTCTCGCCTGCCACGAGCCCGGGCCTCGCTGGCACCTTCAGCTACTGGTCCCAGCCTCGCATATGCAGCTTTCTCGGCTGAGAGACACCATGAAGGGGCGCCAGCAGCCCCGCCGCCAAGACCAGCGTGCACAACGCTCTCTGCCAATAGCCCTGCCCTGCATGAATGCGGGCCTTTCAGGTCCCCTAGCCTTCGACCCGGATACCAGCTCGGCTTACGAAGCGGTGCAGCCCCAGCCTTCTACCCAAGACTTTAGCCAGGAGCCCACCGAAGAGCCAACCTTGCAGTCCGTAGTCGACAGGCTTCGCTCCCTGGAGGCGCGCGTCGGTATCTTGGAAGCCGACCGCCGAGGGGCCCAACAAGCCTTGTGGCATCACAGCCGTCGAGCCCATGAACAGCCGCGCCTTCGCTGCCTTCTTTCGCCTTGCGTGTTCATCAGAGCCAAGATCGATGCCGTCAAGATTCGCCTTGATTAGGTATATGCCAGGTTGGCCGGTCTGCTGCTGACCTTGCAACAAGCCTTCCCTCCCATAGCAGCCTACTTCACTGAGGTAGCCGTTGATGCGTGCCAATATCAAGGACCGTCAGCCTTACTGGACTCCGAAGGAGACCCTGAAGCCTAGCCTGCGAAAGCCTTGCCGAAAAAACTTTGCCGACCGGCCTCTGCGACATTCACCATGGAGTGGCTGACTGATCTGAACTCAGGTTCCGCCTTTTTCCAGGCCCGGTCCTACTCTTCGCCAGGTGCCTTAGCTACTTCTGTCTTGGCCAGGCCCCGAGCCAGCTGGCGGCGGCACCTCACAGGACCCTTGCCTTCTGTTGCCTCGCATAGCCTTTTGATTTGTTCTGCATATTGCCATCCCCTCAGCAATTTCAATTACAGCGCCTATGGGAGCTTCTGCCTCAGCCGAAGCCATGGCGTCAGACCACAACCCCCTTGCCGACTGGCTTAAGACGTTGCCTCCAGACGAGCTGGCAAAGCTCAGAGCCATTCCGCCTCCGCGCAGGCAGCAGCCGACACAGCCGTACAGGATGATGCTCGGCCTTCCGGTAATTGTTCTGGCCTTCCCCCGCGTAGCCTTCTTATCTACCAGAACCAGGAAGCCTTTTACCACGCACAGGACGGATGTTATACAGGCTCCAGCTTGTTTTGACTACGTCCCACGTCAGGACATGGAGGACCTTGAGGAAGCCGACATGGCTCAGCCTTCCCAGCCGTCAGCCTCCGCGGCTGCGGCCACTGCAACAGCCGTTACAGAGCAGCCCATTGAGGCCGAAGGAGAATACCTGCCTATGCAAGAGCCTTCTTCCTCTACAGCCTTCCACGCCGAGCCCCAAGAAGGCCTCTATTCCATGATGGGTGAACTGATACCCATGCCTCCCATCCTCACTGCAGCCACACACCAGCAACTTTTTCCACTGCTTTTCTTTGACCCTGAAGCCCAGACCAAGCCTATCAACCGCCACGAGCTCTGGCAACTGATTAAGCGACCCGACCTGGGGTGGCCAGGGAATCAGGAGCCCATTTGACAGCCGACAGATTTACAGTCAGCCCGCCTCCAGCCAGCTTTTTCCCTTCTTTCCCCAATACACCCCCCAGCCAGGAAGCGGACACTTCGCCCATGCCCCACGCCAAGGCCGACCCTCCACCAATCAAGGCGGTGCCGGTGGGGCTATCCCTCCGCCTTTGAAGCAGCCGCCTGCATCCAAGCCTTCCCAGCCCCACCACAACAGAAGCGCCCCCCCAAAGTTGCGCAGAACTGGAAGTCGTGGGCGGAGGAGACATTTCTGCCGGACTCAGCCAAAGCCCAATCTCCGGACACGCCAACCGCAGGTGCAGCAATCGCCGCCGCCTAAGCCCAAGGAGCCTTCACCGCAGCCAGCCCGCCACCTGCCCAGGAGCCGGCCTCCAGCAGTTCGGACCCGGCTCGGCTCCCCACTCAGCCTTGCACAGCCAAACCAGGGAAGGCGTCTTCTTCAAGCCGGAATTCCTCCCAGCCGAGCACCAGCCCAAATATGCCGGTCCTAGGTTATCTGGGATTGCCGCACCTGGATCAATTTCTTTGGCGGCGAGCCTCCAGCAGCAGCCGTGGAGATCGATATGGAGTCCTACTTCTACACGGTCGAGCCAGGACCACAAGACCCTCCGCCTTCGCAGATCGACGCAACCTAGCCAGGAACAGGAGGCTTCGCCGGAAGCCGACCACGAGGACCTCGAGCCTTGCAGCCACTCCCAGGGTGGTTTTCAGCCGATACAGGGGTGCTTCGCTATTGGCACTACGGTGCCATGGGGAAGAACAATCCTTGCAAGATGGGGAAGCAATCAATCCCGCCCCTCTGCCTTCAAGATGTGAAACGTCTTCCAGAAGCCTTGGTGGATCGCCGCAAGCAGATCACCATTGACCCTCCGTCGGAGCCTTACCTCTACAAGCCGCCAGCCCTCGCCTTGCCAAGACTGCCTTGCCCGAACATGCGCAACTGCATTATGCTTCCCAGCCTTACGCTGCCTCACACGTACGAGCTGGACCCAGCCTTTGCCCGCGTGTACTACATGGGCAGCCGTGGTGAGATGCGTTGCGGCCTTCCCTGCTCAACCGTGCCTTTCTGCCCTTTCCATTCAGCCTGCGGTCGTGAACTCAACCCTAATACGGTTGAGCACGACGACAAGCATTCGGGCCACCAGTGCTCGCGCTGTAAAGAATTCACAGACCTTGGTCGCAGCCCTTTTGAATGGTTTTCAGCCGTGCCCCCGCAAGCCTCTACCAAGTAGCCTTTTTGCCTTAGCAGCCTTCAACAGCCTTTTCGCGGTTCTTGTCCGCCGGACTCTAGCCTAGCCGTATAAGTCCTCCTGGAGGCTCGGGCGGTAGGCGGCGCCCCAGCCGCGAGACGGCAACCGTCGGCCCACATAAAAGTGCGAATGCTCTCATGACCTGCTAGCCGACCCCGCTTGTCTTTTCTGTGCTGTCACGCCTTGCCTTGCAGGACCACCAGCCTCTGGAGCAGCGAGCCTAGCTTTGCACGTCGTTCGCGGATGCATGATCCATTGCTTAGCCTTCGGTCAGCCCACTATGGATCCAGATACAGATCAAGGGGATTTTAGCGGCCTCGAGTGATGGAGCCCAGTCAACAGCGTTCACAGCGATGCTCAGCGCACAGGCACCCCTCTGAGCGCTCTCGGGCCTTCTCCACCCAGACGACGACCAGCCCGAGGTTTCTCAGCCAGGTCGCAGCAGGAGCCGCAGCCGGGACAGTCGTTGTGGTGAGAAGATTTCGCAAAGATTCCGCTGCCTCCTTCGCTTCAACAGTCAACCCTATTCCGCCAGGAACCGAGGCCCTGGCGCTCCTACCCCTGCAGACGGCACCCAAAGCTCAACCGGGCCTTCCCCGTCCAGCCATGCCTCCAAGGGTGCGCCCGGTACCGCCTTTCTCCGTTCACAGCCTTATCAGACCTGCGTCCATGCGAGTGCACATGCCCTTAGGACTGCCAAGGCGCCCTCGGTTTCCGCCTGCCCTCAGCAAAGGGGGACTAGCTCGCCCGCCGGGGCCTCAACCCAGCTGGCGCGCAAGTCTCTTGGGACCCAGCCATCCTGTCAGCAAGCCTCTTCTACGCCCACCGCCGAGAAGCCTCCAGTATGTGCAGCCACAACGGCCGCAGCCTTCCTCTCACCGGCCAAGGGAACCTAGGTTCCACGTGCAAGACCTGCCTTCGAGGCCAGCCTCGGCTCCAACCTCGGTTCGACAGCCTCACCTGCCCGAGATGATGCCACCGGTGCAAGCCGACGGGCGGCCCGCTCAGGTCACGAGGAAGGGCCAGGAGGCCTCCGGGAAAGCCAAGGCCCTTGATCAATGGAAGCAGCTCCTGGGCGACTCGGCGGACCTCTATCGCAGCCTTCAAGAGGCCAAATATTCTCAGCAGCTGCTAGCACAGAGCATACACCCTTTCACAGCAGGCACGCTGGAGACCTACTTGTCCGCCTGCAGACAATTCACGGAGTACGTCATACTCAATAGCCTCGATATCAGCTCTATTTCAGTCGCTAGCCTTGGAGACCTCTTATGGGCCTGCCACTCCAGCCTGGAGGAGGATCGAGAGGTTTGTCGCACCGAGGTGGGGCTGAAGGAGTCGCGAGTCGATCAGGCCACCACCCAGACTGAGGTTCAGTGCAGCTGCATCTGCGAGTGCAATCAGATTCCAATTTGGTTGGTCCGCGCAGCCCTGACATCTAGTTTCTTGTTGATCGTGCTGTGCCTGGTCCATAGGCGCAAAACTTACGATTATCATGTCAGCCCTCGTAGGCAGACCAGAGGAGTTACTATCATGCCAGCCAGGGGATCGGATACTTGATTGGTACTCCGACGACGACACATGGCACGAGCGAATCCTGGTGTGGAAAGGACTGTCCGAGCACGGTTGGTACATCCTCACTCCCGACTTGGATCTGTACGAGCAAAGCTATGCGCTGGATGGAAGGGAAGGGCCTGCTGAGTTTAAGATCAAAGGGACCCACTTCACTGTCTACTCGAGAATGCGAGCCCCTGTGTATAAGTTTTCTGCAGACCCAACGGATGATGAGATGAGAGGATATATCGAAACTGCGCTTGATGAGATGGGAATAGAGACAGTTGCCAAGGACGCTTGGAGGCCAAAGGAAGTGAAGGTCGGCAGGCGTGTGGTGGCCACCTCGGTCATGCTAGGCCGGCGTTTCGTGCCCCGCCGTGTCACGCGGGGACTGGGAGTCTTGGAAGAGCCAGCCAGGGACCCCGGCATGGCTTTTGGACACCTGACAGGAGCCTTGGTCGAGCAGATCGGTGAGCTCAAGGCAGCTCCGGACGGATACATGTGGGCGGCTTTCCGTCCTGGTCTAAACTGCGCCAAGCCGGAGGCCTTTGAGGTAGCCGTTGAGCCGGGCAAGGGTGTGATGTTCGACGACAATGTTGGGGTGATCCATCAGGAGACCGGGGGTTGGATGCCCGTTTACCTGGTCCAGACTTCTGAAGCGGGAGAGTCCCGGGAGAGGCCTTCAAGAACCATCGGCAAGGGAGCAGTGCCTTCGATTGGGAGAAGAGAGGGGACGAATCTTCGTCCAAAGACGCCTTGGGTTCGAGTGGGGATAAAGCCAGTTCCGACTCTCTGGATGCTCGTGTGCTCGAGGTAGATTACAACGCTGCAGGAGAGCGCCACAAAGATTGGAAACAACTTGCCTTGGAGGCGAAGGACTACGCCACGCCTTTGAGGACTGGCCCCTTGACGGGCCGCTGTCCACGGCTCACTTGATTCGTCATTTTGACAAGTTCGGTGGAGATCCAAAGCGGTGGCTCAGTGAATGGATGCGAGCCAAGCAGGTCGGAGAAGGCGACCGTGTTGCTTTTGAAATGCGAACCTTGGTGGACTGCTTGTACGTCGCAGGCTGTTACGACCAAGTGAACATCCCCGCACTGGCCAGCATGGAGATCATTTCACGAAGATTCCAGGCAATAGTGGACTCATTTGCGGCCGGGACCCCGGGCAATCCAGATTGGAGCAGTGCGAGAGTCATCACCGGGTATCGTGGAGCTGATGATGCTATTTCTCCTTCCCTACGCTCTTGGGCCGCGAGAAAGAATAAAGAGGAGGTTGACCTTGCAGCTTCCCGAGCCCGAGTTCGTGATCACCGGCGCGGTCTCCAGGTTACCGAGAGTGCGGCGGCTGATGCGGTCGCCGAGGGGGTACTCCCTAGTGGGGGGCAACAGCCAAGGTGAAGGCCGGTAAGGGCAAGGGCCGAGGGCTGGCGGCCCCGGATGGCCAGTGATTCGGACATGGCCGGGAGCGGGCCCGGAGCTCCTGGTCATCGGCATCAATCTGGGCATGCACGACCTGCTTTTGCGAGTGGAGGACGGGATCTCTTTCCTTTGCCTGTGCCACCTGAGGTGCGGAGGGTGAAGGCGGTGAGCCGCAGGAGTTCCCAGAAGATCGGGCTTGCAGTGCAGGACAATCGCAGGTGTCGTGAGGCCGTGATGGCCCTCAATCAACTTGCAGGTTTCAAAGAACCGAGGAATTCAAACTTTTATCCTGATGATCTTCAACAAGAAGTGCTTCATCGTGTTACTTATCTCTCTGGTCTTTGCCAAGACGTTGGTAGTCTGGGTAAGGTGCCAGGGCCGGAGGCAGCCCTTTCGGCGCTGCTCCGTGGTAGGACCGAGTACGGCTCTGTCCTGCCGACATCATTGGCGACCTGCTCACTCGAGCGTATCTCCTTGCCCGAAGACGTTAGCGACGCCCCCCCGGTGGAGTCGCTTTCGGACGAGGAGACCCGTCGATATCTGCAGTGTCCTCAGCACATGCTGAAGCCTGACGTTCAAGGCGCCTCGGACTTTCAGCCTTATTGGGATCCACTCCTTGGGAGGGACTACAGTCTTTATAAACGTTTGATTCGCAAGCTTGATAAAGCTGGTCTCCTGGTCTACACCGATACCCCTAAATCCTTCTGTGGGATCTTTTTCGTGAAGAAGAGTGATGCGGTGCGACTTCGATTGATCGTGGACGCACGTGGCACCAACCAACTCTTTAGACCACCACCGGGAGTCGACCTGCTAACATCCGATGGCTTCGCGAGGATTGAGTTAGTGCCGCCTCATCATTTGTCACCCGGCTCGAAGGAGTTCGCGGAGTTTTTGGAGCAACAGAAGATTTCGATTGGCTTGTCCGACGTCAAGGACTGCTTCCACCGCATGAGGCAGCCACGCTGGCTATCTGATTACTTCTGTTTCGACCCGGTGCCGGCCGGTCTTGTTAATCTAGCAGGAACCATGATGAACGGCCGACGATTGGCCCCGGAGGACATGATCTACCCTGCAGGTGCCTCCTTAGCCATGGGTTTTACCTGGAGTTTGTTCTTTGCGCAGCGAGTGTCTGAGCGCCTTATCGCCCTGGCCCCATCCCTCTCATCGTCGCAGCTGGTCAATGACAGGATAACTTATCCAAGACATTGGTGTATGGAGTTGAATCGCAAGCGAAAGTGAAGATTACTTCAGAAAGTACACTTTATCCATGGGCAGCAAGACATGCAGCATTCCTGCTGGATAGGTTTGTTGTGAAGAAAGGATCAACACCTTTTGAAGTGCTATTCGACAGAGAGTACAAAGGAACATTAGCACCATGGGGAAGCGTAGTATTGGCAAAGCCAGTACCAAAAGTCAAGGAAAAAGGTGAAGCATGGAGAAAAGGAAAGACTCGGTGAACAACCTGAATCTGATCATCTGATAAGCACAAGACAAGGAATCATCAAGAGCAGAACAATAAGACAGTGTACGCCACTGTATGATGTTGAAGTTCTAGCAGAAGCAACAGGAACACCGTGGAACTACACACAAGATACGTTGGTAGGAAGGAAATCAACGAAGAGATTGCCACCGCACAGTGGAATCGAGATGGCAATTGGCGACAAGCCAGAGATTGTTCCAAGAAAGGAAAGAAGCCAAGAGCAAGAAGATGAGCTGAAGGATTATAGCCCAAGTCAAGAAGCGGCGTCAGATCCGCCAAGCGAGACTGAACAAGACATGGACGAAGATCCAGGTGAAGGACATGTTGGATCATCAAGCAGCAGTTCAAGCAGTCGCGGAAAAGGAGTCACAAGAAGAAGAAGCGAAAGAAGTGATGAATCTGATGAGCTAATTACAGGAGAGAATCCACCGCCAGCATCGCCAAAGAGGAACCTGGAAAAAGGCGAGCAGCCAGAAGCGGTGAGACAGAAAGTGGATGAAGGACCGACGGAAGTTGAAGAGAGACCAGAGAAGTTTATTGCCGTCGGAGATGCATCAAGTTCAGTGAGAAGAGTTGATCGACATGAGAAGTGTGAAGAAGATAGAACCATTCCTAAATTCCTAAGAAAGGAACTTCCGCAGTATCACGATGATGAAGAAGTCGAGTTGGAAGAATTTGAAGAAATGGAAGCTGAGTTTGATGAGGAAGAAGAATGGCAAGAATCAGATGGTGAAGAAGAGATACCAGGAGATATGCCAAAATGGTCGAATGATTTCGAAAGCGGACCACCAAAGTTAGCTGACGAAGAAATGGAGAAAGTCGAAGGTGTGTCCAAGAAGCACGAGTTGGAAAGACTGGAAAAGATGAAAGTGCTGAACAAGTTGCCAGAAGGAACAGACATTTCAAAGTACAAGTTTCTGTCGACAAAGATAGTGTATGACTGGAGACACAGAGACAAAGAGTGGAGAAGAAGAGGACGATTGGTAGCAAGAGAGTTCAAGTGGTTAGGTGATACAGATATTGCAAGTTTGTTTTCGCCAACCGGTGTAGCAAGCACAGTGAAGCTACTATCAGCCCTGTTCGCGTCTTCAGAAGGATATACACTTGGAAGTATCGATGTCGGAGATGCTTACCTGATGGTGGAGCAAGAAGAACCAACAGTGGTTGAAGTCGATGGAGAATACTATGAACTGGGATTCACGTTGCCCGGTCAGCGAATCGGGAGTGCAGCTTGGTTTGGAAAGTTGAAAAGTTACCTGGAAGAGTACGGGTTAACAAGTGATAGTGGACTCCCGGCACTATTCTCAAGAACACCAGACAAAGAAGGCTTCGGAATAATCGTGCTGAGTCATGTAGATGACATGGAGCTATACGCATCAAGAGAAGAATTCAAGAAGTTGGTCGAATTCCTGAGAAGCAAAGGATTGAAGATCAAAGTGGAAGGACCACTGGATGAGAAGGAAGGATCAATGAGTTTCCTGAAGAGAAGTTTCAAGTCGATGAGTGATGGAAACGTAGAGATCACTATGAATTCAAAGTACATTGAAGGACTGGTAGAAGTGCTCAAGCTGGAAGGAGCATACCCAAAGAAACTACCGTGTCCAGCGGACAATGGAAGATCATTTCAGACAAAAGAAGGTGGAATGGAACCATTGAATGCAGAAGATCACCACACGTTCAGAAAAGGAGTAGGGATATTACTGTATCTCGCGCCCGAGAGGCCAGATATCATGTCTGTCTTGAAGAAGCTGTCAACGAAGCTCGCATCACCCGTTGAAGCAGACATGGAGCTGCTAAGGTATGTTGGAAAGTATCTCAAAGGATCGCCTGAACTTACGTTGGTACACCAGGAAAGCTACCCTGGAAAGAGTTTTCTGGAAGTGAAGAACAGAAGCAACGAAGAAAAGGTCGAGAGAGACAACTACAAGATGCCAGCGCTCATAGAAGTGATAAGCGACAGTGATAGGGCAGCAGATCGAGAGTCAAGGCAAAGTGTTTCATGCGGAGTGATCATGGTGAATGGAAACCTGGTTCATTTCCAAAGCAAGAGGCAAAAGAGCGTAGCATTGTCATCTTGCGAAGCTGAGACAATCGCAGCGACATCAATCTTAAGCGAAGGTGTATTCCTGAAAGGATTGCTGAAAAGAATCCTAGGAGTTGAACCAAGACTGATGTTATACAGTGATTCGTCAAGCTCAAGACAGTTGATCTCAAGAAAAGGCTTAGGCAGCGCACGCCATTTACAAGTGGACCTCTTATGGATCCAAAGAATTCCGAAGCTCATTATAAAGGCGATAGCCGGTAAGGACAATCCCTCAGACCTAGGGACCAAATCCCTGACACGAGAGAAGATACGCAAGTATATGCTAAGCTTAGGATACACAGGTGAATTTTTGACACCAGGTGCTCAAGAAGTTCAAGAAGCTGAAGTGAGAAGGACAAGAACAAGAAGTGTTGCAAGATTCGATGAAAGGATGATTACAAGGATTATCCAGACGGTTACGACCGCAGTGTTGTTATTGTTGACTGAAGCAAGAAGATTCGGTGAAGAAGGTGAACAAGGACTGGGAAGAGCAAGTGTAGTTTGCATACTGTTGTGCATGTTCATAGCAGCGATTATGCATAAAGTTGCAAGCGCAGCCGTTTTGCTCAAGAGATTCAAAGAAGTCCTGAAGAAAGAAGAAAAGGAAGAAGAAAGGACAAGAGCAATGGCCGATGACGATGCAGTCAAGTACATGATTACAGAGCAAAGCAGAAGCATAGAAGCAACCAATTACCTCGGAAGAGTACTTAAGAAAGAGAGATCGCAAAGACCAAGTGCTGATGACCTCTGGAAAGAAGTACAAGTGCTCAACCAACAGCGTGAAGGCAAGGAAACTGATGAAGAGAAGGAGGAGCAGCCAAAGAAAAGAGAAGAAAGTGAAGCAGCGTCGGATCCAGAGTCCGATGAGTCGAAGGAAAGCGAGTCAGCAGAAGACGACGAGAATGAGAAAGCAAAGGAAGAAAAGAAGGGAGAAGAAAGAGAAGAAGATTTGGAGACTTTCAAGAAAACTGCTGAAGAATTGGCACAAGAAGCGGAAAGACTGAAAAAGTCAAAGGAAGCTAACTTCGCAGCGTTGGAACAGAGAAAGGTCAGCATACCTGAGGACATCCAAGAAGGCATAAGGAAGCAAGGAGAAATCATGGATGAAAAGCTACAGCAGCTTGAAGAGATGAAAGCAGCAGCCAAGGAAAGAAGAGCAGAAGTAAAAGCAGAAGCAGATCAAGTTGCAGACAAGGCAGAAGAAGAGAAGCCGAAAGAAGAAGAGAAGAAAGAAGAAGAGAAGCAAGAAAAAGAGAAGCATGAAGAAGAGAAGCAGGAAGAAAAGCCAAAAGAGAAAGAGGAGAAGAAAGATGCCGAAGAAGCGGTAGTTCAATCCTCTGATGAAGAAGCCCGCGAGGCACGAGAAGCCCTAAGAAGTGGATTCAATATAGACACCATGTCTATCTTTGAAACAGTTATGGGGCAGCTGAACGTCGAAAGCATTCGACGAGGGATGCCAACCACAAGCTTGGAGAAGGAGTGCGTGACATGGCAAGAGCAGATGAGGCGGCCAGTTTCAAGACTTCCGGCCGGGTACGGCCTAAGGACCTCGGAACTTCTAGCAAAAGTGGAAGATGATATACAAGAATACATCGAGAGTGTTTCCACGTTGACAGAAGACGAGAAAAAGGCTGAAGAAGCTTACAAGCAAGCTAGAGAAGAGATGGATCACTACGAGCAAGAACTCAAGAAGGAGATGAAAGAAAAGCTCGAAGCAAAGCTGAAGAAAGTGCGAGAGCTCGAGGAAGAAGCAGTCGCAGCAAGAGGAGATGTTGAGAAGACGGTTAATGCGAGAAGTGCTTTACAAAAGCTAGGCGAGGTAGTGCAGACAGCAGACAAGCTACTGTCAGCTCTGAGTGAAGAGTTTAAAAGCCTAGATCTGTACACAAGGCCCGAGCCAGATCAAGAAAAGCAGCGACTTGCTCCAGCAAAGTTGATGGCGACGATCAAAAGAAAACACGAGGCAAGAAGCCCAGCAACGCCAGCAACAAAGGCAAAGCCAATGCCAAAGAAGGTGCCTGAGTTCCTCAAGGAAGGAATCACAGATGAAGAAAGAAAGGCAGCAGATACGAAAGAGAAGCAGTTAGCTTTGAAGCACAAGCTAAGATCATCGTTCAAAGAAGCAACTGATGAAGCGATAGAGAAAGCAGCGAAGGCAAAGTTGGATCACAGCAAGGAGAAGCCAAGCGAGCCAGAAGGCACGCCACCAAGGAAGGTCAACCCGATATGGCTTAAGGATCCAAGAGAAGAGTCGTTCAAGAAGACCAAGTACCTGCATTGTTTCTATTGCAAGGCTACAGACCAGCATAAAGCTCCGGAATGCCCGGAAATGGAGAAAGCTGTCAAGATGTACTACGATGGAACAAGACCTGACAGCGGCAACAACGAGCGAAGAATCTTTTGCAAATTTTGCTTTCTGATGTTTACGCACATCAACTACAGGACCTTCAAGTATAAGGGATGGGGTACACACACCCCGGACATCTGCAAGTGTAAGGACGATGTCAAGAGTTACTTGGAGAGCAACAAGTACAAGTTCGATAAAGAGCTGAAAGACATCCAAGAACAAGGATATACCCCGAAGGACAGTTGGGGAGCAGAACCGAAGAAGCAAAAGAAAAGTGATGAAGAAAAGGCTGAAGGAAAGGCAGATGACAAGGAAGAGAAAAAGAAGAAGACAGCCGACAAGTCCAAGAGCAAGGACAAGGATAAAGAGAAGAAGGCTGAAAAAGAGAAGAAGCGGAAGAGCGAATCCCCGTATGATCAAAAGAGCGCTGAGAAGCGACAGCGCGGAGAAAAGGAGCTGGAGTAAACCAAGGTTGCGGTTTAACAAACAAGAGAAGCAATTGTGAGGGCGGAAATCGCCCAGGCAAGCATGAGGGCGGAAATCGCCCAGGAGCAAGCAATGTTTCACAATGCATGAAAGAAGGGGCAGTAAGGCCTATCCTTTCGTGTGAAAAGGGAGAGCTATGCTGAAAGTGAATTCCAAAGAGAAGAGCGGAATTTCACGGAAAGGCGTTCAACGCCACGACAGCAAAAGCTGAAACCCACGACAAAGCACTACGAGCACAACGAAAGTGTTTCAAAAGAGGCAAATGGCCTAAGACCAAAGTTTCCAATTGCCGAAGAGCAAGTATGGACCTACATCGCGAAATGCGACGTGAAGAAAAAGTGAGTGCGCTTTAGATCCTGAGTGAGTCCCATGCCAATTGTGTGTGTGTGTGCGTGTGGAAATTCGCAAATCTGTTATAGGACATCTGAAGATTGAGGATGAAGACCAAAGGAAGAAAAGGTTAAAGATGTTCAGAGAAGTGCTCAAAGAAGCGTGCGAGAAGAGAAGATAAAGCTCACAGGAGCATGCGAAAACAGTGGTAGATTGGTAGATGTAGGAAAAGTTTCACAAGGATCGCATTACACGACAAAGCTGTGTATGCGATGAGGGCGTAACAGATAGTTCAATTTCCTTCATGCCCATTTACATACAGGAATCCAGTGTTTCACCGCAGGTCAAACGTAGGCTCAAGCACAGCCCGACAGCGGAGCACGGAGTGAGAAAAGAATCCAAGCTCGCGCCGTGGTTATAAGAAGTATACTGGTATAAGGGTTTAAACGTGCCGTCTCGCCTCGAGATAGCGTCTTATTCTTGACCGCTTAACATTCAAAATATGTTTTTGAATTGTGCCGCACTTCGAAAAACTTCGGGCCCCACATGCTGTCTGATCTGATGGCGCTTGGCATATGCAGATTGGCTCTCAGGTGTGAGAGGAAACTTTTCTTGAGGTCCCTCTAAAGGCCCGTACTGCGTCTAACAGGTTCCGGGTGCTATCAAAAGGCTGCTCCATAGGAGCCCGTGCACGCCGGCTTGTTGCCGGCAGATGGATAGCGCCTCCATTGGAGGGCCTCTTCTGCTGCTTGTCGCAGCTCAGCCTGAGCTTTGGCATTGCATCGTCTCGTGCTTGCGGGCACATCGTGCTCGCTGTCTGCGAGCTGCTTGCATTTTGCTTCGGAGGCAACACGTGTTGCTTTGGATCTGCCCTGCAGGTTTTAGCGACTCCTCGGATTACTCTCTTGAGGATTGAGCGTGTCGGCAAGAAGGACAATAGGGGAGAGTTGTGGTTGTTATTTTGCAGTAACTTCTCCCGATGAGAAGCGACCTACCTGACTCGCCCGACTGGGGCGACAGTGATGCTGAGCTTGATGCTGAGCTTGCAGGTGAGCAGGGCTTTGTCTGGCCGGGGGACGACTGTCCCGAGCCTCCCGACCGCGGGGACGGCGAGTCCGACGGTGAGGCTGCAAGCTCCTTGAGCATGATGGGCGCAGGGATTGGCTCTTCGGGCTATTCGGGGGTTTCGGCTTTGGGCTCTTCGAGGGATCTTGACTCCGTTGACGTTGATGCAGACGGCCAGAGTGGTACATGCACTACGAACATGGGGCTTGCCTTTGTGCACGCCTTCAGCAGGCTGTCGCAACCCAGCGCCTCGCCTTCTTTGCTGTTACCTTGGGAGACTCCCTTAATGAAGACCATTTTTGAGCCTTTGTCCGAGCCCCTGCCTGAGCTTAAGAAACCCTCTTTAGGCCTCGCCGACTTGTCCCCTCCCGAGTTTGCGAAGTATCTGCCCGATGCAAGTAGGCCGCGAAGCTCGGCGAAGCCTGTACATCCTAGCCTCGACTTCAAGGCAGGCCACGCCGCCGAACAGGCCATCAGAGTGCTTGACGACGATGACTTCGAGAAGAAGCAGATTAAGCTTATGAACGCTTGTATCGCAAAGTGGCATGTCATTGCTTTGAGGTATTCGGATGTATTTGAATTGCCTCGGCCTTCGGACGAGGAGATCTCGGCAATGATGGGCACTCGGTCAGTACATACTGTGCTTGCCAGGGCAGGGTCCATGCTCCAGTTCGTCAGGTGGTGTGACACGGTGCGTGGTAGCAGTGATTCCATGTTCACTGATGAAGCCTACTGGGGCTATCTGCAGTTCCTCAAGACGAGTCGTGCAAGTGCTTCGAGAGGATCATCTTTCCTCTCTGCAGTGAGGTTTGCTTGGCATGTCATGGATCTCACAAAAATCTGCGGCTCGCCGTCACGGCGATGTGTGGGCCTTGCAGAACAAATGTCTGCTGAAAGAGGCACGCTGCGCCAGTCGGCGCCTTTGTTAGTGCAACAGGTGCTGCAGCTGCACCACATGCTGCATAGTGGCCTTGTCTCCAAGCTCGATAAGGCTTTTGTTGCATACATCTTGATTTGCTTGTATGCCCGTTGCAGACAGAGCGACCTGGCAAAAGTGTCCTACGTTGAAGTGGATATCTCAGATTCAGGACTTGAGGGATACGTCATCTTTTACACGCGTCAGCACAAAACTGCGCGAGCTGCTCGAAGGTTGTCGCAAATGCTGCCCATCCTTATGCCAGTCTGTGGCATCGACGATCAAGAGTGGTTCTTGACAGCGCGGCGTGCCATGGAGGACATAGGCCTTAGTCTGGAGGGAAACATTGGTGGACCTGTGTTTCGGCCTCCGATTGATTTTGTCGAGGGTAGGCTGGCCCGGCGGGGAATCACATCAGAGGAAGTTTCTGCCTTCTTGAAGTTAGTTGTGCCGAGCCATGACGGGGTCTCTCGCATTGCATCCCAGAGTCTCAAACGCACAATGCTCGCTTGGTCGAGCAAGGCCGGCTTGTCTAGTGAGTCTAGGGCCATTCTTGGCAGGCATGCAAAATCCGTTGAGAGCTCTGAGGCCATTTACAGTGTTGAGCTCGGGCTTCCAGCTGTGAAGCAGCTGGAAGGCATCTTGAGGCAGGTGCGGGACAAAGAATTTAGGCCGGATGCGAGCCGTGCTGATATGTGGCGGTTCCCACCATCGCCGCCCGCAACCGTTGCTGGAGCCAAAGTGTCGAAGCCGTTGATCCCTTCTGTGGAGGTCAAGTCTGAGTCGGAGGCCAGTGATTCGGAGTCCTCAAGTTCGGAAGAGTCCAGCGGAGGCCATTCTGATAGCTCCGATTCTTCCAGCGGCAGCCCTACTGGATCCAAGAGGCGTCCTCAGGCCGAGTCTCAAAGACTCATCCCTTCGGAAAAGGGTGGAGAGTGGGTCGTGCACAAGCGGTCGCACGTGTGGCATTGGACGTATGGTGTCAACATGTTGATGTGTGGCCGAAAGCGAAGTCACATGTACGTTCTCTCTGATAAGGGAGTGCCATCCGGGCCGGTATGCAGTACGTGCCGCAAGAACAAGGGTTCTTGAGCCTTGAACCCCAGTGGCAATGGCCACAATATGGACTTGTGACAAGGGTCACTGCTGAGGAAGAAAGTTGCTTGGGCTGCGCGTGCTTGCGTCTGTAGGTGTGTTTCTCTCTTGTGTGCTGAGCTTGCAGTTTCTGACATGTGTCAAGGAAGACAGTGATTTGAGTCACATGGTGACGGACAGAGCAAGGGCTCAAGACCAAGGGGTCAGAGGCAAGGCCTCAACAATTCTCCATGGTGGGATTGTACAAGTAGCTGAATGCTTCATGTCATGATGTATGCGCTCAACAACATTTCTGGAGCCATTCGTCTAGTTGCTGTAGTGTGACTAGATTCGAAGTGTCATGACTTCCCTCCTCGAGAGTGAGGCGTTCAATCAATTCGAAAAGGACACCATCCCCCGCGCATCGGGGGCCGACTCAGCTTGTCTCCGTCGCCTCATTTTTGAGGCTCAGACTTTAGTGCTTGCTGATTTGCGACAGCAGATTAACGACCCTGATGGATCATCAAAGAAGGTTCCGGAGGCTGAGCGCGAACAGCGCTTAGCTTCATTGCGGAAGCAATTACCTGGGCTTCTCATTGAGGGGCCAACGGAGCCAGGGCGGGCCCTCTTAGATGAGTGTGCGAGCCAAGAAAGTGCGTGCCAGCTTAAGTACATCAGCCCAGACCGCTGCATCTCTAGGACCTTTGAAGTCACGAATTACAAGAAGACTCCGAGGCAGCTTGAGTTAGATGCCAATCATCTTGTGGTAAAGAATCAGGAGGATGAGCTCACCATGCCCTCACACTCCGCGCTTCAGGTGCAGGAGGCCTTCCTTCGGCGAGGCCTTGCATATGTCTTTAGCCAGAGTGTGTCCTTTGATGCATATTCGAGGTACCTCTCGAAATTGTTCTCGCATATCCATCGCGAGCCGCCCCCGAACCATGCAAGAACCTCTGTGGCACAGCTTGTCGAGGCCGATAAGCTGGTCTGGACCAGGCTCATCGAGAGAGGTGTGAAGCCACGAAAGGATGCCACCGGGGCCTTCCCCTTGGACTCAGAGCTTATGCAAGCTGCTTTGGAGAGCTATGAAGTGTCCTTCAGACTTATGCCTCTACGAAGTGGGTCCAAATGGGAGCCTCGCAAAAGGTTCAAAGGTGCAGGCAAGGATGGCAAGGACGCCAACAAAGCCCCAGGGAAAGGTAAGGGTAAGAAATTGGCGTACCCTAAAGGGTACCCTAGTCAGGCTGGTTGGGGTTTAGTGCCTCGGGAGATCCTTAAGTTGGGTGGCGTTGCTTGCACGCCGCAAGGTGACCAGCTGTGCTGCTCGTACAACCTTCAAGGGGACAAGTGCAAGTGTGACGCTGCCACCTGCCCACGCAAGCATCTGTGCTGCAAGTGTTTCCAGCCGCGCCCGATCGTGCAGCACAAAGATTGAAACATCGGCGGGGTGGGGGAGAGTGAATCCAACTTCAGATCCTCCCATGACCCGTCCGCGCAACCTTCGGCTCCTTCGGTGCCCGAGGGCGGTGAAGGCTCAGGTGCTCCTCGAGCCATAATCCCTGCGAATTCCAGTGTTACTGATGTTGTGCATGTGTCCGACTCCGATGATGAAACACTTAGTGTGGCCTTGTCGTCAGCTCCTTCTGCCGAAGTTGAGCCCGAGGCTGTAACTTGTGATGCCGAAACTTTTGCAGCTCGCCTCTTGAAACGAGCGGTCATCTCTCGTGATGCGATCCTTGCTCTTGTACGGTTGCTGCCTAGAGAACCTCCCCACACCGCGAAATCTGAAGAGCTCCCTTACCCTCAGGGCGCCTTTTATGCTGGCATGTACCGCAAAGGCAATGGCATCTCGGGCCTTCGCAAATCCTGTCGGGAATTCCCCTTGTCTGTCGCTGCCATCAATGCGTTCATGGCCCATGCTGTGCCTACAGCTTCTTACAATGCATTTGCCATACTTGACAATGTCGCTTCCCCTGCACACCGTGACCTGCAGAATGAACCGGTGGCCAGTCATGTGCTGGCCCTCTCTGCTTTCGCAGGTGGGCGCATCTGGGTGCAGTGCCCCCGAGGGGCCGTCTGCCGTCGTGTTGCTGGGGTTAACACTTCTGGCAAAGTGCTGAGCCTTGATAAAGGCCCTGTGCAGCTGGATGCTGCTTCGAGTTTGCACTCTACTGAACCTTGGCAGGGTGATCGTGTGATCCTGTCTTGCTACACCTTGAAAGGCTATGACCTCTTGACGTCTGACCAGTGCAACAGCCTCCTGCAACTCTCCTTCCCCTTGCCCTTGCAGGTTGGGCAATGCGCCCGCCCGTCACCTGTGGACTATGCGGCCTTGCGCGCCGCCACTAGTATACAGCCCAAAGCAAGCAAGACGGTACCCTTGGTGCCGGAACATCGTGCTGTCATCGTTGTTCGAGGCCCGGCCCAACTGCTCCAGCCTCCCTGTGTCCTCAGACAACGCCTTGAAGCTGACTGGGCGGTGCCGACATCATGCACGTGTGCCTGGCCTTCCATTCCGAAGTATTCCCAACTTCTTCGGAGTGACTTGCTTGATGCTGACGTTAAGGAGGGAAGTTCTGGGAAGGTGCTTGAACTTGCCTGGGGGATACCTTTCTCGCCATCTGAGTTTGTAGACTGCGCAGTGGCTGCAGGCCACCCCTCCCTGCTCGAAGCGAACCTCCCGCAGGAGCTGCAGGATGCGATTACGGAGTAAATGACTCCCAAAAATCTTGCCTCACATAGGCTAAGGGTGCTCAAGGAGTGGTCCCGCAGGGCAAAGGACCTTGAGAAGGATGAGAAAGCCTTTAGAAGTTCCTTTCACCCCGAGGTTCGACCGATCCTAGCCCCTAAACGCCTTCTCCTCTTTAAGAGCCTCCTGCAAGAATATGGTTACCCGGATTTAGATGCCTTCAATGAGCTCGTCAGTGGAGTCAGCTTGACCGGGGATGCTCCACACACTGGGATCTTCAATGCGGCGGAGCGGCATGCTTCTATGACTGAGGCCGAACTCAAAGCAAAGGCGAAGGTCATCCAGCAGGAGGTACTTGGAAAGGTCACCAGTCAAGGAAGTGAGATTGATGCGATCGTGAAAGAGAAGACGGTGGAGGAAGTGCAAAAGGGTTGGCTTGTAGGCCCCTTTGAGATTGAGGACCTGCCCGAGCATGCCATCATAAGCAAACGTTTTGGTCTGCCACAAGCTTTTGGAAAAACCAGCCTCATCGATGATTTCTCAATTTCGCATGTCAATGAATCTGTCGGGGCTGGTGAATCACCGAAGCCGCATACCGCAGATGTGCTCTGCACAATGACCCTTCAGTCCATGAGGGCCTTTCCTGGAAGAAAGTTCGTGGGTCGTGCCTACGACCTACAAGCAGCCTGTAGGCAAGTCCTTGTCCATCCCTCATCCTCTTGGGCTTCGTATGTTGCATATTATGACTGTGACGAGAAGAGGCCTCGCATTTACAGGTGTCGTGCTTTACCGTTTGGAGCAACCAAGTCAGTCTACGGATTCCTTCGCATATCGCACGCCTTATGGTGGCTGGGAGTGGTGGCGCTAAAGCTGGCTTGGTCACTATATTATGACGACTTTGTCGTCCTCTCCGAATCCTGCCTTGCGAGCAATACCAACAGTTCAATCCAAATCTTCTTCACTCTCCTTGGGTGGGCCTTTGCGAGGGAAGGCTCGAAAGCCGAGCCGTTTGGTGAGCTTGTAACAGCATTGGGCGTTCGGCTGTCCCTTGCTAGTTTCCCTTCGGGCCGTGTGGAGCTGTGCAACACTGAGTCCCGCACCAACGAGTTATGCACGTCTATCCGTGCGATCATGGACGTTGGTACGTTGACCAAAAGTGCAGCACTAAAACTCCGTGGAAGGATGCAGTTTGCTTGTGGGCAGGTTTTCGGTAGGTTGGCCAAGGTTTGCCTCAAGCATCTCACTGATTTTGCTTACGGCGATCTGCCTCCAAATGTGCCTGCTAATCTTCTTCATGCGCTTCAGGGGTTTTGCGGGGTCCTCAAGGAAGCTTCTCCTAGACTGGTGCAGGTCATGCGACAGGAACCGATGTTTGTGTTCACCGATGCTTGCTTTGAGCCCTCGGCATCGGACTGGAAGTGTGGCATTGGCGGTGTCTTGTTCAATCATCGAGGTGATCTTATCGGGTCCTTCTCTCACTCCCTATGCGCTCGGCATCAAGACCTTCTTGGTGCGCAGGTTCAAAAGACGATAATCTTTCCCGCCGAGCTTCTAGCCCTCCTTTGTGGAATGAGGCTATGGCTGCCGGCCCTGAAGGGGCGACCCACTGTATTCTTTGTAGACAACAATTGCGCTCGTGACGTTTGCATCTCTGGGTCAGGCCGCGCCGCTGTCATCAAGGCCCTGTTGCAGGTGCTTCTCAAGGATGAAGAAAGTGCGGGCATTGCTTCGTGGTATCAGAGGGTCCCAAGCCCTTGCAATCCTGCAGACGACCCTTCAAGAAGGAAATGTCACCACGTCACAGTCGGTCGCAAGACTGTCAAGTGCACCGATGTTGAAGAAATAGTGGAAAAGATTTTCTTTGAATTTGAGGCCAATAAGGGAAGTTTGTTGTAGGTCCCTGTAGGGAGGGGTGTGCACACCCGTGGCCCGCCGTGGCAGTGCACCCCCTCTAAGTCCCAACCCTGTAGGCTTAGGTGTCGCCAAAGGCGAATACTTAGTGCTTGAAATCTCGAACTGAGATGACAAAGCGAGTGTCGCAGCTCCTGCTGCGACAAAACACAGAGTGCTCCCTTGCTACCGACGGAAAAGAGTGTTGTGTGCGCGAGTGCGTTGTGAGTGAAGCCTGCAACGTTCTGCTGTTCAGACTTGTGTAAGTTTTGTGCGGCTCTGGGTTCAAGAATAAACGTGCCGTCTTGCCTCGAGATAGCGTCTTATTCTTGACCGCTTAACATTCAAAATATGTTTTTGAATTGTGCCGCACTTCGAAAAACTTCGGGCCCCACATGCTGTCTGATCTGATGGCGCTTGGCATATGCAGATTGGCTCTCAGGTGTGAGAAGAAACTTTTCTTGCCCACCCACGCCGCCCTGGGAAGTTTGTTGTAGGTCCCTGTAGGGAGGGGTGTGCACACCCGTGGCCCGCCGTGGCAGTGCACCCCCTCTAAGTCCCAACCCTGTAGGCTTAGGTGTCGCCAAAGGCGAATACTTAGTGCTTGAAATCTCGAACTGAGATGACAAAGCGAGTGTCGCAGCACCTGCTGCGACAAAACACAGAGTGCTCCCTTGCTACCGACGGAAAAGAGTGTTGTGTGCGCGAGTGCGTTGTGAGTGAAGCCTGCAACGTTCTGCTGTTCAGACTTGTGTAAGTTTTGTGCGGCTCTGGGTTCAAGAATAAACGTGCCGTCTTGCCTCGAGATAGCGTCTTATTCTTGACCGCTTAACATTCAAAATATGTTTTTGAATTGTGCCGCACTTCGAAAAACTTCGGGCCCCACATGCTGTCTGATCTGATGGCGCTTGGCATATGCAGATTGGCTCTCAGGTGTGAGAAGAAACTTTTCTTGCCCACCCACGCCGCCCTGGGAAGTTTGTTGTAGGTCCCTGTAGGGAGGGGTGTGCACACCCGTGGCCCGCCGTGGCAGTGCACCCCCTCTAAGTCCCAACCCTGTAGGCTTAGGCGTCGCCAAAGGCGAATACTTAGTGCTTGAAATCTCGAACTGAGATGACAAAGCGAGTGTCGCAGCTCCTGCTGCGACAAAACACAGAGTGCTCCCTTGCTACCGACGGAAAAGAGTGTTGTGTGCGCGAGTGCGTTGTGAGTGAAGCCTGCAACGTTCTGCTGTTCAGACTTGTGTAAGTTTTGTGCGGCTCTGGGTTCAAGAATCAACTTTATTTCGTTTCCGGTTTGCACCGCTCGGTCGACTACGAGTTGAATTCCATTTGTTTTTTATAGGATAGCTGCAGACATCATTTCTGGCGAGCCAGTAGCAAAAGCAATCAAGTGTGCGAGCTGTTGAGCCCAGCTCGCTGCCGAAAATCTAGCGCATGCATCGCAGAACACCTTGGTAGCATTTCTTTTTTGTTGCATGGTGTGAACTTACAGCACGACAGGATCACTTGAGTGCCTTGGCAGCTTTTCTGAGACAAGTCGGACGCTGTAGTGTCTTACAAGATGGCTGGGTCGACCCGTGGCAAGGCCAAGATTGGCTCAGTAAAAAGACGCTTGCAACAAGATCAGCACGAACGGCCATTGTTGGAACACCGACAGCAATGTGTTGGTGTGAGTCAAGTGGGCCTTGTTTCACAGCATCTTCCAGCGATGGTGTTTCCATGATTTGGGCAGCTCTTGCAGCCTCGTGTCTGAGACAGTGGAGTGATGCCATTCGTTGGCCAAGGTTTTGTCACGGTAACCAAAACCACGAACTTCCAGTTTTGGAACTCTTAAACTTGGATTTCAAGGCCTGCGGCCATGTAGGCTTTAAACACCGCTGGAAACACAAACCTGTCCAAGAGAACTTGACAGCAGTTATATCACATCACAGCATCAGAAGCCACGTCTGCCAACACGGTATTGGCTATAGAATTTGTTTCGACGGTTGTTAGCCGCCGTTCTACTTCGTTGCTTTGGCACGCAGAGTTGGGGTGTTTGAGTTGTCCACGCCTGTCAGTGTGTTGTCTACGGTGTTGTTTGCAATGGAATTTGGTCCGTCCGTTCTGTACGCAAGCTGCCAGAACTCAAGTTCGGTGAAAAGACTGCCCGCATGTCTCAGTGTCATGAGCCCCGCTTTTTCCTTCAGATGATGCCTTGCTTTTGCAACTGCTCCGTCATACTCTTCGAGCCAACCAACAAAAGAGTGTATCCATGATGCTGAAGCTATTTAACTTTATTTCGTTTCCGGTTTGCACCGCTCGGTCGACTACGAGTTGAATTCCATTTGTTTTTTATAGGATAGCTGCAGACATCATTTCTGGCGAGCCAGTAGCAAAAGCAATCAAGTGTGCGAGCTGTTGAGCCCAGCTCGCTGCCGAAAATCTAGCGCATGCATCGCAGAACACCTTGGTAGCATTTCTTTTTTGTTGCATGGTGTGAACTTACAGCACGACAGGATCACTTGAGTGCCTTGGCAGCTTTTCTGAGACAAGTCGGACGCTGTAGTGTCTTACAAGATGGCTGGGTCGACCGTGGCAAGGCCAAGATTGGCTCAGTAAAAAGACGCTTGCAACAAGATCAGCACGAACGGCCATTGTTGGAACACCGACAGCAATGTGTTGGTGTGAGTCAAGTGGGCGTTGTTTCACAGCATCTTCCAGCGATGGTGTTTCCATGATTTGGGCAGCTCTTGCAGCCTCGTGGCTGAGACAGTGGAGTGATGCCATTCGTTGGCCAAGGTTTTGTCACGGTAACCAAAACCCGAGCATGCCGTCGAGATGCAAAAGCATCAACAGTGCAAGTCTGGCAATTTGGTGTTATGCTTTGGATTTCGGGTATCGTACTCCAAGCTGAACGGCTTGTGCACGAGGCAACGGCGTCCAAGACACTTCAAGCAACCTCAAACACGTCAGCATCTGGTTTGCAGAAGCTTCTTCATCGGAATTGTGATATGGCATCCAAAAGCATTGCGAACCAAGCCCCGACAAGACTTTCCTGCAATACGGTTTTTACCACGACTGACTAAGCTTATCTTCACATCATGGGATGGGTGTGGCAAACGTAATATGTGACGATTGCGATTTTGCTGGCAGCAATCCTTTAACTTGGGCGTAGCACTTAGCGGTTCTGTTGTTCGGCGGCTTGTAGCAGATCTTGTCTGATGATGTCGCTCCAAAATGGTAGTCCAACGTGCACGTGCAACGCAAGGTTGTCCTTTTTCTAGAACCATGGTTTCGGTTCTGCTGAGGGTAAACTGCAGCTTCAGCTGTCTTTGTTGTGGCATGGTTTGCACTTCTTTGTCCTCTCAGAGTTGTACTGGTCCCGCGTGTACAGTGTAAAACAACGGCGAGAAGGTTGCAGCTGCGGCAATTGGGTATGGAAGCTACTATGTTCCGGCTGCGCGGCTGCAAGGTTCAGTGGGTTTCGATGACCAGGGCATGCAAGGGAGCTCGCCTGGGAAGCTTACGTGCAAGGCAAGCGAATGCGGAGACGTTGTCCCGTTTTTTGATGGTCTTTGCAACTGGGAAGCGCCAGCTCTCGTTGGGTGGGTTGCGGCCATCCACAAAGGTTAGAAAGTACGACGTGTACGACGGCCTCGTTCTCAGGGGTTCATGTCATTCACAAGCTCACATTACCCAGACCAAAGCTGTCATGTCGCAGTGGCAGATCATGGTAAACGTTCATACTGCGGGAGCTTGGTCTCGTCGTGTTTCGACGTCGACAACAACACTGCGGTGCTCATTTTCTTAGCCACGATAATCAGGTTCTCTCGAGGTCCTCCACCACACGAAATTTGTGTGTAACACCGTTAAGGCACGGAACAGTGCTGCTCAAAGTCGTCTTTCCACGGGCATGGCAGCACCCTGCAAGGTCTGGTGTATCAGTGGTTCTTCTGCTGCGGGATTCTCATTGGTGCGCTGGTGGTGGCAGTGGTGGGCAGCACAGAGAGAGGATCACAGGGGTTTAGTGCATTCATGCGGGGGATGTTTGGAGTCTCGCGATTCGTCCAGGGCTCCGGTATTTTGTTTGCTTCACACCTGGCGTTGCAAGCCGTAGCAGCATGCAGTCATTTTCTCCTCAGGCATTTCTTGGCTACAAGCCTGTGTTAAGTCAACCTGTCCTTGTTGATGTCCAGGAATTGTTTGGTACATCATGCAATTGAGCTTCATGATATTTGCCGGGGTGGCTTGCCTCTTTGGAAGCACCTAACTTGGACCTAGGCCAGAAATGATTGGCAGGCTGAAGGCACCGTGCAAGCATTTCGCGGGGGGCGGGTCCAAGAGCCTGAGTGGCATAAGACTTGTTGAACTTGGGTTTCAGCTATGACATTTTGTGAAGACTCGCCGAGCTTCTGTTGTTCAGCTTTTTGCATGGTTTACAACCTGTTCGGATGACAGTGTGGCCTGGTTGCCTTGGACGAGAGCTTGTGAAGTGTGTTGTGATCAATGATTCTGAGTCATCCAAGCTCTCGGTAGGCGTGGGAGTAGTAGGAGCAGTAGGAGCAGGAGGAGTAGTAGGAGTAGTAGGAGTAGTAGGAACGTAGTAGTAGAAGGTAGGAGTAGTAGGAACGTAGTAGAAGGAGGTAGGAGTAGTAGGAGTAGTAGGAGTTGTAGGAGTAGTAGCAGTACCAAGAGTACTAGGAGTAGTGGGAGTAGTGGCAGTAGTAGGGGTAGTTGGAGTAGTATGAGTAGTAGGAATAGCAGGGATAGCAGGAGCCTTAGGAGTAATAGGAGTAGTAGAAGTAGTAGGAGTAGAGGTCATACTACTAGTGGTAGAGTCGTCGTGTCCTTCGTCGTTTTCGAGTCGGTGCGGTGGTACATGAAATTCTTGCATGTGAGCTGCGCCTTGGGTTGATTTCTCGGGGGGGAAAGGGGGACCGGCCGGTGTAATCCGCGGGCGTATCATCAGGCCAGCTACGACGATTAAACTGCTTGGCATAGATTGCCCGGAAAGTTACTGGCAAAGTTGGATGAACGACTGCCAAGCACCATGTGCTGCCGCTTGAAGCGTCCGAGGCATGAGTAGCAGTGCCTTCTACGTCGCTCCCCATGGCCTGTTGCTCGGCTTGAGATGACTGGAATTGGCGGAGGTTGGGATTTCCGGCTTCATGTCAGGTTCGCTTTGTCACGTGGGTTGGTGACTCCGTGGACTGAAATTGGCTCAGAAAAGTTCAGTGGAGTTCAACGCATCCTTAGTAAAGAGCACCACAGGAGCCTACGCACCGGCTGTCACCTGTATGCAAGTTCTTAGTGCAGTGCTCACCGATGGGGCGAAACTACAGTAGGACTTCTTCAGCGTGAATTAAAGATTCCAGATCGTTTTGTCCACTGTGGCAATCAGCTCAAGGTCTCCGAGATGTCTTCGTGTCATCTTGACAAGACACGGCATGGTAGATTGCATGGCGCATATCTCCGAGATTTCTTGCCGTACTGGGCAGGCAGGAGTCGGCACCTCCGTTTTTGCTTTAGCCATTTTTCCTTCGATGCACCGTATCACCAGAGAACGGTTCGAAAGCGGCGAAGGTGCATCCGATTTCTGCAGCATTGCTGAAGCATTCCGCAGTGGCATCATGTTGATGCTCGAAGCGTATTTCCGTGTGAATAACCAAGCTCAGCCGTAGCATGACTCTCGCCGATTGCATTTGTACATCATGCCTGTCGACCCGATTGCACCACAGAGGGGCATCGCAGGTTGTAGTAACATCCAGCGGCGAGCGTGCAAGATGAGGGCTCCATGAGGACAGTACGCACACAACCTCGCAACCGAGAAGTTGTCCGCTGAATCCCACAAGACCTGAGAGCTGAGAGCCTTTAGTAACATCGTTGAATGCCGTTGGTACTTATCTGGTGCGCCCTTGTCACTTTAGTAGCCGGAAGGAACTGCAAGTCATAGAAAGGATGACATGCCTTTGGACTCGGATCAGATGTAGCGTATCACTTCACGTCCGACCAGCTTGCTCGGTTTGCCCGTCGACAGTCGGCAGTACGGAAGAGGTCACCTTTTGTTCTGTTCAGTTTCACTGGTGATAATATTTCCCTAGCTTGTTTGCTATCCATCGCTGGCTGGCACTCCCGTCCCCCATGTCATTGGTTTCAAACTATAAATCTTCCCGTTATTCTGCCATTTGTCTCGCTGGCGCAGTCATGCTGGTTGACAGTTCTGGCATCAGTTCAGTCATGTCAGCTTTGTGCTCTTCATGCCAGTTGCCACTGCGTTGCTTGCATGCCGCATGCCTAAGTCCAAGCGGGTCCGACAAGTGGTTGTAGCGGGAAACTGCACTTGTTCCCAGGGTCTCCAAAAACTTAGCTGACTCCTTATGTTGAGCTGTGAAACTGTTGAGAACCTGCCAGCATAGCACCCTCCTGCGACATCAAGCCCAGATTGTCTGGCCTGCTGTGGTCCGTTGCCAATGTGTGGGCGACGAGGTGACCGATGTTGTGCTAGTAGTGCAATCATCCCCGAAACTCCCGTCAATGCATCACGAAGGCTGTTTGATTCTTGCTGGCTTTGAAGCATGTGGGCTTTTGTATAATGCTTCCAGAGATGGTGCAGACGCCGTCTCAAGTCAGGCGAAACTTCAAGTCTTGTTGAGAAAGAACCCCTCGAAGCAACAGGGCAGTCCAGTACTTCGGCATCGGCAACTACTACATTTGGCAGGCACCTCAGTACAGGACAGACGAGGATTCATACCTGCATGTCCTTTCGTGGTGTGACTTTGCCTTGCCTTGCTCACGGGAGGGCCAGATGCTGCTGGTGCTGTTGCTGCTTCCGCCGTGAGTCCAGAAGTCTGGCATGCAAGTGGACATGCCGTAAGACCTGGACTCAAGGCACGAGTTGACCAACCTATTCGGCACCTTCGTGATCGGTGTCTTCGGACCCAGCCTGGGTATTCCGGCAAGGCACGTTTTGGTCGACCGCTGCGGTGCATGTCATGTATGGATACGTCGGTTAGGTGCATATCGTTTGTTGAAGCCACATGTCAAGGAGAATTGAAAAGTCTGCTGGCAAAAACTGATCGAAACTGCTTGAAGTGGCTTGCCCAGACTATCGCACAGCTTGAACGAGATAAGGAACTTAGCGGGTACCCAACTTTTTAGGCATTGTGGATGTGACAGACGAAAGTCAACAGAAAGCTCGTCGAAGCATAGCAAGCCTTTTAACAGTTCTCAGGTAGGGATGGGACATCAGCATGTGGCAGTAGGCTTCGCTCTCGGATGACAACGCAAGCAAGCAAGTTGACCTGTTCTTTTTGAAACCTGCTCTTCTACTCAATGAGCCTGTGGCATGTGCTGGACGTCATAGGTAACTTGGTGCAGGAACGAGCGAAGACAGAGGGCACAGAGACTGGGAGACTCGATGAGCACCTGCAACTACCGAGTATTTCGGCGAAGTCTGCGATCATGGTTCCACAACACTCCTGGTTGTCCGTCACTTGGTGGTTTGCCAACGTGTGCCACATGAGTTGGGAAGGGTTGCCGGAAGCTAAGCTGGATCAGGCGCTGCCTGCATCAGGAAAAGCCTGCAAAGAAAATACGGTGCTTCAGTGAGCACAAGCATGTGATGCAAGTCTGTGTACGGGCAGCCAGCAACTGTACACAGCGAATCGGCGCAGGTTGAAGTCGAAAGCCATCGTTTACGCGCTAGCAGTTATGCACAGATGGTCTGAAGAAGCTCCTTCAAGTTGTGTGCTACACCAACGTAGTTGTCACCGGCATCAATAAGATGCCCACTGCAAGAATATCTGGCAGCTGGCAAAAACCAAAATCACTCAAACGATGGAAGCACTTATCACAATAGCCATTTTTGCACATGAGGGTTCCGGGAATGACCCAATGTTTGTCAGCATTTTCCCATGCTGCAATCAAGCCCTTCCACGTCGCCGGAAGTTGTCTGCGATTCTTTGCGGGTTTGAGGCATGAGTCCAGCTTCTCAAACATGTTCGGACGCAAGCCTTGCTTCATCCTTCAATGCGTTTGAATGATTGCAACAGGAGGATGCACTTCCAAAATTCTACCAGCCGCAGTCTTAAAGCCCAGAAGCTGCTCGTGACTGCACTGACTTGTGCAGGCCTTGCGCCAGCTCGGGGCTGAAAGACAGGTCGTACGAAGCAAGGCATTTCACAGATCGAAACTTGCCAGCACGCCATTCAGGCTTCAAGACATGACTTTGAGATGGGGCATCTTTCAAGGCGCTTTCAATCGAGTTTAAAGCTTGAGAGGCGCACCCCGTACAAACATCTGCATGCAATCCTCCTTGTGACAAGAAGAGTGCCGTCACCTCGCTCCGAGACCAGTTCCGATGGTCCGTTCCCGGTCCAAAAGTGAAAAACTAAATACCAATCCCGCAAGGATGATCCCCATTGCCCTGTTGACCCTTAGTCTCTGGGGGACACCAATCCAAATCAATACAACTCAAACGATTATTGCATGCAGGCATGTCTGGCAGGCAACAAGGCTATCACAGCCGGCTTTGCGTGCTGAATACCTTCAGTAGAATTCGGTTCCACAGAGGCTTCAGAAGTATATGCATGGATATCTTCGAGTCTTTCAACTTGGATCCATGCAGACACCACTTGGCTCGCGAACACCTGCACACGTGGCCACAGCGCCTGCAGCTGATCAGGCATATCAGTTGTGCACTCTAAGAAATGCACCGCACACGGTGGTCACGCACGACGATCATGCATGTAAGACATGCATGTAAGACGGCCACTGGTCACGAATGCTCGAGAAAAAGGTTCACCACAGTCATGGTCACACAGTTGGCAAGCGTCGTTTCAGCAAGATGCATGAGATGCAGTCTGTAAGGCTTCGGATGTGCATGAGTGATGGTGCGACAAATGCTCTTTAATGTTTTCTTCTCATGGACAGGAGGACCATTGCCAGTGTGAACAGTTTGCTCCTGGCGCGCGACACTAACAGTAGCTTTCAAATCAACACGCTCAATCCCGCTCCATTTCGGATTTTGAGTGGCAAATTGCTGAATGACGCAAGCACGCATCTTTTCACGAATGATATGTTGCAGCTTACCCTTAGCAACAGTATCAAACTTAAAAGCAAGCCGGTCATGAGCATCATGGACGGAACAGCCATCCGGTAACAGCTGAAAGCTCAACCGCTCAAGGTCATCAAGAAGTATGGCAATGGGTCCAACCGCTTTTTCCCGCTAAGCGAGGGAAGTTGCAGAGCATGAGCAATTTGGGATGCAAGGCCAGGAATGTACTGAAAGGCGCGGCGCCAAGCACCCAGGGACGAGTACAGGAAGATGCGCTGAGGATCAAAGGCATGCATTCTTTCAAGAAGCTGGAAACAGGCATTCGTATTCGCCAAAGGCTCTCCGAAAACGGCGTTGACAACATGAGTTGCTTGGTGGGTCTAATTGCTATAGCAGCGGCACTCAGCGAGGGCATTGCAATGGAGGCAACAATAAAGTATGTAGTTTTGCTGCGGATGACAAGGCGCAAGGTTTTGTCAGCAAAGGATCTGTCCCGCGACATGCCGGGCAATGGTAGGGGCACTCCAAGATCCTCGCATTGCGCAGCAAATTGCACAGGCTCACCATCATCCCAGGCCGGTTGAAAATCACTTTTGCGCTTGGAAGTGAAAGCAACAGTTTTGGGACGTGTTGAGATGCCTCTTTCATTGTCCCAACTTTAGGTGCTTACAAAAGCTTCTTGCAACTTATTATGTTTTTGGTTAGAGATGAGAACCCTATCGTTGACAAACACTTTAGGGGTAACAGTTCTAAAAGGACTAAGATTTTCTATCCAGAAAGGCATGCCGCGGTGATAACATTGACATCGGATCCCCCTGCGGGATGCCACGAGCACAGGACACAGCTTCACGGTGCACACAACCACCTAGTGTAACAAGTTTTTGCATCTGTTCTAAGTAGTGAACCCAACACCTGATGTACTTAGGTGGAACCTGAATGGATTCAAGGGCTTGCTCAGCGACTGGTATTTCGATGGTGTGAAAAAACTTGGCAGTATCAATGCAAAAGCCAAACAAGCTTCATTCATATCTTCGGGGTTGGCAAATGCATGTTCAAGACGAACTGCTATTGGCAACCACGCTTGCATGGTGGGTCTTCGCCTGATGCCTCCAGCTGAAGATGCATGTGCTCCGCATCAAGATGCTTGAGCATCCACTTTGCGAACAGTCTGTCTGGTGCAGTATGCCGGCCTCATGTATCATTTGGGGCTGCCCTTTCACGTGGATGGTCGTTGTTCACGGCTTTTCGTGTCGCTTTGTTTACAGTGGCTTCGCAACCCTCTCAAGCCGTGTGCAGTTCAGATGCAACATGACGATTGCGCGATTGTGGCATTTGGTCGTGGTGGTGGTCATGGTCTTGGCTGGATTTCTCTTGTCCAGTCTTGCAGTTTGCGGTCTGGTCCCGCATGGAGGCCACAGGCCAAATGTGTAATTAGTGTAGTCTCCGCGAGGAAAGTGAAAACGGGGAGTGCGCCCTGGTCTGAGGATTGTTGGTGTAGCGTGGGGTCTTGAACACCAAATCTTTTCGTAGACCTGTTTGCAGCTGGCTTCAGAACGCTAGTGTCTTGCCATTTGATGGGATGATGCGGGATGGGATGCGCTGGAGCGGCTTGTGGGTCCGGAACACTGTCCACTGGCCTACTCGGCCCGGCATAGGGTGGGCATTCTAACCAGTTGACAATCTTTCTGTTTGGGGTTGAATCAGCATGCAGTAGGCGCAACTCGGCTACTCGCCGCTTGCTCCCTCCCAAGATCATCTTCGAATTTGCTTTGTTTCGTTCTGGAGGATGCCATGTGGCCATGCAGAGGGAGGATAAACACGTTTCACGGACAGCTTTGGGAGAGGCCGCCGCGTGTGGAGTGGCTCGCTGGCCTCGGCTTCATCTGTGTCTTCCTTGGCATGCTGCTGGGCAGCATTGTGGTGCCTGCAGCCCACCCTGCTCAACGGCTCCGAGGCAGTTGCGGGGATGCCAATCAAAAAAAAACTTTTTTCAATCAAAAAAAAACTTTTTTTCAATCAAAAAAAAACTTTTTTTCAATCAAAAAAAAACTTTTTTCCAATCAAAAAAAAACTTTCCCTTATTAAAGGAAGCACGACAGGAGGAAGGAGGGAAGGCAGGAAGAAAGGCAGCAAGGAAGGATGGCAGGAGGGAAGGCAGGAAGGAAGGAAGGAAGGAAGGAAGGCGGGGAGAAAGGGCGAGGAAGGAAGGAAGGAAGGAAGGAAGGCAGGAAGCAAGGAAGGAAGCAAGGCAGCAAGGAAGGAAGGCAGGCAGGCAGACAGGAAGGAAGGCAGGAAGGAAGGAAGGAAGAAAGGAAGGAATGAAGGCAGGAAGCAAGGAAGGAAGCAAGGCAGCAAGGAAGGCAGGCAGGCAGGCAGACAGGAAGGAAGGCAGGAAGGAGGGGACCCTTTTTTTTTGGCATTTTTTTTTCTTTTTCTTTGTTTTTTTTTCTCTCCTCCTTGTGGGCCTCGGTTAAAGGCGTTCACTGCAGAGCTGGCACCTGGCCCTACGCTTCGCCATGATTTAACTATACTATTAGTACAACAACAACAACAACTACTACCACTACCACTACCACTACCACTGCCACTACCACTACCACTACTACTACTACTACTACTACTACTCCTGCTGCTGCTGCTGCTACTACTACTACTACTACTATTACTAGTACTACTGCTACTACTACTACTACTACTACTACTACTGCTACTGCTACTACTACTACTACTACTACTACTACTACTACTACTACTACTACTACTACTACTACTACTACTACTACTACTACTACTACTACTACTACTACTACTACTACTACTACTACTACTACTACTACTACTACTACTACTACTACTACTACTACTACTACTACTACTACTACTACTACTGCTACTACTACTACTACTACTCGTACTACTACTACTGCTACTGCTACTACTACTACTACTACTATTACTATTATTATTACTATTACTGTTACTATTACTATTACTATTACTATTACTATTACTAATACTATTACTTTTACTTTTACTATTACTTTTACTTTTATATTTATTTTTACTACTACTACTACTACTACCACTACTACTACTACTACTGCTGCTATTACTACTACTACTACTACTACTACTACTACTAGTACTACTACTACTACTACTGCTACTACTACTACTATTACTACTATTACTACTACTACTACTACTACTACTACTACTACTACTACTACTACTACTACTACTACTACTACTATTACTACACATGGAGAAAGTTTTTTTTGATTGGAAAAAAGTTTTTTTTGATTGGTGAAAAAGTTTTTTTTTGATTTTCGCTGAAAGTTTTTTTTTGATTGAAAAAAAGTTTTTTTTTGATGGGTTTCCCGGAGCGCGCATTGCGCATGTTGCACCCAGATAGTTTACGCTGTCAACATGCAAGACACTAGTGAACTGGTCGCAGTAGGGGGTATTCAGGGTCTTTTCATAGCCAGTTGCCTTTCCAGATCGTCCCTTGGCGAGCTGTCATGCTGAGGATCCCGGTCGTCTTCATGAGCAGGGGGGCCCGGCTTCGTCAGATCCAAACAAATGCCAACACCAAAGAGCCAGAAACAAAGGACCTCCTTGGCCTTTACAGCAAGCCAATTTCATTTTCAATCCGTGCATGCAAACATGATGGTGATGATGTTGAAGACGATGATCGCTCTCTGTTGGCTCTGTCGCAATGTGTTTCACTGGTTTCTGTCCAGGAATGCAGGAGCAGAGAAGTCCAAGGCAGGCGTTCGACATGTGGCAGTTCTCACATACTTGAGACAAAGAAAGAGCAACGATCTTGTTTGAAGGGCGTCGGCTGTGGCAATGTAATCAAGCTCATGGACCCTGCTGGTTATGCTCTGAGGTGAGAAAAAAGAGGGCTCCTCGAACTCTGCTGCCAACCCGCCGACGGAGACAACGAGCACAGGGGCTCAAACTCCTGCGTTTAGATTCGCTGTCCAGAGTTCGAAGGCAACGATGGAGGCAGAGTAAGGTTGCTTTTTGCCATGCTGTCTGCGAGATCATGCTTGTTGACTGTTTGCATGCCATGGTACTACGGGAATTGGATGCAAACTCATGAGGACAGTGTACTCGGTGAAGTGCGTCTTGGTATCAAGGTTTGATGATGCGCATGACATGGGGTCACGGCCTAGTGGCTGGAATCGGCGGGTTGGGTCTAGCCATATGCACATGCGTTTGATATGTACATGAGCGTGCATTTGCCAACAAAGACACGGGGAGCAGACCTGGACGATTCGGTTCTACGCTCCGGCTCCTGGGCTTTCAGGGCGCCTTTCGCAGACGGAGTTACACACTTGGAGAGACGATTCTTGTGGTGTTATCTCTAGGTTCGGGTGCTCCGATCTCCTGGTGTTGGAGCGGAAGTCGGGAGGTTGAACGCAGCCGCGAGGCTTGGAGACGCTTTTCCGACAAGAGCTGCAGGAAGGCCACGGCCTGTGGAGTATGAGCAGTTTCCTACCTGCTAGAGTGTCTCTCTAACATTGGCATGCAGGGTTTGAAGTTTTTTGAAGCGTGCCGAACTTGAACCCAAGGGTCGATTCACCAACAGGTTTTGAGTTGGAGCGTGGAGGGGTCTGACGGGTCCGATAGGCTGGGACCACATGTCCCCGAACAGGCTCCGGCTCGACGTCTCCGAACCACACCTGGACCCTTCCGGAGGCTGCTATCGGGGAAGGCGCTCCGCTTTTGCTGCGAAGCGCAGTGAGCACGGCAGGTCCTCCAGGTGGCCCAAGAGTCCTTTGCTGCAGCCAATGCGCTGACTTGGGACGGTGCGGAACTTTCCAACGGTCTTGCAGTGTGGGTTTGGGCGCAAAATTCAAAAGGGGGGAAGGAGGGCAGCCCGACCACGCTCGCGTCAACGAGCACCTCTAACTATAGTTGAAGAGTGATTGGGGGACGGTGCCCGAGCCTTATGATCGAAGCTCAGCCGGAAGGCACCATAGGACGACCCGATGTCCAACAGCTGCGACGCCTCCGATTTGCATCGGACCCGCTGAAGCTTCCTGGATTTGAGGAACTGGGATTCTGAGATGGAGGTTTTCAGTCGATGATGTGGGCATGGACGTTCTGAGTGTCTGGCTTGGGAGGGTGTTTGTCCAGAACCCCGCCTTCGAGGCTCGACAGCCTTGGCTGCTCCGGTGGACTGCCCATCGCAGCGTCGCCCATCCTCGAGGCACTGCTGTTGTCGGCATAATGTGCTGTCGCTTGGAAGGGTGGGCTCTTGGTCTGTGATGGTCATGCCCCTGTCAAGGTTATTAGGAGTGAGTCCCAATTCAGGGAAGACCCTGGCGCGAGCCGCCGAGGAGGCCGAGCCACAGGTTCCAAGCAGCGCGGGCCGGGCCTGGCTCAAGGGCTGGCTGCTGTCTCTGGCCAGAGACCTACAGACGCAAACCGCGTCGCGGGCCTGGGCTTGTAGCACGTGCGTCAAGCAGGATGCTCCACTGACGCCTTGCAATAGAGTTTCCTACGAAGACAGTCATGCGTGCGGCGGATACTCGTGGGTATCGAAGGCGGTTCCGCAGCTCGTCGACCCCTCAGGTCACCGGATTGGTGTTATCTCTTCAATACGAACCCATGCTGCCGTGGAAGCACCTGAGATGCACGGATTTGGGGGGGGTGGGTCTGAGAGATGCTCGTGACAAGAAATCTTCACAAGTGCGCCGAGCGGCGTAGTCCCACACGACAGAAGGAGAGGAGATCCCGTCTGTCTCCATGCGCCGAGCCGGGCCGGGCACGGGCGCCTTTGGGAGTTCGGAGATTCTGCGACCGGCGCCTGGGGGACCTTGGCAGGCAAAGCCTTGAAGCGCGCGGCTTCAAGCCCTCCGGGGTGGACTACGCCTTCTCCAACTGCCTAGGCTCAAAGCGCTCAGATATCACTTCCGGAATGTTCTCGAAGCTCCTGCAAGCGTTTTGAATTCTAAACGTTAAAAGATGCCTAGATTCACTCTGTGCATGTCTGTGCAGATGCGTCAGCGGGTCTTGTACAGATGTTTGGCTGGCCCGCGACTGGCTGGTTCTGACGACCACAGTAGGCTCTGCAGGCACTACAGTGTGTCTGTGTGTGTGATTCGCTTCCGGCCCATGGCACTGCACCCTCCAAATTAGCACAAACCCTCTAGGCATTCCTCACATGGCCCCACCCCATGCAGTGGAGGCATTTTTCTCTGCTCCACGGCCTATCTGCTTATAGCAGGCGGCTGGAAGAGGCCTTGTGTCAAAGTGGCTCTAGTTCGACATTGCCAGGCTTCAGGCGTGTCGCACTCGGGGCGTGGGCTGAGGTGCAGGTGCTGTCACGGGTTGATGGCTTAAAGCGTCAGGTCTCGGGGTGAAAGATGCCGGTGACTGCACTGGCTCAACGGAGTTGCAACCAAGCTTATGCATTTCGAACATGATCATCCAGCAGCCGATAGTTTCGTATTCTTGATGTTAGCTTTTTGGCCAAGTGACAGCCCCAAACCCCAAAGCCGGTTTGTTGCAGGCTCACGCGGCAACCGCTGCAGAAGCCGGTTCTGCGGCCCGCACTACTGGCCGGCGTCATGTGGACCCTGTTACCTGGCCTTCATGCAATGGAACTTCTCTGTGCTAGGCTTGCCTCGAAGGGCTCATTGGGACGTCTTTGTGCAGGGGAAGCAGCCCTATGGGCCGATGTCGGTCGAAGCTTCGCAGTTTGCCTGTACATCTTGTCAGCTTGTGCTCGCACGTTTCATGGAGATCTGGTAGCAGCCGTACTGTCACTTCGCATGTGACCCGACATAAATTTGCTCTGCCTTTCTGGCGAGCAATGCACTTTTGCCACAATCACACGAATTCTGCAGCGCGGTCTTGGCTAAGCGAGATATCGGATTGCCCAACGAGCACGGAGGCTGGCAGATCTTAAGGCAAGGTCGCTGTGAATCGGTGACTCGATGTGCTTCGGGGAGTTTGCACAAAGCGCTTGTTGATTGTTGTCGTCGAGCTGTGTCTAGTTCTGGTGTGATTCATGTTGTGGTGCAGATCATTTCCGGTCAATCCATGCGGAAGCAGAAGAGTAAAGACCGCGAGCGAGACGCTCTGACTCTGTTGTGCTCCGGTTCTTCGAGATGTCGAAGCCGCACCCGCACGTGCTTTCCATCCGAGGGCCTCTTACTTTCAGCTCTATGCGATGACGCAGCTGCCGCACCCTGGTTTCAACTGACCCGGTTTGTCGGATCGATGTAATTGCCTCAACTGGGGCAAACGAAGGCAGACAAGCGCACAGGACTAGGTTGCACGCTGAATAATGGATGACACTATCCCGATGCACGGTGCTATTGAAGATTACTTCTGGCTGTGTTTTGTAGAATAGCAGGTCTTGCCTGACATGGGAAAGCAGATTGCTGTTTGACGAGAGGTTTCAAAGCTCAGACTTCTTCTTGTGACAGAGGTATGCAGTTGCCTACTGCTTGATCGTGGGTGGAGGACTTGCTGTAAGCCTGCTCTGGGGCACCCTCTTGTTTGGGGAGGCCGGACGAAGAGGTAGGCTAGCAGGGGCAGTTCCAGTCTGATCTCGAGTCCGACTCCCACATCCTACTCCCGTATCCAGTTAAATCAAAACCCTCAGCCCCCATTCCTCATCCGCTCTGAGTATGCGTAAGGAGGCAGGGCGGCAGTCGAATCGCAGTAATTGCAGTCGTTAGCTCGAAATGCGGAGGTAGTTGCCAGACTCTACGTACAGTACCTGTTCATATGCAGACATTTCTTCACTAGAGGTGGTGAGGTACGTACTTAATGCACACATACTCCTCTGCACGTGCATGTACATGCAATCGCCCGTGCACTTGTGCGAGTTTTCCGTCAGTCTCAATATGTGCTGTGGCATTCGTGTGTAAATCGTCCATCCATGGATGCATTGGTTGTTGCACCCGGTTGTTCTTCCATGTATTTAGTGGACACAGAATAGTATTATTTACGCGCGGCCCGCGGCCACGCGCAAAAACAAACCTTTACCCTGTGAACACCATAGACGAACCATTTTTGTTGAATGTATGCGCGCGTGTCTACATGAACATCTCTCCCGCACAGACATGAACACACACCCACCTAACCTACCTCCTTGCTTACTCAAGCGACTACACATCCAGAATACATGCGTACTAGCATTGCCATGTACGGTCTGTGGGAGGGAAGGGCATGGAAGGGCCAGGCGAGCGGACTTTGCAATGCCGACATTGCAGGGATGTAGTGGAACGGTGTCGGATTTGGGTCTTGACATCGCAGCGACGTGTCAGCAGCGGCTTCTGGTTTAAACCTCCGAAGTCTGCTTCCGTCTCCGGATACTAATACCCCATCTCAATCACACTCTTGAGCATAATCCCACTGCCATCGTGGGGCGTGACTGTCCTTTGCAATCCGTACCTCCAGCCCTTCATGCAAGGTGTTCAAAAACGATCATAAATATTAACGAATCATAGGAGGATGTGCAGGGTCCAGCGTGAGTGGAGTGAACACAGCAGGGGTAAAGAGTTAGGAAGGAGGGATGGGACACGCGTTCGAGCGGACTGGGTAGATAGGAATGTTTGATTGTGCGATAAACATGCTGGAGATTCAAAACGAAAAAGCTCCTGTTTTCTCGGCAGTTGAGCACTGCAGATTCGCTCGAAGGGACCCCATGACATCTTCAACGTTGGTCCGGGTATGTTTTCGCAACAACCCTCCCCTCGGGCATTGAGTACAGGAAGATATTTTGGGAAGACTTTCAATTGCAATTTTCCATCGCGGAATTTCGGACACAACTTGCTCTGCCTTCTTGTGTATGTCTAGTGTAGTTCATGTTCATGAGGTTGGGCCTAGATTGGGTTAAGCAGCTCGTAGTTCTAAACGGATGCAGATGAGAGCCTGTAAACTGCAGATGGTGCCGGAAGTGAAGCATATGGCGTCTTGCAGGTGATGGTGGATCCATGGGTTAGCCACTTGAGGTCAATCTCGGATCCTGTCTGAAAATGAGCAAGTACATTGCCCATGGACATGCAGCCAGAATTGGCAGATTGACAAGTGGTGAGTTATTCTTCTCAGCTCCCCGGGGCCTAGTGCTAGTCGCTGCTGGGTGGGCTGGAGCTGGAAAGGGTGCGGAATTTCGGGGCTGCACCAAGAGAGTGGGACTCGACGAGCACCCCCCTTTCCCCCACCTGGCGGCACCAGGGCGACAGTGCCGTATTCTGTCTTCGGACCTTATACACATGCAATCCTATATTGCAAGAGCCAAAAGTTGATGCGAGCTAAGCGGCAGGCACTCTGGTACTGCTGGGACATGGAACTCCAGCAACTCGGTGTGTTACTCGCACGAAATCTTGGTGCGCCACTACCTGCTCCATCACAGTCGCGGGTTGCAGCATGGGTGCTTTCCGTTTAACAGAGACTCGGGTCGTAGCATTGGGGCTCCCCACCTTACAATCTCCCGCCCTCCCCTTGGGTCATAGCAATGATGCTCCCCTTTCCCACCCGCGGGTCGTAGCATTGGTGCTCCCCGGTCGACGACTGCCAGGTTATCTCAGAAAGTACACACTCAGGGCCAACAGGTCGTCTTCCTTTCCAGCAGTATGGTGACGACACTCGTTCATCCCAGGTTGCAGCGATGGGGTTCCCTTGTTCGAGATACACCTTGAACGGCAACATATTTCGAAAGTGTTGTGCAGCCAGTTTAAGCTCCGAGGAGGCCGATGTGTTCATGGCGCAGATTGGGAACGTCCTTGAGCCCACACGCATCCCCCAACAGGAAGGTATGTCAGCAATCGTTACCAAGCCGCCGACCTGTTGGATATCCCGACCCCCATGGCCATGGTGCTTGAAACTGGAGGATTAGCCCGTCGGGACCACAACCGACGGGAGGCCGTAGAACGGGCCACTTAAATCTTCCACACTTCTGTAGTTTCAACTCGACCGCTCCATTCAGCCCCACAAGACTTTTGCCTTGGGCGCAGATTTCCGACCAACAGTAAAACTCGATCGATTCTGTTTCCTGCCCTACACGGGGCCATGACGTTTTCTGAGCTCCGTGTCCCACTTGCGTCTTAACTCCTTCGGGGGCGGAGACAACGTGGGTGCCGATGTCCTTGCCGCGGGATGTCCTCTCTCCCTCTCGCTCTCTCTTTTTTTTCTGTGTCTCTCTGTGTCTCTCTGTGTCTCTCTGTGTCTCTCTGTGTCTGTCTGTGTCTCTCTGTGTCTCTCTGTGTCTCTCTGTGTCTCTCTATGTCTCTCTGTGTGTCTTTGTGTCTCTCTGTGTCTCTCTGTGTCTCTCTGTGTCGCTCTGTGTCTCTCTGTGTCTCTCTGTGTCTCTCTGTGTCTCTCTGTGTCTCTCTGTCTCTCTCTGTCTCTCTCTGTCTCTCTCTGTGTCTCTCTGTGTCTCTCTGTCTCTCTCTGTCTCTCTCTGTCTCTGTCTGTCTGTCTCTGTCTCTCTCTCTGTCTGTCTCTGTCTCTCTGTCTCTCTGTCTCTGTCTCTGTGTCTCTCTCTCTCTCTCTCTGTGTCTCTCTCTCTCTCTCTCTCTTTTTCTCTCTCTCTCCCTCGCAGCTGTGCCCATCCGCACATACTCATGCACAGACGTACATGATCATACCATTGCATACGGACATGCATGTATGTGTGTATATATATACACACATATCTCGATATGTGTAGAACATAGATAGGTAAGAGAGAGCGTGAGAGAGATAGATATGTATACATATCTATATGTACATATGTATGTACGTATGTATGTATGTATGTATGTATGTATGTATATGCACATGTTTATGTACACGTATATGTATATGTATGTGTATACATGTACATGTATGTGCGTGTATGTATATGCATATGCATATGTAGATATATGCACATAAGCAATATATATATATATAATATATATATATATATATATATATATATATATATTATAGTTGAAAATACGCGCGAACATTTTCTTCGAATCGATCTTTGTGCAGGCGGAAGGGGTGCACAACAAGAAATGCCGCTTGGCAGTTGGCCTTGAGTTGGAAGAGGGATTGGGGTGAAGTTTTGTTGAGCAGTTGGCTGCCGAGAGTCAATGTCTGACCTTGATTTGGGGTTTGTTGTTTCACCCAATCTCTCGGCCATCAGCGAAGCCAAAACAGCCATTATTGCATCCGTGTCCGACGAACCCTCTTCGGGTCCTGCACGATAAGTAGCCCGTTCTCAGAGGTTCATCGTGTTTGGGTCGGCTTGACTGACCTCCACCTGCGTTTCTGTGTTCTGTAAGATGTCGTTGCTGTACAGGTTCCGTGCCGTAGCTGTGGGTGTGGATTTGGATTGAAGGGTTCGTGCAGAAGTGGCTACTGCTCCTGCTTCCTGGCGGACGTTGCAGCACGTTTGGTTTACAAGTTCGTCTTCAGAACCTTCGCTTCGCAACCCGACTTCAGGCTTAGCCCTGGCCTTCCTCGGAGTCTTTCTTGGACTGGTGCTCCTTGGGATCGCCGCTTGAGCACCGCGAGCCGCGAGCCTCAACTCCCAAAGACGAAGTCGGGTTCGCTGGACGGAAAAATGCGCCGGTTGGCCGAGGGTATGTGCTGCTTTTTTCAGTTCATGGTTCGGTCAGCACTAATGCCTTTTAACCAATATCAACGATGGCAAGTTAAGAACACTTGTGGTCGCAAGCCTTGGTACTGCCCGCTTGCATGTGCTGGAGTAGTTTTGTTTGACCGGGTTCAGCCTTCCTGAGCAGGTGGCCGAGACTGTGAGCAAAGCGGTGTCCGCACCATTCAAGCTTCGCAGTGATTGTAGAGGGTGGGACATGCTAGTGAACACATGGTCGAGTCCGAACCCCACCGATGCAAACACACGAAGCAGTCTGTAGGCCGTACAGAGACGTCACTAGTAATACCGCCGGAACAAGGCTTCGTGGTCTTTACAGCGTTATCTCGCACCAAGTTCGCTGGATTGCGGATCGCAGTTTGCTTTACTCAGCTCATTGCGTGAGCATCCTCGCGTATGACTTGTTTTTTGTTTCTTAGTCGTGCGATTTTATGAGCTGTGACCCTTGCCCTTTCGGCTGCCTCGCGGCAACGTAGCACATCTATTTGAATGTGTAACGAGGCAAACAAGGGGCCAATCCTGAAAGGAGTGAGTCACTAGTCAACCCTAAAAGGAGTGAGCTGAGTGAACCCTTGTATTTCAACCGAACTGGTCAACAGTGGCCACTTGTGACACCTAAGAGGGACGGCCAAGACTGAAGAGATGAATCGCCAATCCAAACACCGAGAGGGCTACCGGTGATCCTTCTGCATGGAGTGGCGCAGGCTTGAAGAAAGAAAGACCGTGGCCACACCCATGAAGGCAAAAAGAAGTTCAAAGCAGCCCAGAACTGCGTGCCGAGCCCGACAAGCACCGGCCAACCCTGCAAGAAGCGGGCCCCAAGTTGGACCTCAGAAGAAGAAGGGACCAGGCCCAGGCCAAAACGAATAACCCAAGGAATGCCAGACCCGGTCACGTTTGGGCCACCCGAATGGCGAGTTTTAAAGTAAGAAAAACAAGTCACAACTAAGCGTGCATCTGCCCATGGCTCTTTGACCAAATTCCAAGTCATGGTAAACCGTCAAAGAACAGGAAGGGGAAATAGTTGAAGTCTGGACGCCTTGCAAGGCTGGTTGCCCAAAAGCGGGTCTTCCCACAGTCTTCTGGGTGTTGCTCAGTTTTCCGTTTCAGGATATCTGGTTGCCCAATGCAAACCAGTTAGAGAACGAGCATCCGGGAAAGGAGGGAAATGAACCTCTGGCGCACTGTGCACTGTGATGCAGTCGAACATCGCCTACCCGCGATGTCGATGTTCATACTTGGTCTGAGCGGGAGCGCGCCAGCCAAATCACCACTGCAGTGCGGAACTTGGCAACTCGCGGGCCTTGCCCGAAGGTTGCTTGCTGAACCAAGTCGACAATGTGTGAATTTGATATAGAAGAAGGTGGCATGGAGCCTGAGGCAAGGACACAGCACCCTCCACTCGGAGCACCGGTTCCTACATAGACATTCTTCTGTCGCACACGCCGTGAACGTCTGTTTTACACTGTCGTTTCGGAGTTGGGAATTCCACATTTGCAACGCAATCAGAAAGAGCGCTCTAGTACGGTTGGCTGAACCGGTTGTGTAAAGCTCGCTACAGTCGCAAGCAGACTAGGACTAGGATCGTTTTACATGGCCGGGCTGCTTCGTGTGGTCGTACTGCTGCTGCTGCCACTGCTGCCACTACCATCGTCGGCAGCTGCTGGTGAGAGGTACGAGGTTCAAAATTCGTTTTGGCGGTTGCCGTCATAGGGTTTGTGTGTTTTTGGGAACTGATTTCTCACGTGGATATGCGACACGAGAAGTCCCTTGTACAGTAAACGAAAAATGTTCACACCACTTTCCGGTTTTGTGCTGGTGGGTCCAAAGCGACTGCCTTATGTGGGGCACTCCTGTAACTGACTGCGTTGATCTAAGCTTCGTAACTCCAACTTGGATCATGGAAGCGTGGGAAAGTCTTACAGGAAAATACTCACGTCTTTTATGTAAATGCCGTCACGAAAGCACAGGCAGCTGTTCACTGTGAGCTGCCCACCTCTTCGGGGCTCCCTTCACGTGGAATGGGGCTGCCCGCCGTTGGGCGCCAATTCAGTGTGGCAGCTCTTTCGGTGTTCGTGTTCGCGGTTTGGTGGGTTGAGATTGTAGCCATGTCGGTTCGGACGCGTCAAGAGTATCATGCATCTCAGTTCACTTCTCGAGCTTTGGACATTGCCGTAACTGTTTGCATGTTTGTTTTTTCCCAGCTGAAGCATCTTGTGCCTGGAATCATCGGGTGGCCGTTTAGCTCCGAGAAAGGCCGAATGATTTGCTCATGTCCCCTCGGGCCCTGTCTCCTTTGGGGTTCGATAGTCGCTGAGCGTCGCTGAGTGGCTGAGGGATGGCCAGCTGGGGCCTGAGCTCCTCGTCGACCCGGGCTTTCTCGGGAGCGGGGCCTGGACAACTTACCTGAAGGAGCCAGGCACAGGGAGGGGTGGTGAAGCCCCCAAAGCCTCGTGCGAAAGACGCTTCCAGACGGCGCTAGCTTCAGCTTCACTGGGAACGGCGTGGCCGTCGATACAGCGGTGGACGATGATGCAACTTGTACAGCCGTCAGTGCAGTCCAGCCTTAGAGGGTCCAACAACGCACGGCATCCAGGTTTTTATTGAATGGGACGAAGTCACTGTGACTGGAAGGTCATCCAGCAAAATTAGCAGTGTACCTGAGGAAACCCCATGGCACGTGCAGCTGACGCAGCCAGTCTCTTTGGACCAAGGCTGTTGGGCAACAACTCAGGATTAGTAGCTGCGGTTGTTTTCAACCAGCCTGTCCCCAAGCACAGGCTTTGCAGTTTCAGAGGATGACGTGAGTGCAAGCTGACTGGCAAGTTCTTTTCGTGCAAGCGGAGCAAGGGCAGCCGTTGGAGCCTGACGGCAAGCCATTTCTGCTGGTGGGGTGAGGGTGCTCTTTCCGAGTTCCAGTAAAGTGGAAATGGGACCGTGGCATTCACACAACATTGGTGCTCGCTTCATGTTACGGAATGCAGGTTTCTAGTTTTCTCCTGCGTCTATAGAACGTCTACATATTCAGGCACCTGTATGTTAACGTGTTGCACTTTGCTGTTGCTGTACATGCGGCACTGCACCTCCATATTAGTAGGCCTGGAACGCCAAGCACTCTTTGCGCAAGCGACCAAAGCGACCAGAAGCACTGCAGTCCTGTGTGTGCGCTGTTATGGATGACATTTGCGTTCGCCTCAGTTTTACGTGTGGTCGCACGTCGCCAACATTACTGCAACACCTTTCCCCACATCAGAACAGCCTCATTTGCTTCATTGTAGCCAGGTGGCGCTACGGAATCCTTTTACAGCCTCTGCATCCAGGCATCTTCGATTCAGGTGCCAAACGGGCGATATGACCGTTGAGATCTTGAAACTGTGAGCTGCCGACCTCGCACCTTTCTAAATCTTTTCATGTTTTTTCGATTCAGACTATATGACTCCCCGAAGTCGAAATGCCAAGCCTGCAGCGAATCGTAGATCTTGTTGAACATGGCCCTTTATCAGTAGGTGTGGCTAGCAGGTTACGTTTGGGGAAGCCCGTTTGAGCAGTTTGCTTGGACAGTCTTCACAAGATGTGCTTCTGGGAAAGCCATACTTTGGCGCCCCTTCGACTTGGGGCGCCCGGCACCGGGGGGTGGGGTTGGCCCACCAACCGTTCCCTTGAAGCCTGCACTCACAACAAAGACAGTTGCTGCAGACCGCCGCCCTGGGCGAAAGTGTAGGGCTGAAAGTGGCTTCAGCATGGACATAACATCCCTAAGACTATGCCCGGATTGCTCGTGCTCGAATCCCTGCGGCCATCAGGCCGGCAAAATACAGTTCGCTGTGGATGCTGATGGCGCGCTGAACTTTGCCGTGGCCGGTGGCGGGGTGCGCGCGCAGTCGCTTGGCGAGAGTGGGCGAGGGGTGTAGGGGTAACTAACTGCTCCCAGCTACCTTCGTGCCAGCTGCTTTCTTGGACCAAGGATGAGCTTGGCAGGCGATGGCCGACTCAGGGATCATTGCTTCAGCTTTAGTGTCTTGGCACCACTTCACGGACTGTTCTCGTAGGTACGAGTTTGGTACCAGAATGTTTGGCACTGCAAGCCTGGAAGTGGGACCCAGCTGCTCGGTGCAGATGTGTTGAGCTGCTGCGTTCCTTTGAGAGGCACGAAAAAGTCTTTGTACCGCAACGGCAAAAGTGCAAGAACGACACCCTTCTTTCAAGAAGTATCCCAGCGGGACATGTCCAGTACTACAGCTGTGCTGCCACGAAGGGCATTCCAGCCAGGCTCTACTTAAAGTTGTACTAGCAGAAGGTACCCCGCCAGGTGTCGATCCCGAAGGCACCAGTGCTGCTTGCAGCTTGGCAGTCCTGGGCCAAGAGCCATATAAACCGATGCAGACAATCCAATATGAGAGAGTGTGTCGCTTCCTTGGAGGGCCACCAACAGCCAAGGCTTGGGGCCGTCGGAGTTTGTGTACCAAGGCGCCAAAGACTTCTGGACCCGGGAGTTTCTTTCCAGGGCTTGGATTTCTTTGCAGCTTTCTCTGCGTGGGCTCGTGAAAAGCAAACGTTCGGGGCACACACTGTCGTCGCATTTTGGTGCACAATGCAGAGCCTCGGGCTGTCGTTTGCTTCAGCAGTTGGTGAAGCCTCAGGTTTAGGCCGTCTAGGCCCATTTCCAGGAAACCATCCCGTCTTGTCCTCATTTCTATGCCACGGCGCCGTAAACGTCGGCGGCGCCGCGTCTTCCTTCGGAAGCGCCTACTTTGTGCATGGTTCCTCCTATCTGCAGATGCAGGCTGACGGTGTTCTGGTTCAGCTACGGCAGTGTAGTGCGGGCCATGCCTTGGTTCGATGTAGTTCTCATTCATTCTGCCGTCGTGCGCGCGCTGTTTGGGTGTTTACTCTTTGGCTTCGGACGTGTTCGGTACCTTGAGAACCAGTCGACCGCTTGTCCATGTTGCTGGAGTGTTCTGTAGCATTTTGGGATGGGAGCTGCGTTGACTATTGTTGGCGAGCAACGACAAGTACGTGCTGAGCTGAAGGAATCCAGCGACGAAGGATCTACTGTAGGTGCCCCTAAGTCTTCATGTCATCGCTGAAAAGTGTTTGTGTCAACAAATGTGTTTTATGCTATAGTTAACTGAGCGGCTGGGCGGCGCAAGCGTGCATGCAACTTCATGCCTAGTTTCGGCACCATCATCGTTCACACTTGATTCAGATCAAGCCGAGGACGGTACCCTGAAACCGCTGTGATTTGACGGCAATTCCGAATTTAGGGAAGTCTCATCGGCGTGCCATGCCTGATGATGTTGTTGAATTCAAGCCCACGCCTGAGTCAACACTTTCAGTCCGCATTATGTTTACATAGTGTTCAAGGGCGGATTATAACGGTGTGTCCTTGGGTTTTAGAGATTAGAGACATGGCAACGTGTCTTGAGTTGCAACAGCATGCGAAATGCCTGAAGTGCAATTGTTATGGAACCTGCGGTTATCGGCATGTCTGTCAGGAGTAGCAAGGATCTGGACGAAGGTTTCGGTGGGTGGTGTTGACAAATTAACATGTTGGGGAGTGTGCTGGTTGGTTGGCATGCCTGTATTGAACCCAGCCTAAACAGGGCAGTCCAATCCCGCTGGGGTCGGTTTTCCGGGGACGAGTATCGAACAACACGTGCCTGGATGGAGTAATTGCCTGTTAGTCAGTGCAGTCATATCTTACACTGACTCAGCACTGAGCTTTGCAACATTTACAGCCTTGGCTGCAGCAGCTGCAGAATTCCTGGTGTGCTCAGGGATTGTCGTGTAGATTGGCAGGGTGGAAGCCATACCATGGGTCAGAATTTGCAAAGCTCGGTGCTGTCTTCATCTGTCTTTGAGCAGGGCGAGTTGCCTTGGACCTGGGTGCGGTCAAGGATGTCGAGGTGCACGTCTTGGCTGCATGCAGTCGCCTTGCATCTTCTGTGTTTGAAGGATGGACGTGGGTTTCGCTTGCTTTTTTGAAACGACTTACGCTTCTTTACGGCAGTCCTAGGCTGCGAAGTTTCTGGCTGGCACTTATTTCTTTGTGTAACAAGGATTGGTTTAAACAAACGGTGCCGGTTTGCCCTCTGAATGAAGCCTTGCAGTTTCGTATGACGTTTGAGAACCGCCCTCAACATCCAGACACCGTAAACTCCGATCCGAAAAGAGTCTGAAAGTACGATGCAGAGTTTGCTGCAGTTAGTTTGAAGACATTCAGTAACTGCTCAGCGGCGCATCTTCTAATCCACAAGCCTTTGTTTGCCATGAGCACATAATTCGAAGGTGTGCCATGCCTCGCTGAAGCGCTGTAGGTCACGCCCCAGCGTGGTGGCCCCAGTTGGACAGGTTGATAAGTGTTTCCGGACTTACGGAGTTGGAATCAGGTGGTGAGGACGAAGAGAGTTGCAGTGAAGATAGCTGCGATTTTCAAGGTTTTCATCCCGACAGCGACTGAAACGTGCATCCGCAACAGCAGTTTCTCTTGGTTCCTCAAGCCGCAGCTGGCGATGTTGTCACCAGGTGGCTGGCATTATGCCAGTGCGACGGTGCTATCTCGCACCGCCGCTCGGACAAGAGCTTGCTTCACAGGCTTAAGGGCAAGGTGAAGGCCCGACCCGACTAGGCCAAAGTCACAGCCCAGGCTCTCGGAGGGGCTGGGCTGCACTTTGCTGGACCGCCAGACCGGCGCAAACTTCCAGAGGAATCGGCCTCTCGGTGCTGTGTAGTGACTTCAGGAGCAGGGGTGCGAACGCAATCCTACATGTACAGGGGCCCTTTCTGATGAGCTTGAAAGTCTTCCTTGCAAGCGCTAGACTGGAGATTTTCGGGCTTCTGCATCGAGTGAACGAGTATCAGGCTGAAAGGCCTCTCTAGTCCTCGACATGCCGTTAATGTCAGTAGACGCTGGTGTGGAATGTCCCTGAAACTTGTTGAGGCATGGTCAGGCTGCTCGTCTCGCAAGACCTTGCTCGGTGTCTGGGGTGAAGGCAGGACAGATGCCTGAAACGGCAGGTGAAGTTTATGGATGGATCTAGGCTTCGCGCAGCAGATGTTTCTGATCCTCTCCATCAGCCCAAACTTCGCAAAAAAAAGCCAGGCCCGTGAAGACCCGAACTCCCGAAGCCGATAGTTGACCCTTCTCTCAGCAGCATGGCACTCTGAAAATCACACGTTTTTTGTGTGCCTCATCGCCCAGATGTGGTGCTTTTGAGTTTGGTCCTCTTCGAGCTGCTGAGGAAACGACTGGAAAGCGGGCATGTCTGCAGGAAATGCGGGCCCTCGCAGGACTTCTCGCTCACGTTAGAAGTGGGTAGATCTTCTCAGATCGTGCCATGTGGCCGTTCCCTCCTCCTGAAGTTTCGTAGCTAACGAGATTCGATCGGGTCCTGGTGATTCTCTACAATTTTCTGGCCAATTGCTTTTTGCATCTGTTGGCAAAGGGTGCGGCAGTCTAGCAGGCGAAACCGCTTACCGAAGAAAACAATCCATGAGGGGTTGAGTGCCTCTCAGCAGATAGCGTCGTTGGCAGGGTGGCAGCATTGCACATACGAGTCGCAGGCAACACCTTCGTCTACTCGATCGGGCAACCTGAATGTGTTAATGCTTGTTTGCCATTGCGTGAATAGCTTGTCAATCCGGAATCAGTATTGGAAGTCAGACAGTCTTTTCGGATGACGCTAGTACCTTGAGAATCTCTTCTGAAGGGCGGGTCGCAGGGTTGGATGCTAGAGGCAGCAACTTATGAACCCTTGACGGAGACTTTTGATAGAATCGGCTTCAGGGATCGGGGCCATGCAGTTCGGCTTGTGCCGAAGTGCTACCAACATTTGGCCACAAGCTCAAGTCGAGTGTGAGGGCACCCAAGATCAGGCAAGCATCCTTCAGCCTCAGGCACTGTGAAATCTGGCGTTGTCCCTCCAGGGCTGCAGTGGTCGAAGCAGCCACGAGCTACGACTCCAAGGTCGCGTTCTGAAGCAGCTCCTGGGTTCGGGCTTCAGGGGTGCAGCTGACAGCGGCATTGGGTCGGATCAGAATCTGAGTAGTGCGGGACCTTCCGAAGCTATCGTGTTTGAGTGACAACGCCACGCAGTACGTCCGTGTAGGTTCTGCACATTGGCGGCTCATCAATAGCACTCTTTGTGGTACCTTCATGTCGGTCTTATGTTCGATACTGCAATAAAGGGTAAAGCAATGTACAAAACCTCTGAATACATGCAGACTTTTCAGAGTAGGAGTAGTAGGGGTAGTAGGAGTAGTGGGAGTAGGAGTAGTAGGAGTAGTCATCGTAGTAGTAGTTGCGGTGGTAGTGGAATACATGGTATCCCCATAACCCGTTGCTATTGTTACATAATTGAACCATGTCTTATTAAGATCCTCTTGCACTCGAATAAGAAACAGCAGCGAATGTGTTTAACATATGAAGTTGTCTTAATTGCACCGGAAGCATAAAGAGGAGGCATGGAGTTTGTTGTCTATGTGTTGTTTAAGTGACCAAAGCTGCTGTTGTGTCCGTCTGTATGTACAAACAGTTTGGTATGGTCTGAAGAGAAGAGCAACCATTTGTGTTCAAGCTGTAAGACCGAAGAAGTTCGACGAAGTTCAAATCACTTTGAATGGTGCTTAAGACATTGGAGGGTTTTTTCGCAACATAAAGAGATACAGGCATGATCTCAGGTTTCGTACAAGGATAAGAAAGAAACATCCTGCTTGGTCATGGACAGAATGTTGATATTTTGTACTTGACCATTGATAAAGATAAAGTGGAAATATCATATATACTTCTGGCCATGAATGAAGATTTGCCAGCCGAGAGAAGAGCTCTCTTCTTTGTTATCGGAAGAACAACGCGGAATATCCAGAAGAGGAAGGGCTCTGTGGTGTTTTCTTCAGTTGAGAGAGGCTGGTTCCCAGCACTGTCCAGAAATAGCCGGTACATAGGCACGCAACGCGGAGTGGCAAATAGAATTGTGGGATTCAGGCGGTTTTCACTTGACACGAAGAAGTAACATGAGAATCGGTCAGTATCGGTGAACTGGAGAAAATATTTTCAATACGCTGGTCTTTTTGTTTGGGAGACAATGGATAGAGACAGTGGAAGATCAATCGGCAAGAATGCTGGTATGAATCATGTGGGTGTGACCTTCCATGTACCTGCGCTTCCCCGTAGGTGTATGTGCGACGCTTGGATACCTTGAGTTACCTGGTTCTTTGAAGCCCGAGATTTGGATAGGCATTTGGCAGATCACAATTTGTGACAGCTCGGAACCAGGATGTCTTCAGCGAGCTTTGCGAATACGATGAAACAGCGGCTGGGCGGCGAGGCATCGAGAGGAGGCCTCATGTCAGCCTTTTTGACAGTATGCAAACTTGTCTTCTAAGTCTGCGTTAACGCCTTAACACATTCTTTCAGATATAGTCAACCTGCACGTCGTCAGTCATCGCCCGGTTCTGGCACCAAAGTGCTGTCTGTCAGAAACGAAACCGCTGATTGCGACGTGCATGGCAAGGTCACCCGTGTACGTGCAGCTTTGGGAGTGGAACTTTGACGATATCGCAAAGGAGTTTGGGTGGGTAGAGTCTAGAGTCTAGAGCCTGAGACCGACTGCAACGATCGACGCTCATGGCGTTCATGGACTCCATGCTGCAACGGCGTGCCCATTCTCGGAACTTCTCGAACCAGTGGTCTTTGCAGTTTGAGCAGCAGGCTATCCCAGTAGCAGAACTGAGTTTGCATCTGCTCTCTGCTAGCCGGCAATGTCACGCGATAGCGGTACCCACATCTGCCAGAGCTCCCTTGGCAAAGCTAGAAGCCCAGCAGCGGTGAGACACGATGGCTTAGAAGACAGATTTCATGGCTGCTTAGCCAGGAGTGTGTGAACTACCTTGGCCCCAACGGGATCGATGCCGTGCAGGTCTCACCCGTCACCGAGCACATCCTGGGGTCGGACGCTCGCAGAATGTCGGACTTCTAAGGTCAACTCCCTCACAATGCTTCTACTGTTAGATCACGATGTGCAAGTCGCATCCATGGCAAAGACAGTGGAAATCACAAGAAGGACATAGTTGTTGTTGGGATTCGTGGCATCTCCAGGAAGCAAAAGGCTCAGCTCCGAACCTGCCTGGCACCGGTCAGCAAGCAGCCGAAATTTGAAATACCAGCTACGGGTTTCGCGGGGTCCAGAGGTAGTGCCATTACTTGGTCCGGCACGAGTGCGCCTCAATCATGGGCTCGTGTGCTCTGAAGACCTAATCCAGAAAACTCCGTTGAGGTGCCGCAGCGGATCTATAGTGCACGGAAGCCTATGCCCATTTGGGCCGTCTCTCGCTGCTTGAGGGGAGCTACGGTCTGCGAGCCTGCGAGAAGTGTCCATTCCCAAGGAGTGGTACACCAAGTATCAGCCCGTTGGCTTTGGCCTCAACTCCCGGTCCGGCAGCGAGGCCTTAGAGCCCTCAGCCCGATACCCTTTGAGCACTGGATCTCAGATGACATGATGCAGTCAGAAGCTGGTATCTGTTGAAGCCGACACTTCGGTTTCAAGCACAAGACCTGCACGGCGCTTTTTTCCTTAGTATTCAGCCGGCGTTCATCCTTGTGACCCGTTGTGCAGGCACAGTTCGCGCAGATGATTGCGAAGTGCCGTGGTGCTGGTGTCCAGGTGGGGGCTCTTGCTTGGCTGAGTGCCGTTTTGACAGCTGGCTCGTTTTGAAGCTTCTGCTTTCCCCTAGTCGCCCGAAGCGCTCTCGTGGCGACAAAGGTCATCGTGGATGTGATCTTGAATCACATTGCTGCTCCGTGCCAGGCTGCCATCGAGGCTGTCTGGAATTTCTGTCGAGCTGGGACAAGTAGTAGCGGGTCATATTTTGAAGAAGCTTCGTACTGTCCAGAGAGTTCCATGTACTTCTTCAGGGATGGTACTGTGCACATGCTTGAACAAAGGGGTTGCCATGGATCTTACAACCTGATGGTTCATGACCGGAAGCTGCTTTGTTGAAGGGTTTCCGTTTTTGTTGCATAGTTGAAGGCAGGTGCCTTTCTGACACCGTGAGTAGGTGGCAGCTTGACTCTCATTCCTGCATCTGGAAGCCTAAGCCATGAGCGAACCCTGGGTCACGGCATCTCAGTTCAATTCTCGCCTCACTTCGTTTCGGAACTTTTATCCGTGACTCCCCGCCTGCTTTCAGAGTTTCAAAGGCCGGTGGTGCGTCCGTGATGCCCTGCAAGGACACCGGAACAGGATCACTTGATTTGTCTGGGAATGTTTGGCATCATGACCTTGGGGCTGGCGTCAGTCCCGTGTTTGACTCTTTCCGTCACTAGACGCTCTGGGCTAGCCGGTCTTAAAGCACAAACAGAAAGAGGCGCATGTGTGCATCTGACAGTGTCTCGGAGTGGCAACTGTGTCCACCTGGATAGGAGTGCTCTGCAGGCTCGGAATCCCATATAAGGCTGCAAGGCTGACAGCCCTTGGTACGACCATATCTAGGCTGCTTCAATCATGTACGCGCTCACCCGCAACCTCTGTCAGGAACTGAGGCAAGGTCCCCCGAATCCTATTTCAAGAGATTTTTCCTGAGTTCTGGCACCAGGGCTGGGCCGGGTCGGCCTATGGCAATCGGCGGATCAACTCTCAGGCAGGGCTCCAGCTTGTGGCCAGTGTGAAATTTTGCCCTGCCTCATTTCTTGTGATTGATGCCAGGATGGCTGGAAGGGCCCGGAGCTTTTCCACAATCGTCAGGCACGTGACACAGAACATCTCGGTTCTCAGTGCTGCTCCTAATTACTTGGAGTTTGTCCAGTAAGCCAGTCTGATGTAGCTGTGATCCGGATCTTAAGGGGTGCCGTAGGGACGGATCTTTGGCAAATGCATGTAGGGTGCATTTGCTGTGTCGAGGAAATTGATGGCAACCGCCTTGGCAACTGCCCCGTGGAGGAGCCCAGCTTCACCTGCCCTCAAAGCAGCTCAACTATGGCTGGGCTTTTCTCACCATTTCGGAATCGGGAATTCCTGGCTTAGACTTTGGAGAGCTGCACGGCTGCACGGTGGCGGTGCCTGAGGCGAGCCCCCTGGTGACTGCACGAGATGTGACTTCAAGGGCCTCCCCGACACTCTGGCTGGATCTGGCTGGTAGCTTCATCTCAAGCTTGCGCCCCGCACCAAGAGAAACCGAGGACTGGAACACTGGCCTGCAGCCCACGCCTCTTGGAAATGAGCTGCATGCATTAGAGCCATTTCGTGAAGCTCACCGACATGGACTTTTGCTGGTTCCCAGTGATAGCCTCCTTCGAGCAGACTCCGAAGGCGCGACATCCTGACGAAGCATCTCACCGACTCATGGCACAAATGTGGCGGCCGCTACCGGGTGCTTTAGCAACTGTTCGGGTTGGATGAAGCAAACGGCAGACTGCCGTCTTGTAGGGCGCTTTCGCTCTTGCCTTCGCACGCAACTGAGCTGCTATGATCGCTGTTGTTTTTTTGGGCCTCCCGCCCATTGTCATCAAGCTGTGAATCACAAGCCGCGAGGCACCGGCCTCGAATCCGAAAGCATCGAATCCGCAACCACCTAAGGCAGCCCAGCTAACATGATCCATCCACACAGGCGTGAAGTCCAAATCGCAGCCCCTGCATAATACATGCAATAGCTGCACTGGGTTTCCCACTGACAACCTCCGTAGCATCGAGGAGTTGCATGACCTTGGCGTGACGATGCTACGTCTTGATGCTGCAAGTTCTCTGGCAGCACCACAGTGCAGACTGTCCTGCATACAGCGGCCACAGAATTGCTTGTGTGCGAACTGCAGGGAAAATCTGACCACCGTCCCTCCTCTGTTGTCTCGTCATTCGTTCAGCCGCGCTGCGCAATTGCCATGTTGTTGGGAGATGATGCAGTTGATTTCCGAGCTAAGGTTATGTCTCCGTGGAGGATCTGGCAGTGAACTTCGACTGACATAGCTTCCATTTGACCCCAACCCAATGGGAAGCAACGATTAGTTCACGCTCTTGACTTCTCGCTCGTTGTTGTCCCTGGAGATTTCGCTGGTGAGGCCTTTTGCCGGAGGCACACCGTACGAGCTGCAAGCATTTATCATAAGGAAGCTGAGGACAGTAAGGTGTAGGGGCGGGTGTAAAGCGCCTTAGTACCACAGGGGAATCAGCCGATTTAGGGGTGGTACAGTCCCCTTCCGCCCTCACCCTTGCTAGTTGAATTCTTGACGACGTATTACGGCTTCTTCGATGCTTCGAGGAAGACCGCTCGCCGAGTGCCACGTTTAGTAGCTCTGAGGAGACGGCGCAACTTCAGTAGAACTCGGACCTCTGTGAGGGGCGAGAACGTTGAAGAATTCCGAGCAGGTCAAGCTTGTGCAAGGGTAGAAGGGTGGAAGGCCTGCGAGGCTAAGTACAGCCATACAGCCGCTCAGGATCATCAATCAGTTGCCCTGGGACCTGGTGCACCTGGGCTGCAGCGAAGAAAGGGCGCCTAATCTGAAGCCGTAGACCAGTTTTTTGTCGAAGCCGAGTGCGCCCACAGGCTGGAGACTCCAGGTCTAGCCAGCACAGGCAGCACAAGCCTGCATGCTCTGTACAAAGACCAGCTTCGGCTGCAGGGTTCTGTCATAAGCCCTTGCAGCCACACACGCTTTACTCGGGCACAGGTACCAAGAGTGGTGGGGCGGCATTCCGCTCGAAGAGAGGACCACCAAGTCAGTTGGCCATGTTGGGCCATGATTCCCCTTGACTCCTAATCTTCACGGTTGTTGAAGTCTAGATGGGGTGGAGGGAGCGTTTGCAAGGACAGTGGCAGTGGGCCACTACCGAGATCAGAAATACGGGCTGAAGATGCTGAGCTGCAGTGAGGAAGCAGATTCAGGAATTTTGCTGCGTCGTCGCCGGGACCCACAACTATTGCTCCATCCGAACAGCAGCAACCGTTACAAGACTGGGAAATGTTGTAGGGTTCGTTCTAATGCGGGGTGGAAAAACGGTAGAGCAGGGGAACCACCGCCATACGCACGGTCGGACAGGGCCTGTTCGGGAACCGGAAGAGTGCGTGCCAGGTTCCTTAGGAACGCAAACTCTTTACAAGCAAGAAATTCAGCAGAATCTGCATGTAGATCACAAGCCAGTGTTTCTCAATAAATTCTAAATGGCCCTTTCAGCCAAACCTCCCGAGACGCGGGGAAGGGGGTCATGCCCTGCCCGTGTTTTTTCAGACTCGATGGAAGGACAGAAGGTAGAGAGCGAGGCTGGGAGGGAGCGAGACAGAGAGAGAGAGAGAGAGAGAGACAGAGAGACATGCTCACTGTACACTGGAGTCTACAGTCTATGCACAAAGAGCCGAGCCACTCGAGCTGCCCTAGGCAGGGCATAGAGTGGGGACAGGGGTTTTAGGGAACCGGGCCATCGGGGACGCAGGGGACAGTTCAAGCGGCACGGCTCAAAGCTTCTCATCCATCATGACACGAGCACAGGAAGGGTGTGTGCCTGCCCTCCCACAGGCCAAGCAAGCAAGCAAGAGAGAGAGAACGAGAGAGAGAGAACGAGAAAGAGAGAGAGAGAGAGAGCCAGCGGCCTTCGGGGCTGATACCAGACGTCGACATACGAGAGGTCCTGCGCAAAACCGACGCGTGGATGCGGGGAGAAGACCAACCCTCCACACCAGGCAGCAGCAGCAGCAGCAGCCACCAAACAGCACACCCAGGCCAGCCGGGTGACAAGCAACACACGGCAGCTGAAGAGAAGTACCAGAGGCGACAGCAGAAGGAGGACCCACACCAGCGCCCAAGCCCTGGTCACCCCCACAGCCACTGACACCAGAGCCAACAACGCAGCAGCGAAAGAAGCAGACCAAGAGGAGTGGCAGCATGGAGGAACACAGCAACAACAGCCGCCCACACAAGGCGGACCAAGCCACGAGCAGGCCAGAGACGACAAGCAACACACGGCAGCCCGAGAGGAATACGAACGAAGGCTGCAGCGAGGAGACCCACACCGGCAGCCCCCAGACCAAGGCAGACCACACCAACCACGGCCAGAGCCACCAAGACCACAGCCACAAGACGGGCGACAAGCACCCGGTTCAACACACGACACTCCACTACATCAGCCCCCACCACAGCCACAGCCACAGGACTCGGCTCAGCTACCAGCCGACACAGCCGAGAGCCCACAACAACCACGGCCACGTCAGGAGGCACAACCACCACCACAAGCAGAGGCACCCAACACCACAGCCACAGCAGAGGAGGCGAGTGCAGAGGGACACAACACCTACGACACCCACTGGAGGACGGGGAACCAACAATTCCTCCTGCGCCGACACTCGGAGGAAACACAACTACCACAAACACTACCACCTTCACTGCCAGTGGGCCCACTACTAGCCAACCTGGCACACGCGGAGGCCGCGGGCATCTGGCTCATGGGCTCGGTGAAGCACATGATTGCAGACAACCCTCCCGACATCCCGCGCCACACGGGCACCCAACTTGCGGTGACCCAACAGGAACCGAAGATGTACCAGTTCGTGGGGTTGGGGACCGCTTTTTTCCTCCGCCCACTCGGGCCGCTGTACAGACGCGAGCCAAGAGCCTGGCACGTCAGGGTGGCGGACGCGCCCAGGGCAGTCAGCCAAGGGGCCATCCGGTACCAGAAGGGTGACCACCTCCTTCTGCTGTGGAGCCGGCAGGAATGGCAGTGGCACCCATGGAAAGATGCCTACCTGACGCAGTTTGGGGGGTACTCCATCGAACTGCCACCCACCACAGAAGGCGAGGAGGCAAGCAGCAGCGCACCCGCAGAAGGAGGAGCACCAGCCCAGACACAGGCGGACACCAGCGACAGCCCCCAAGCCAAGCAACACCAGCGCAACGCCGCCAATACACAGCAACAACCTCCACAACAACCACCCCAACAGCCACAGCAAGACCCAGCTACCCCGGCCAGAGCCAAGGCACCCCCACCAGGCATCCACCTGGTACCAGGTGGACCAGGCACACAAGCCCCGCCGGCAGCAACCACAGACCCGGGGGACCTTAGTGAAAGGTCATGGCCCAGCCACGACAACAACCACGACCACGACAGGGGCCACACCCGACCACCTCGAGCTCATGCAAAGAAGCATCCCGCGATACCGAGCACCCACAGCAACGGAAGCAGCCACAGCTATGGCGGAAGCGCGCCGGTGCCTGCTGCGCATCCTCGACAACACAGACTCTGGAGAAATACAGGCATACGCCCAGCAGGGCATCATAGCACTGCAGCCAACAGAGATGCAAGCGGAGCACACACCTACTGCAGGCAGCAGCTCCGACCCACTACCACAACAACCACTCCAAGTACAATACTTTACAGCACCACCACCTCCCAACGTGCACCATGTTGCGGCCCATATGCTCCAACTACAACTCGACATGCTCTCAGCGGTCGAAGCCACCGGTGCACACAACCCGGTCCCAGACACAGTCAGGGACCTGCACGAGGTACACCGTCTCCTGCTTGAGGGCACCCAGCGTTTCTACAGCCAAGCCACAGCACGCTGCTGGGCCAACGTGCACCGCGGCGAGGACCTAGCAGAGAGAGCAGAGGAGCTGATGCACAATGTGATAGAGACCACAACAGGCCAGCAGACCTTGCCTCAGCACTTCTACGACAGCCTCGACAGAGTGGTGCACTTGTGCGAAGAGGCCGCAGCTGCACACGAGGAGGCTTGGGGCACACCAGGAGAAGCCGAGGCACACTTGGCGAGGGCTGAAGAAGAGATCAGCTCGCCAGCAAAGAAAGCCAGGCGTCGTGAACCTCACCAAGCCGACGTCCTGGCACAGTGGAGGAGTACCAAGCCAACCGAAAGTGGGAGACCAGAGGCCAGAGCTCCCGCTAAAGTGCCGCTAAAGGCCCTGCACACGCTGCGTCGCTTGCAGCCGTTCCTGTATGGGCAGATGCACGAGATGGCTCAAGCTGCAGTCCTCGACCTACAGCAGTGGTCGACACAGTACTTCGGAGCACCAGTTCAGCTTGTCGTGAACGACAGCGAGGGCTCAGAAGCCACCACAGCGGTGGGGCACCAACCAGCAGGACACGACCCTGAACAAGACCAACCGCGAGCTCTACTACAAGAAGACACGGCCACCAAGCAGAGCTGCCAACGTGAAGGGCGAGACCAGGGACAAGACCCACAACGAGCTCTACTACCAGAAGGGCACCCGCCTCAACAAGCAGGGCACGACCAGGGACAAGACCAACCGCAAGCCCTACTACCAGAAGGCACTGAACCTCCGCCCCCACAGACGACGGTACCAGGTGGCGTTGGACTACCCGAGGTACCAGGACAGAGCGACGTGGCACCAGCCCTGCAGACAACGCCAACACAAGACGACGACACGGAGACAGGCGCAACGCTGCCGTGGTACGCAGCAACGCCAGAGCTGGTCACCAACTTCCCTCGCGCCCGAGCACCAGCCGAAGAAGACGAAGTGAGCCTCCAAAGGGCAGTGAGCCACCGGCGCAGAAGGATGCACGCGGCGTTCACAGACGACTAAGGATGGGGGCACACTCCCGCCTTGCCGAGCCTCGTTTTATGTAGGGTATGATTGTAGGGTACACCTTTACGGGAGCGGGGCACAAACCTTTGTCGTCAGTAACGCAGGCTTAAGGGTTGAGTGGAAGGTCGCAGGTGCTGTGAGGGATCAGGCTTCAGTTCGGTGTGAGGCAGGGTCAGGCAGGTAGGTTGGGTTAGAACGGTAACAGAGTGGTTTAGCGGAGCCAGCAGCGGGGGGGCACCCGATGGCTCGCGGACTCCTTTTGCTACTGAGGCACTCACCTTTCCTTTCACGCGAGCCTTCAGGTGACCCAACCCACTCAACACAAAAAGCGGACCCAGGCTTTCCCTCAGTTGTTGCGTACCTGCAGTGTCTTGCCAGAGAGAGGGAAAGAGGGGTACCCACCACGCACAGGCATAAGGGTTGAATGGAAGGTCACAGGCAGTGCTGCTGCAGGGATCAGGCTTCTATTCGGTTTGAGGCAGGGTGGAAAGGCGGGTTAGGTTGAGGCAGGGGCACCAGCTCAGCAGGGGGGGCACCCAACTTTCGGCAAACTGCGGCTACCACACTTGTGTAGCGTCAGCCTCACTGTTTCCGGGACCAAGCCGAACGGGAGCCCCTTCCTGCCTTTCGAGTGAAGTGGGGAATGCAGTGTTTTAGTGCACTCCTGTAGCTTGGTTCCAAGCGAGGGTACCCCACCACTCACCTCCTGAACACCAGGAGCACAAAGTTCTTGTAAAGTCCGAGCCCATCCAATCCAAATGATGGATGGGGCAGCGCGCCCGCGCGGGGCGGGAGGACTGCTCCCGCCTCAAGCCCCTAGCAAAGCAAAGCAAAGCAAAGAGAGAGAGAAATAGAGACTGAGACAGAATGGAAAAGACAAGGAAAGAAGACAGGAGGAAAGACAGGAAGGCCGAAACGAAGTAGATATTCACTGAAGCACGAAGAATTAATTCGACATAAGCAAAAACCACTCAAAGACAGACAGACAGACAACACCCTACACATAAATCACGGAACGCGAAGAATGACAGAAAAGAAAGGCACACATTGAGCACACCCTGGCCAGCCGGGCAGACTTGTTATCTCGGATTGAACAAAGGGCGCCTTCCCGTGGATGCGCGGCAACAGCGTGCTGTAAACTTTCCGCTGTTCTGTTGACGGCCTTCCTCCAACCGAACCAAGCAATGAGAGACGTTGGCTAACGCTGCCACTAAGAGGAGGCAAACCGTTGTGGAGATATGTTTGCTTGCCATTGGGCAAGGAGGGAGGGAGAGAGAGAGAGAGAGAGAGACAAGAGAGAAGGCGACGAGGTTGAGATAGAGACATGGAGGGAGAAGTGCAGTAGGAGAACGGCAGCAGTGCAAACAACAAGCAGTCAGAGCAAGAATCGTAACAAAGCGAGCTGCAATTCCATCCTGCAGAGTAAAGATGAGATGGGGCACCTTGCCTGGAGCTCAGGATTACCAATGCCTTGGGCGTGGGTGACGTCAAGTACATGCCGGAACGTCAGGGCTCTGTATTGCCGATCAAGATTCAGAGCGACACGATCCGGAAGCTTTCTGCTTCATCGATTCATGTTTTGCCATCCCCATCCTTCGTCTTTGTAGGGTTTCTCTTCTGCTGAAATGGCCTATCCGGCCCGTCCTGCACAGCAGCGGTTCTTCGTGCATTCTCGTGCACTTTCCCAAGCCAAAGCGATGCAAATCTCATGATTTACCATGCAGTCTCTTTCAGGAGCTCTTGAACATCAGCCACGGCATCGATGGCATCTCACCAGAACGTGCTGTCTACCCGCTGACTTTTCACGACCAGAGGCCATCAGCTCCGAATTCATTCTCGAGCTTGAAGCATCCGCTCGTTGCAAGCAGCAACTGTTGTCGCAATGTGTCCTTCGTGTGTGGCTGGCGTGAATTGCTGCAGGACTTTCGAGGCTGATCGCTTCATTCCCACATTCAAAAACGGACTGGCTCCTTGGAGTTCGATGTGTGCACCTGGAATTCCACTTTCTTGACAAGCTGTGTTTGTACTGCTTTCGGCTGCAGCCTTGTTTGTCCCAGATCTTTGGCATTGGCAGGCATCACTGGGTCCTGAGCACTGAACAACATTTGAAGCCACATACTTGCGGCATACGGAGGAAACATCGGGAAACTGCAACACCCCTGAAGGAGAGGTTTTTAGAGTCATGAAGCTGCATTTTTGCCTTGAAAGTCGCTCTGGCAGGAACTTTGAGAGCTCTGGTTGAACAAGGTTCCCATCCCACCACCGACCACCGAGGAGTTTCATCAGCAGCAAAAGTTCATGCTCGCCTGGCCATCGGCGGTTGCTGTGTGCCGCGGCTCTGAAGCGGACATTAGGAGAGAACCAGGCCGAGATTCTGATTTAGTTTTTCACACATCTGATCTTGACGACTCTGATATCTTTCGCAATACCCTCCGTCGTGCAAAACAAGGAGCCAGTGGCAACAGCAAGATTTTTTTTTCACAGCACTCGTTTCCAAAATCGAAGGCTTCTTGCAATGCTTCGACCCTAGCTTTGAAGGCCAATAATAATCATCGCAGCACGGTCACAGAACCGAGGCGCCTTTTTGGTGGCTTCACCTTTACCAACATGGATGCCGGACCTCCTGGAAACTGTGACACGGCGGCAGGTGTTCGTGAGGAAATTTGATCGTATGCAGGTTGGATGTCAGGAAGAGATCTCCTTCAGAAAGTTTCGTGGACGTAAACTGCTGTTGGTGCCCGAAAGCACGAAGGTGGAAACGGACAGTGCCAGCCGTTCCCCGTGTATATGTTCAACGATGCAGAGCCTCGCTGTGCCCTGGCTGGCTGGTCAATGTCGGACTCTGAAGTCTTGTTTTGGCTCAACCAGTGACCAGCTGTTTGCTGCATGGGAGAAGATTTATGGACTTGGGCAATCCGACCTCTCGGAGACTTCTGTGTTCACGATGCCATGATGTGGTCTGGTCCGGACGGTTTTGATCTCAAGTCTCTCGACAACGCCATCCCTGTACCGCCATCCGAGGTATGCCCACTCCGACGGAATCCCCCTTGGCAACTTCGTACGAGGCCGCTCAGTTTCTCGATACTTTGGTGCTTCTTGATCTTTTCATGTCTACGCCCGTCCGCACCCGTCATATCGTGAGCGACGTGTGAAAGGATTGTTTTCGCCAGAAGCCCGAAAGCCGATTCGGATGAGCTTTCTCGTCAACCGAGCTGTGTAGGATTCCTGAGCATCACAGCCTTTCCAAGAGCCGCTTGGAGGGCTGGGTGTGCGAGCACCGCTGGGAGGGCGTTGCTGGCCTCGTGGCTTTCCGGAAGGCACGATATCTCACCGGCAAAGCGCGGAACAGGTCCATCGACTTGCTCAGATTTGGCCAGACCGAAGTCTGCAAGGGTGCAATCTCATAGGAGAAAGTCTGGGTTCATCGGAGAAGCGGCTCCGACAGTGTTGTCATATGTTGTCATCTAGATTCTAATCCAAAGCACCCGATGTACATTTTTGCAATGTCACAGAGCCATTCCATGACGAAGTTGTTGCCCGCCCGCCGAATCTGTCCATTCGCCCAAGTGCTGACAACCCTTCGATCTGATATCCTTCCTAGGCCCTAAGAGATTGCCAGGCGTGTCGTGGGCAACCCATCACGCAGACATGGTCGGAGTCGACCGTTCCATCTGTAGGCCTCACGGCTTTTGGGATCTCACGGTCAACGAGAATGGGTTGTCAGGATGTGATGTGTCATGTGCATGTGGTCCATGCTCGGGGCCTGTGTGCAGCAAGACCACTGCCTTACTACACTTGCCGTGATTTGAAGTGGTTCATTCTGGAGGACCCCTTCAGCATGTCAGCAGGCTTGTGGGTTTTCGGCCAAGGTCCGGCGGACTCCACGTAGAAGTAGTTTACTAGGATGCTGAAACCCGCATCGGGGCTCCATCACGCGATTGGCCGATCAGGACTAGGACATTTTGCCTTCCGCGCCGGTGGCGACTGTTTCGCTGCCCTTGTGCGGGGGGACAACACGCGGCCGCACAGCTCAAAAATCACGGTTAAGGGATGCTGAGGGAATGTGCAGTCCTGTGCACTTCTGCGGTATCCAATCCCAAGTGTCTCAACATTTGTTGACGAAGAGGTGGCCCAACTACTGGGGCGACCTGGGACCTTGGCGGCTTGCAGGCTCCATGCTTTTGTTCGCGTTGTTGGTCTGTAGTTCTGCACTTGGTCGTAGGTGGCTGGGTTTGGCGTGAACAGGTGGGCTACCGACCATAGAAGCTTCTGAAGGCCTGTCGCCTTTGTTTTTTCTTTTTTGCCAAGGCCTTGCCCCAGGCCTTCCCCCTGGCCGCTACTGCTGCTTGGCTCTCGCGAGTAGTCCTAAAGGATGGTCGCTTTTCGAGGACAACATTGCTGTACGTGCTTCTACAGGCCTTCTCTTCTCTTCTGACTGAAGTCCGAAGGTGACATGGCCTCCCTGACGACTCTGCGCTGTTGGGATCGGCGGAGCTGCCCCAGGGAGGTCGCTAACTGCAAGACAGTTCTGACATCTCTTGCATCTCTCTGCCTCTGTTTGCATCGGAGCAGGTTGTAATTGGTTCGGATGGCTCGGCCACTTGACTGCGACAATGATCGACAATGCTGACGAGCAAGAGCAAAATGGTCGCCCCAGGCCTTGCACCCGAGACCCGTCGCAGTGTTTTCAGCTCCGGTTTCTGTGAGTTCTGATTCGGCTCCTAGCCTTGGTGCTTCCAAAAGAATCTCGCCGCTTGGTAAGGCCACCCCAAAGCTGCTTTGGCCCTGTTTCAGCTTTGGATTTAATCGGGGCGTGCTTCCGTGGCACAAAGGCACCCAACTAGTGCTACGGACTACGGCCTATGGCTTGATGATTCATACGTTAAGTTATGCTGCACGGCTATACATCTTCCAAATCTTCCGAAGCCTTCAGGGGCCCTGATTTGATTGATGAGCAGGGTTTGGTCTGAGCTGTCGGAAGTGTGGCACTTAGCTTCATCGCTGTCTTTTGAAAGCAATCTGCCGAGCTGAGACATGGACAACACAAGCTGTCAAGAGACTTCCAACTGTTCCACTCTACGCCTGACATTTTCGCAGAGAGCCAACACAGTCAACAGCTTAGGCCCAGACACCAAAACCGAATCGAGAACCAAAAGGAAGCTTTTGGCCCTTAGACCGGCAACAGCCTTGGAGCTCAAGGTGATTACGGGCACGGTGCCTTGACTGCGTCAGGGTCCACTCCGCTTCGCCCGGCCTGAACTCAGCGCTTGTGTCGGTTTTTGTTGCTGGCCTCGATGGATCTTGTTGAGCATCCCTCCTCTTTGCGCGCTGTTGTGGCCCAGGTTCGCATGTCATTGCTCGCTGCACACAAGTTTTTTCAGATGTCAGCAGCCAGTGCTTACCTGTCCACGTGCGGTCATTCCGGTATCGTTCCCGGCAAGGTTCTTTAGCAACTTTAGAGGCTTTGTAGACCTAGTTTTGTTAGCTGCGTCACACGCCGCTTCGCAGTAGCTCAGTAGCTGGGAGTGGTCCAAGGCTCGGGGCGCAAGGAGCCTATAAGCCAGCAGAATGCTTGGGCGAGAACAGACTGGTCACCCCACCCAGGTCCCTAATGGGGATCTCATGGCGATCTACGCGGGAGGGCGCCACCCGGCTCCAGACTGGAATCTTTGACCATCTGATAGCAAGGACACCCCCTCAAGTTGCAGGTCCCTATGATGCGTGCGGTTGAAGCGATTGTGCCCTTTGGGCTTGAGTCTTCCCAACTCCTGAAGCTTTTGGCTTCAGGGCTCTTTCTTGTCCGTCCATTTCGGCTGTTGTATTATAGTTGGAGTTGCCATAGCTGAGAGGGAAACAAGGAATCGGAGACAGCTGCCACAGACAGAGGCCTGGACGACACCGCCGAGCCTTTTGTGTGCAACCCAGAGGATGTGGACGAGAACGAACTCTCGCAGCCTGCTGGGCACTTCGAAAGTAGCTTGTATATAGGGTTTGATGTTCTCCGGGGTTCAATATCGAGGGCTTAGGGCTCAAGGGACGGACGGCTGAAGGTGCCTGGTTCATTGTTTGGAGTTTCAGTTTCCTGTATCTTTCTGCGGGGCTTGGCCCAATCCTCCAAGCTTGTGACTTGAACCGTCAACGCTATGTATCTTTCGGTCGACAGTGCTTTCCCCTTGGCCCTTCAGCATCATGACAGCGATAAGCAGTTGCTGACTGCGGTGCTCAGAGTCCCTGGCTACCTTTCCTTGCGGACCGAGGAAGGCAACGGCTCACATGATTGGGCAAGCAGCTCTTTTCTTGCTCCTTATGAGCTGTTTGTACGAAGGCTGATTTGAAGCTTAATTTTTATTTGAAAGCACATGCACTTTGACATTACATGACACCAAGACTTCAGCCACAGGTTTTGGTGAGCATGAGATGCATCACGTCTAACTGCACAGGTTCCATGTATGTAGATTTTCTACATTCTTCAAGGTGCATGGCTTTCTCGTAGCAGCGTGATCAGTACGCAGAGGTTGACCTACTGTCAGCATTGATTTCCGTAAGCTTGAAGAAGCCACTTTGCCAATTTAGATTGGGCACAGCAGGTTGCATTGCTCGTTGTCCCGAAGCGTGAGCCAGCGCCACACTCTGCATTCCCTGTCCTTAACCAAGAAGCTGATACAACTCAATGCATTTCGCATGCAGCCGGGTGTCGAGCTTGGGGCATAAGATCAAGAAACCCGGCCATGTTCCGACTTCCATACCAGGTCACCAGGTTCGGGGATGTTGAGCGACTAGCCGTGGGATTTGGAGGCTGACTGGCATGTGTTTCATCGTGAAGGCCGTCGTAAATCTTAAGGTCCCGCTTTGTTTGCACGTGTCCATCTGCATGTTCGTCAACAGTGTTTCCGAGCTACAGTGCCAGACCTGCAATGCTTTCAGGGAAGCTTTCTTTAGTCCTAGAGCTATTTGGGAGCGGCATAAACCGAGCACACGAGATCTTCCGCCGTCTAAGACGTGGAAGCTTTCAGAGCCGCTAGATTAGAGAGCTGCAGGAATGCTTGGAATGCTTCCTTTTGGTCTGCTCTGCAGTTTCTGTCTAAAGGCTTTGAGCTGCAGCTCTCGGTGCACGTCTGGGTCATGGCATCAAGGTTTAGCTGCTGCCAGTGTAGGGTATTCTAGTCCAGAAGAACAAAATTAAAAGTGGATGAGTGCATGTTTCCACCATTTCTTGGGCCGGCGCTATTCGAGCACGGCGCCTGGACATTGAGGAGATGATGGCTTGCCCGAAAACTTATGAAGGCCTAACAGCATGCTCAAACTCACAGGATCTCGGCAGACTCCGAAGACCCCTTGAACATTTTTTTAAAGCATTCCTGGCTTCGGTCAGCCGGGGATTGGTTTTGTGCACAAGTCCTGGATCCCGAAATTTAGCTTCACGACCTCTAAAGGCTCCAAATTCGCAACCGCCAAGCCCCTAGCCCTACACCGCTAAATCCTCAGGCCCCTCAGACCCTCGATCCCCATAAACCACCCGTTTTTGTTTTCCAACCCTAGCTATCCTGGCAACTTGCCATATCCAACCCCGGCATATGAGTATTGTGTGTGCAAGAGGGGGGTGCGACAGGACAACGGTATACCAGGGTAATTCATTGAGCCTTCGACTGTAATTCACAACATTTTGCAGCATTCAAGATGCGAGTGGGGTGGCGGGACTTGAGTCTGTTCTCATGCCACTGAGTCGGAGCAGTTGCAACCTCTCCTCCATGTGAACCCTTGCGGATTCCCCGCTAAACTGCGGCGCCAGGCGACTTGCCACAAGAGCAGGGCGCCGGCCACGCCTAGGGGGCGAAGACGAGTCGAGTGCTTCCACGTCTCGTTCACATCATCAGGACTCATTTGGTAGCGCATCGTTGCATACAGGCGTACAGGCCTCGCCTTTCCCGTGCAGGTTCATTGACTCGTGAGTTCCTTCGCCTGGCCACAAGCGCCTCGCCCGAGCTGCCCGAGCCCTCAGCGTGGCTTGGGTTTAGGTAGCTTTCGGAAGGCCATGCTCGCACTCTCTGGGTGGGATCTGAGTTGAGCGTGGATCGTGCTTCCACGTCTCTTGGTGGTGGCCCAGATGCCCAGAGAACAAGAATTTTTAAGGGTGATTTGAAAAAGGGCTGCGACTCAGGGAGCTTGAGATCTGCTACCAGTAAGAGCAGCACGCCTCTCTTGTTTCCGTGTGTCCTCCATCAGTCCTAGTTTCCGTCTTGCGTCTCTTCCAAGAGCTACAGGAGTCTGTCAAGCCTCAACGTTGCAGCTGGTATGTTCCCCAAGCAGTGCAGTGCGCACCACGGAGTGTTTACCTTCAGAGTAAAAAGAACTGATGTTTGTTTCCCCACGGTCCGCGGGAAGAGAATTCTGCGGCGCGCGGCTCCCGCTGTGGCGCGGTGCACATTTCCTGGTGGCCTCCTCCTCTGATGATCCTGATGCTCTGCTGGTCTGCTCCCTTGTGGTCTTCTTGTGGTCTGCTCCTGGTCTCCTGATTGTCAGTGGTCCTCCTGGTGATCTCCTCCTAGTGTCCTGGTCGCGGTGATCGTCCTGGTGGTGTTGGTGATCCTAGTGGGGGTCATGGTCGCCGTGGTGCTCTTTCACTGCTTGGGGATCTACTCGTACGCTGGTACAGCGATATATATATATATATATATATATACATACATACATACATACATATGGATATGTGTGCATATATATGTATGTCTGTGTATCTGTATCTCTCTGTATAGATATACACACACACATACACACACATACACATACATACCTACCTGCAGACGGGCAAATAAACGGATGTCGACATAAATACATATCTGTACATATATGTATAAGTACGTATATATCAGTCTCTCACTCTCTCTCTCTATATATATATATACATATACACATATGCACCCATACGTACGTATTTATGCGTGCACGTATGTATGTATGTATGTATGTATATATATATATATACAATGTATATAAAAATCTATATCTATTCTATACAGACACACACACACACATATATATATATATATATATGTATATTATATGCATGCATTTGTACTACATATATATATATATATATATATATATATATATATATGGTACCCCCCCCCCCGGTACCCAGGTTGTGTCCTGTTCAAGCCAGACACCTTGTCCCCAATATTTGTTTGTGTTCCTTGGTCATCGCGTCTCTGGGAAAGCACGTTTTCGTTTACTGTGGCTCCCTGGGCTTCTAAGTGTAGCGTCTACTGTATTGTTGCTCCCGAGCTTTCTCCAAATCGAAGGAACGTGCTGGAAATGTTGGTAAAACCAACAATTTCCATGATTTCTCTGAGGGGAATCATGGAAATTGTTGGTTTTACCAACATTTCCAACAATTTCCATGATTCCCGAAACTATGGCGCGGGCTCCCGAGGTTTTTCCAAATTCATGGAATTTGTTGGAAATGTTGGTAAAACCAACAATTTCCATGATTTCTCTGAGGGGAATCATGGAATTGCTGGTTTTACCAACATTTCCAAACAATTTCCATGATTCCCGAAACTATGGCGCGGGCTCCCGAGGTTTTTCCAAATTCATGGAAATTGTTGGAAATGTTGGTAAAACCAACAATTTCCATGATTTCTCTGAGGGGAATCATGGAAATTGTTGGTTTTACCAACATTCCAACAATTTCCATGATTCCCGAAACTATGGCGCGGGCTCCCGAGGTTTTTCCAAATTCATGGAAATTGTTGGAAACGTTGGTACGACCAACAATTTCCATGATTTGTTTGAAGGGGATCATGGAAATTGTTGGTTTTACCAACATTTCTAACAATTTCCATGATTCCGAAACTATAGCGCGGGCTCCCGAGGTTTTTCCAAATTCATGGAAATTGTTGGAAATGTTAGTAAAACCAACAATTTCCATGATTTCTCTGAGGGGAATCATGGAAATTGTTGGTTTTACCAACAATTCCAACAATTTCCATGATTCCCGAAACTATGGCGCGGGCTCCCGAGGTCTTTCCAAATTCATGGAAATTGTTGGAAATGTTGGTAAAACCAACAATTTCCATGATTTCTCTGAGGGGAATCATGGAATTGTTGGTTTTACCAACATTTCCAAACAATTTCCATGATTCCCGAAACTATGGCGCGGGCTCCCGAAGTTTTTCCAAATTCATGGAAATTGTTGGAAATGTTGGTAAATCCAACAATTTCCATGATTTCTCTGAGGGGAATCATGGAAATTGTTGGTTTTACCAACATTTCCAACAATTTCCATGATTCACGAAACTATGGCGCGGGCTCCCGAGGTTTTTCCAAATTCATGGAAATTGTTGGAAACGTTGGTACGACCAACAATTTCCATGATTTGTCTGAAGGGGATCATGGAAATTGTTGGTTTTACCAACAACTACCATTATTTCCGAAACTGCGGCTCCGGCTTCCGAAGTTTCTCCAGATCCATGGGAATGGTTGAACATGCTGGTTTCGCCAGCATTGTCCACAGTACATATTTCAATACGTTGTTACCGAAAGTTGTGATTGAGCAGATCTTACGTACTCGTGCGAGGCGTTTTGCAGACAAGCCGGTAAGGTATTTGCATCCTTGATTAAGCTCACTAGTTGGTCCAACACGAAGCTAGGTAATTCATAGTCTCCGCTTGAAGACACTACTGTGGGAACACCAGTTCATGGGTTTTCTGTTTATCACGTACAAGGCTGTATTCCATGTCTAAGATTCAAAAATTTATTATAGGAAAGCTATTGCTGCACGACCAAGCTTAGCTGGCTTAATCACCCACTTCTTAAGATAAATGTAGAAGGATCTACTTATGTTGCTTGGTGTTTGCATGGGGGTCTTTGGTCGTTGTGGTTGTGTATTTTTTTTGGTGTGGCACAGGTGCTTACAAGAAAACAAAAAGCCCGTAGTCAAAAGACTACCATGTGCACCAGAATTCTGACATACATCGTTGTCAATTCGTCATCATCTGGTAGGTGCAGACTTTCGAAAACGATTCTGCGACCAATAAAATGGATATTAACTGTATGATGCACGCACTTTTGATGAACTGCACTCGGATTAAACATGTCGAAGTCACCTGACGTGAAAAACTATAGTCGAACTAATTAACTACAACATACAACCTAGCGTGTAACACGCAGCCCCGGTGTGTTGGATCATGTTTGGTTTGGAAGACTATCAACCCACTCTCAGCAGGTAAAAAGGCAAGCAAATGTGTGACTCGGTTAACCATCATCCTACCAAGAAGTGTTTTGAAGCACAAGTGTACGTATTCACGTGGTGCTCTCTGGTAGGTTTATACTCAACTTAGCAGAATGTATAGAACACCGGACTCAGCAGGTACTTCATTGACTTTATAATGCTTGGCTACTATTAAGCAAAGTTCCCGAACAATATACGAAGCAGTCTGAATGAACAATCAGAACAGTAATTGACACAGTAACACTTGATGCAGAAATCAAACAAGCCGGGTGGTACATGGTCCTAAATGGCCTGGTGTTGGTGAAGTATGATAACCACTGTAACAGGAATAATGGCAATTTACAAGATGTGATAACAACACTGTGAGCGGTAATATTAAAAGCACACTTGACATTTTGAGCTCGATATAGAAGAACAGAACATGTAGCAGTTTCATGACTGGGAAAAGAAACGGAGATCGGATTCCTAAGGCAATGGAGACTATACTTGCAGTAACAATTGCGAAGCCTACACACACCGTCGTGAAACACGATACTCTTGTCGCTATTGCTAAATTGACAGACATGCATGAATCATTGTACAGTGCTGCGGAGACTAAAGGCTTTGACAAGTATACTGACACTATATGACACTGCTTTAGACATATTCCATATATGGCTGTATGAACCAATGAACACAGCAATTCATGTGAGAGACTGCAACACCCACCACAGCAATGACATTGTTGCGTGTGTAAAAAACCATAACGACAGCCAATTAAACATAGCCACTATCCACCTTGATCCGAATTCTGCGTGCATGGCCTTGGGGATGCTACAGTATCACCTCTATGCCCTGCAAAGCTCTTTCTCTTACTGGGTTTCAGTAGGCCTGCTTCGCCATACCCTGCGGTTTGTCACACTCGCTCACTACTAGTACTATATGTCGGCTCATCGCGAGCATGCGCGTGCACTTGCAGCCTTTTCTGTCCGACTTCCGTCGTGCTATCAGCACAAAGACGAAAACCTGGGTACCTGAGGGGGGGGTAGCATATATATATATATATATATATATATGCTCGCCCCCCCCCTCCCCAAGATCCACGCCATCGTGGTTCTTGGGGCATGGGGCGCACGAAACACTGTAATGCTCAAAAAAATCCAAAATTTCCAACTGTCAAACTCACGAAACACTGTAATGCTCAAAAAATTCCAAAAATTCCAAAATTCTGGCATCTATGGCCAGACCGGTGGCAAATTCCTTACAACTTTGCAATTTTGAGCATAGCAGTGTTTCGTGAGCTTTGAGGCAATAAAAAGTTGATTTCTTTTGAGCATTACAGTGTTTTGTGAGGTTTAGACCACGAAACACTGCTCTGCTCAAAAAATTCCAAAATTTCCAACCCTGAAACTCACGAAACACTGTAATGCTGAACAAATTCTAAAAATTCCAAAATTCTGGCATCTATGGCCAGGACGGGGGCAAACTCCTTAAAACTTTGGAATTTTTGAGCATAGCAGTGTTTCGTGAGCTTTGAAGCAATGAAAAGTTATTATTTTGAGCATTACAGTGTTTTGTGAGTTTTAAACCACGAAACACTGCTATGCTCAAAAAAACTTAGCTTTGAGGCTGTGAAAAGTGGACTTTCTTTGAGCATTACAGTGTTGTGTGAGTTTTAGGCCACGAAACACTGCTAAGCTCAAAAAACATCAACTTTTCCAAGCCTTGAAACGCACGAAACACTGCTATGCTCAAACAATTCCAAACCCTTAAGGAATTTGCACCCGGCCTGGCCATAGATGCCAGAATTGTGGATTTTTTGGAATTCCCGAAAGCATCGCGAAGGGTTCTTCCGGGCGGAGCCGGGTGGATGAGTACATAGATGACAGACATAGAATCAACTTACTTGACTCTATACCTTACTTCACTCTACACTTGATACTTGACTCTACACTTGATACTTGACTCTATGTTATGCTTACGACTTACTTAGTTACTTACTTCACTCTACTTACTTACTTACTTACTTACTTGACCTCTATGACTGACTCTCTATGCCTCTATGACTTACTCTTTACATCTCGGTATCTAATTCTCTCTTCTAAAGCCAGGGGTGGCACCGTCGTCGTCCATCGGGAATGCAACCCTTCACAGGGATTCGCCTCCTCGGGCGTTCAAACGCGAGGTAAAGTTACACATTTTAGGCGCCCGGCGCAACCCTTCACAGGGATTCGCCTCCTCGGGCGTTCAAACGCGAGGTAAAGTTACACATTTTAGGCGCCCGGCGCAACCTTTCCCAGGGATTCGCCTCCTCGGGCGTTCAAACACGAGGTAAAGTTACACATTTTGCGGTGCGCTTCGCACCCTTCACAGGGATTCGCCTCCTCGGGCGTTCAAACGCGAGGTAAAGTTACACATTTTAGGCGCCCGGCGCAACCCTTCCCAGGGATTCGCCTCCTCGGGCGTTCAAACGCGAGGTAAAGTTACACATTTTACTAGGATGTCCTTAAGGGGGGGTGGTCCAAGGGGGGTAGGTAACCTAGTAATCCCCATTAGTCCCCAATACTCCCTAAGCTTCCCTAAGGTTCCCCAAAGCTCCCTAGTACCCTCCCCCCTTGAACCACCCCCCCTTAAGGATCCTATAATTTTAGGCGCCCGGCGCAACCCTTCCCAGGGATTCGCCTCCTCGGGCGTTCAAACGCGAAATAAAGTTACACATTTTGCGGTGCGCTTCGCACCCTTCCCAGGGATTCGCCTCCTCGGGCGTTCAAACGCGAGGTAAAGTTACACATTTTAGGCGCGCCGCGCAACGCTTCACAGGGATTCGCTTCCTCGGGTGTTCAAACGCGAGGTAAAGTTACACATTTTGCGGGCGCCGCGCAACCCTTCACAGGGTTTGGGCGCAGCTCAACTGCATTTTGCAACCCTTCACAGGGATTGGCATTTTGCAACCCTTCACAGGGATTGGCGTGGTCGAGTGTTCGAACGCGAGGTAAAGTTGCATTTTTTGATGTGCATTGAGATGAATTTTGCAACCCTTCACAGGGATTGGTGTGGTCGAGTGTTCGATCGCGAGGTAAAGTTGCATTTTTTGATGTTCATTGAGATGAATTTTGCAACCCTTCACAGGGATTGGCGTGGTCGAGTGTTCGAACGCGAAGTAAAGTTGCATTTTTTGATGTGCATTGAGATGAATTTTGCAACCCTTCACAGGGATTGGCGTGGTCGAGTGTTCGAACGCGAGGTAAAGTTGCAATTTTTGATGAGCATTGAGATGAATTTTACAACCCTTCACGCAGATAGGCGTTGTCGAGTGTTCGAACGCGAGGTGAAGTTACACATTTTGCGGTGCCTGCGGAACTATTCACAGGGAATCAATCGCTGAAACGCTAGGTAAAGTTGCACATTTTAGGTGCCCCGCGCAATCCATGAGAGGGATTTGCCTCTTCGCGTGTTCTAATCGGTAGGTGTGCAACAGGTCAATTGGCAACCCCTCAGAGGGATTGGCAAATATGCATATATGGATAATATATAATATACAATACATATATATATATATAGATATATATATATATATATATGTATAGATAGATAGACATATAACATATATTCATGCGCTTGTACGGCGCTCACGCTGTCTTGCGACGGCGCACCGCGCCGCTGTCTGGCCGACGACTTCTGCAGGCTCGGAAGCGAGATTTTTTGCATGTACCACATACTCCATTATCGTGACAGCATCTGCGCCTGTCATTGCACGTGTTTGACCGGCAGGCTCTGCTCGTGAGGGGCTGCATGTTGCAACATCTTCCTATACTGGTGTCTGTTGTTTGCCTGCCTCGTTTGGCTCGAAAGGGAGACGAAAGGGAAAACGCGCTGCCTGGCCGACGACTTCTGCAGGCCCGGAAGCGAGATTTTTTGCGTGTACCACATACTCCATTATTGTGACAGCATCTGCGCCTGTCATTGCACGTGTTTGACCGGCAGGCTCTGCTCGTGAGGGGCTGCATGTTGCAACATCTTCCTATACTGGTGTCTGTTGTTTGCCTGCCTCGTTTGGCTCGAAATGGAGACGAAAGGGAAAACGCGTTGCAGCATTTTGCACACATTGCAGCATCCTACTACACCTAGTACGTTTCCTTGCCTGCCTCGACGCTGTCTTGCGAAAGGGCCGGTGTGGAGATTTTTCTCATCTTATCAGCTGACCATAGTTAGGATAGCTGTTTGCCCGCCTCGACGCTATCTTGCGAAAGGGTCGGTGTGGACACTTTTTCATCTGAACATACTTAGGACAGCGCTTTGCTTGCCTCGACGCTGTCTTGCGAAAGGGCTCACATGGCTTTGCTGCTGCGGAAGTTGCGCGCGGGTTATGCCAAGGAGGGCGAAGCCTGGCTCCGCGAGGAGCTGCGGAAGCAAAGCCGGGATGAGCTGCGTGGGGTTTGTCTCGCTGCGGGTGTGCAGCAGAAGTCAGCCGGCCGCACGCTTTCCAAAGCGGATCTGTTGGAAGCTCTATCACAGTGCATTGTCGGGGAGCAGGCTTCATGGGGAATCGGCGTTCTGGATGATTGTCCATGTCAGCTTCTGTTGCAGCGAGGCGTTAGTGGCGTCGCCAGGTGGGATGTTTTGTGCTTTGAAGTGGAGCAGTTCTTGCTGTCAGGTCGATGAACCGTCGCCGCAGCAAAAGCTGCAGGAGCTGCGCGCGTGTCATGCCGAGCAGGGCGCAGCCTGGCTCCGCGGCGAGCTGCGGAAGCAAAGCCGAGATGAGCTGCGTGGGCTTTGTCTCTCTGCGGGTTTGGAACAGAATCCAGCCGGCCGCACGCTTTCCAAAGCGGATCTGTTGGAAGCTCTATCACAGTGCATTGTCGGGGAGCAGGCTTCATGGGGAATCGGCGTTCTCGATGATTGTCCATGTCAGCTTCTGTTGCAGCGAGGCGTCAGTGTCGTCGCCAGGTGGGATGTTTTGTGCTTTGAAGTGAAGCAGTTCTTGCTGTCAGGCCGATGCACTTGCGTCGCAGCAAAGGCTGCAGGAGCTGCGCGCGGGTCATGCCGAGCAGGGCGCAGCCTGGCTCTGTGGCGAGTTGGACAAGCACAGTAAGGATGAGCTGGTTGGGCTCTGCGTCGCTGCGGATCTGCAACGACACTCAGCCGGCCGCACGCTTTCCAAAGCGGATCTGTCGGAAGCTCTATCACAGTGCATTGTCGGGGAGCAGGCTTCATGGGGAATCGGCGTTCTCGATGATTGTCCATGCTTCTGTTGCAGCGAGGTGTCAGTGTCGTCGCCAGGTGGGATGTTTTGTGCTTTGAAGTGAAGCAGTTCTTGCTGTCAGGCCGATGCACTTGCGTCGCAGCAAAGGCTGCAGGAGCTGCGCGCGGGTCATGCCGAGCAGGGCGCAGCCTGGCTCTGTGGCGAGTTGGACAAGCACAGTAAGGATGAGCTGGTTGGGCTCTGCGTCGCTGCGGATCTGCAACGACACTCAGCCGGCCGCACGCTTTCCAAAGCGGATCTGTCGGAAGCTCTATCACAGTGCATTGTCGGGGAGCAGGCTTCATGGGGAATCGGCGTTCTTGAGGATTGTCCATGTCAGCTTCTGTTGCAGCGAGGCGTCAGTGTCGTCGTCAGGTGGGATGTTTTGTGCTTTGAGGTGAAGTCGTTCTTGCTGTCAGGCCGATGAACCGGCGTCGCAGCAAAGGCTGCAGGAGCTGCGCACGGGTTATGCCGAGCAGGGCGAAGCCTGGCTCGGCGGCGAGTTGGGGAAGCACAGTAAGGATGAGCTGGTTGGGCTCTGTGTCGCTGCGGGTGTGCAACGACACCGTGCCGGGCGCACGCTTTCCAGAGCGGATCTGTTGGAAGCTTTGTCGCTGGGCATCGTCCAGGAGGAGGTATGACGGGGGGAAGGGGGGCGTGTGTGTGTGTGTGTGTGTGTGTGTGTGTGTGTGTGTGTGTGTGTGTGTGTGTGTGTGTGTGTCTGTGTGTGTGTGTGTGTGTGTGTGTGTGTGTTTCCGTGCTTACAGGTGAATATCGAGGACCTCTTCACGGCAGATGGCTTGCGGCGCTTGGCAGGAGAGCTCGGGGAAAAGGCACCACCTCGAATTCGGGCGCGGCTTCGTGTCTTGCGCTTGCGGGCCGACGGACCCTGTCTGCTGCGAGTGGCCGAAGATCTGGGTGTGGCATTTGAGAACGTGAGCAAGGAGGTCTTGATTCAGCGGATTGTCATGGAGTTGTGCCCCCTGCGCGTTCCGAGTGCAGACGGTGACATCAAGTACCTAATGTGGAGATGCCTCTACGCGGTTCGCAAAGCCGGAGCACGGGATGCTGCAGCGGTGGTTGCAGCTGCTTCCGACATCTTCGAGGATGCCAATGTGCGCCAATCCGCGGTTGCCTACTCGTTGGACATTACGGTAGAATCATTTTCTGCGAGACATCTGTCTTCCGATGTGGAGAGAGATCTACTTGCGCAAAAGATTCTGGACAGTGTGCAGCATTGGTCACAGGTCGACACGGCGCTGTCTCGAGAAGTGAGTTCTACGTGGGAGGTTGCTGTTGCTGGCTTGAGAGACGCGACTGTGCCATGTCTGACTTCTTCGATGCAGCATTGTCTTCTTGCAGCCGTGTTGGAAGATCACATGGATCAGCGGACAGGCGAGTGACGCAAGATAGTATACCTTGGGTTGATACACAGGGTGTCACCGAAGCCTGGGCCTCTCGATGAATGTCTGCAGCTAGAATCAATCTTTCTAGAGGAGGCTCTGGACCACCGTGATCCCTGCATTAGTCCTACTAGGCCCTCGTGGATTATCCGGTGTGGATAGACACGAAATAAGGACCCATAAGCCTGTGGCGTTCCCCTGGAGTCTGTTGGATCGGCTAAGAAACATACGCTGGCCTGTTGTCATTTGACCCTCGATCCCTACTCCTTTCAGAGACCACTGTTGCGACTTCCATTTGGGGATGTTTGTCGGTTGCCGCTATGTTTCTTCTTCCATGATACTATACCCTGGGTTGGTATAATGCGTACTATGGAGGCTCGGGGCTCCCGATGAACCTTTGCAACTACAATCAGCTGTTTTCACGAGGCTCCGAACCGCCGTAACCCGTGTATGACCTCTCCCAGCACCTCACCAGGCCGCCTCTCCGATGCTGGTCTCCCACTTGGTCCAGGCCGAGACGGTCGCTTGGGAAGGAAAATGAATTGGCCCTCAGCCAGGTTGCACATCGCCTTCTGGATTGTCGCTTTGCAGAAGGTACTGTGCAACTGCTGCTTTGGGCCGTTGCTTGCTTGCTTCGACGCTGTCTTGCGAAAGAGCGAGCAAGCAACGTGGCCTCCGCAGGAAAAAGGATTGCTTGCTTCGACGCTGTCTTGCGAAAGAGCGAGCATGGATGGGCCGCCATAGCTAGAAGATCGCTTGCTTGTTGTTTCTAGGCTGGCAACCTTCGTGAGCAGCTTCAGAAGTTACTCGGAAAGCCGGGTACGTGACGACGAAGGCCGGGGAGGGTCGCCTGGGAAGAGTAGCCTAGTCTAGGTCCAGGTTCCTCCCGCGCTGGCTCTCCACCCCCAACCCGACTCCGAAATGCTTCGTGATGCAGTGTAAGGTCTGTTGTTCTGCATAGATCAAAGTCAAATCGAAGGCTTCTGTGGTCTCACTTGATCCTCCGAACTCCCCCGAACCAGTTGTATGGGTGTGTGTGTGTGTGCTACAGAGACAACGCATTGCACGAAGCGTGCATTTACGAAGCAAGCGCGGACATGTTGCAGTTGCCGTTGCAACATCGAGCGGATGTGAACATCAAGACTATGGATGCGTCAACAAATCCAGCCCAACATCAAGCAGATGTGAACATCAAGACTATGGATGCGTCAACAGATCCAGCCGATGTGCAGGATTGCACCATGAAGTCGTGAGGTACCGTGGACGTCTCAGGCCGATTGACAACCGAAGGCTGCCGAGCGAGAACTATGATGGGCGAACCATCAACGGCAACTTCAAGTGCTCGCATTGGTACATTGGTGCGGCGGAAGCGTAGTGATTCCCAATGCCTCGGTTCATCTCCAAGTCGTTTCGTTCTCCTCCTGGCCGCGACATCCTGTGAGCAGACAAAGGCTCACCGAGACGCAGGAGCTCCTCCATTGCTTGGCACGTTACATACTTTGCGGCATCTGGCGGGTTTCCTAGTGAAGTAAGGTGTTTCACTTCGGAACGGTGTCTTTCCAAATCCCTAATGGCTCTTCCGCTGCTGGACTCTCGGTGCCACGAGTCGCGCAGCAGCTCAGCGAGGTGGACCCGTTTGTGGTATAGGATAGATCTTAAATCCCCAATCATCCTTTGAGAGACCTGTGTTGTGACTGCCGCTTGGGAATGTTTGCCAGATGCCGCCGGGTTTCTTCTTCTGAGATAGTATACCTTGGGTTGATACACAGGGTGTCACCGAAGCCTGGGGCTCTCGATGAATGTCTGCAGCTAGAATCAATCTTTCTAGAGGAGGCGCTGGACCACCGTGATCCCTGCATTAGTCCTACTAGGCCCTCGTGGATTATCCGGTGTGGATAGACACGAAATAAGGACCCATAAGCCTGTGGCGTTCCCCTTGAGTCTGTTGGATCGGCTAAGAAACATACGCTGGCCTGTTGTCATTTGACCCTCATTCCCTACTCCTTTCAGAGACCACTGTTGCGACTTCCGTTTGGGGATGTTTGTCGGTTGCCGCTATGTTTCTTCTTCCATGATACTATACCCTGGGTTGGTATAATGCGTGCTATGGAGGCTCGGGGATCCCGATGAACCTTTGCAACTACAATCAGCCGTTTTCACGAGGCTCCGGACCACCGTAATCCCTGGGATGACCTCTCGCGGCACCTCCTCAGGCCGCCTCTTCAGTGCTGGTGTCCCACTTCGTGCAGGCCGAGAGGAAGGAAAATGAATTGGCCCTCAGCCAGGTTGCACATCGCCTTCCGGATTGTCGCTTTGCAGAAGGTACTGTGCAACCGCTGCTTTGGGCCGTGGCTTGCTTGCTTCGACGCTGTCTTGCGAAAGAGCGAGCAAGCAACGTGACTTTATCTCACTATGACTCTATGACGTTATCTCACTGTAACTCTATGACTTTATGACTCACGACTCATGGACTCTATGACTCTTGACTGTATCGGCATTTCGAGGTCCGGGTCAGGCTATGAGCCCTTACGCTATGCGTATCTCGATTAAGCGTTCCCACACATAGAGCATAGAGTGAACTACATCGGGTCAAGTGCATGGTACATAGATGACTCCATGACTCCGTGACTCTATCTCACTACGACTCTATGACGCTATCTCGCTGCAACTCTATGACTTTATGACTCATGACTCATGGACTCTATGACTCTTGACTCTGTGACTTTACGACTCTTGACTCTGTGACTTTACGATCCTATACAGTGACTCTATCTCACTACGACTCTATGACGCTATCTCACTGCAACTCTATGACTTTATGACTCATGACTCATGGACTCTATGACTCTTGATTCTGTGACTTTACGATCCTATACATTGGATCTATCATATAACCCCACAATCTTCGCTGATGATGCTTTCGGGCCAATTGTCTTCTAGTTTTTTGAGCATGCAGTGTTTCGTGAGTTTCAGGGTTGGGAATTTTGGAATTTTCTGAGCATTACAGTGTTTCGTAGCCAGAACCTCACAAAACACTGCAATGCTCAAAAAATATCCACTTTTCACAGCCTCAAAACTCACATTTTTTGAGCATAGAAGTGTGTCGTGGTCTAAAACTCACAAAACACTGTAATGCTCAAAAAAAGTACACTTTTCACAGCCTCAAAGATCACTTTTTTTGAGCATAGCAGTGTTTCGTGGTTAAAACTCACAAAACACTGTAATGCTCAAAAAAATCAACTTTTCATTGCCTCAAAGCTCACGAAACACTGCTATGCTTAAAAAATTCCAAAGTTTTAAGGAGTTTGCCCCCGTCATGGCCATAGATGCCAGAATTTTGGAATTTTTGGAATTTTTTGAGCATTACAGTGTTTCGTGAGTTTTAGGGTTGGATGTCCAAGACAGGATATACTGATATACTGTATCACAAGATAATTGTGTGCTTTCAACCGTTGTCAGCGAGTGGAAGTACTATTTTATATGTCTTCTGGAACAGCAAAGGTTTTCATTACTCTGGTTTGACAAGTATGAACAAGGCCAGCCTAGTCGTTACGTAGTTTATTTCATGTATGTTTTCGGAGGTTGGTAGATCCATGGCAGCAGCCGCACTGGCTCTAGTACCTAAGCTTTCTCGAAAATGGCTTTGGCCTTTTTTCGGCGAGCTGCACCGCCTACAAATCCAACACTGTAATAATCGCAAGCCTATCTAGACCTTATTTCACTTCAGATTGAAGACTGTAGGAAGCGGTTTGCATTTTGCTACCATCAGAAACAATGGAGACTTCCTATTCGGTTACCTACGATACATGAGTTTTCATTCAGTTAACTCTTATTGATGCTGTCCTATACCCCGGAGAAGAGTCGTAATTAGTCCTGCTTCATGTTTGGAAGGTTGCAAGAGCTCTCTTACTTCTTGCTGCAGACGAGCTTTCTTGTGCGCCCGCATATGCACATGAACTTTTCAACTCCAGGGGAGCTTTCCCATTTATTATGAGGCAAACAACAACTATTGGAGTATTGCTTCAAAAATATACGCGCCCGTACATTCGACTTCCTTCATGTATAATGGACAGGACATGAAAGAGCTCTGTGTATTTCGTAATTCATAAATCAAATGCTAGAGCGATTAGGCCGCATCAGAATCGGACGCTTCACGAGCAGCGGGAAAAAGATGGCCCAAGCACGCAGACGTCTTCGTAAGAGAGACAATAGTATTTTTAAAATTGGAGGAATGTTGACAAATAACACACCATAGAATGTAAAAAACACGAGGTTTTTTAGTATTACATGAACAACACTAGCACGCCCTCCAGCATCTCAGCTTCTCCAACACATAAACTACCATAAATCCGCGGCCGAGATTCGGCGCCAGGTTTTTACACATATCAAACCCGCGCCTTGCAGCAGCACGGTTTGCATGCACATGAGGTAAAGCACGACTGTATCGGTATTTACGGTGTTTTCGGTATATATGAGTTGTCGAGCAATGTAGAGAAACAACCTGTGAAATTGTGTGGAAGAGGCGGGTGTGGATCTTGGGGGGGGGGGGGTGACCATATATTAGATGTGTACATGTACATGTATATATATATATATACACACATGTGTATATGTATGTGTGTATATATACATATATGTATATATGTATATACGTATATATGTATATGTATATATATATATGTATATATGTATATATGTATATATATATACATATACGTATATGTATGCGTGAATGTAGGTATGTTTGTCTGGATGTCTTTATGTACATATGTATATATAAGTTTAGGTATAAATCATTCATAAACACACAAATACATAAATGCTGAAAAGATGAATGAGTGAATGGATGAATGAATGGATGAATGGAGGGAATGGAATGGGATGAAATGAAAAGGAAAGGAAAGAAATAAATGAAATGGATGAAATGATGAAACTAATGACACGAATTAGATGACTGAACTGAATGAATTGAATGAACTGAACGAGCTGAATGGAATGAAATGAGCTGAATGGAACGAAATGAAGCGAATGGATGGATGAATGAACCGGAACGAACGAATGAATGAGTGAATGAATGAACCAACTGTGCATTGGCATTCCGGTCAGTCTGCCGCCAGCCAAGACCGTGATGCCGTACTACCCCCTCCTATATACACATGTAGGCATGATGCACACATGATCTATTTGCATTGATGCCTACTGGGATCAGAGCCAGCTGCAAGGTACCTGACCAAGCTTGCGGGCCGATGACATATACAATGACTCCATGGCATTGTGCTGGTTCGTCATTAGCACAGGACGGATGTACATGTGTGATCCAGGCAGTTACAGGTCCAAATATTGCCTCGTTCAATGTGCTGCTGGTGACCGGGTAGCCGGTTTTCCACAGAGGGTTTTCATTCCTGACACATTCTGACGTGAATTTGGCAAAGTTGTAACCGAGCGTGTTTTGCCGTTGAGCAAGATTGTTGACTTCAATCCTGTAGCCCAGAATTTCAAGCGTTTGTCGGGCGCAGGATAACACATATAGCAACCACTCAAGAGGCTGCAGTTCATGTCGCCGAACCCGAGTTATGAGTACTTGCACAGCCGATGCCGTCCCGTGTCAAGTCGGGCTTGCTGACCAACAAAAGGTCTCCGGAGGCAAAGGATTGTTGGCTACTCAACTACTCATTACGACCGCTGTCTGCACAGACTGCATGGCAGTGTGCCTGGTGTCCTGCCATCGAACCGGGCTGTCGCTTCGGCATAGGATGGATGCAAACGCAGTGTGGGTGTATGTGGGCGGGCACTCGTGGAGGCTTGATGGGGCTTCTCTGACCTTTGCAAATCGTGTCTTGCTGACGTGTTTGACTTCTGTGTCCGCTTGCTGGCATCTGAGTGTGTGTCTTTGTCTCTGTTTCGGCTGTTAATTTGTTTTCTGCTACGAGCAGAACAGAAGCACCGAACTGCGAAAGCACGGTTATCAGTAACGTGTGCAGGGCTGACAAAAAGCTCTGCTCGCTGAGCCGGCGCGTCGCTGTCGACAAGAAGGCAGTGATGCGACCTGGGCCCCTGGGCTCTCCACAGAGGCTCTTCGAGCCGGGCAGCCGCAGCCCAGCGAGGCCCAAACGATGTTTTTATCTTCCCCCCGAAGGGGGCCTTTGAAGGACCTATGGCCGTGGCTTCTCAGGAAGCCACCCGCATGCGCTTGCAAGCTTCTCACTTTCCCCTGCCCAGCCCCCTCTTCCTCCAATTCCATCACATTTGCTAGAAGAGAAAAAGATCAGCTGCATTTGTTGTGAGCTTGCGCTTAAGGAAGATTCATTCACTAGTCGGTTGCGCGGGGTTCCGTGGCTTGCATCCGAACCGTGCCGTTGCCTGTTTTCATTTTTGCTCTCAGCTGTTCCACATGCCAACCACTGAGCCATCGGAAGCACAGCCAATTGTCCAGGTTCGCGTCTTTCGCGATATTAGGTTTTGCTGGGTTCGCGAGCGGCCAGAGCATGACATTGCACATAGCAGTTTTCACATCCCCAGCTGGCTCAGCTTTGAATGGAAGCTTCCGAAATTGGTGCAAGTTCTGTTTACTCCAAGGTTTCTCGTGTGTAAGAATGGGCTCCGCATTTGGTTTTTCTAGCTGCTGAGATCCATAATTTGTAATTAGGCATGAAGGCAGCAAGTCAGATTTCTGCTCCGCGTCTGGAGCCACTTCACTCCCTGCAGCCCTAGCGACACGCAAGAGACCAGCAGAGCTCCGCGCTTGCCTCGGATGGGGGCCCCCGCCTTTGTCATCGGCTATGTGGTCCATCCGACCGCTTTAAGCTCGACCCACGTTGTTGTCCGCGGACGCTCAGATTTCCGTCTAAGCTCATCCACATACAAGGTTGGCATAAGCCTTGCGGCAACGCTCGACAGTGACAGGGTTGCAGGTTTCGTTACTGCTTGCCAGAGGAGTTTCGGAACCTTCTAGCCTCTGCAGCTTTGAGATCGCTGTGCCGGTTTTGCGCGTCTTGGCTCAGAGACAATCACGATCCAATCACGAACTACCTGCACCAGCGCACCGTGCGCCGGAGTGCACATCCGATTCCGAACATGCTACCCGGTATCAGTTTCCAGTCTCCTGGCTATAGGCTATGTCCAATGTGTGTCTGTTAAACCGAGGCTGCAAGAGAGAGTCTGCCTGAAATGCTGCTACCCGGGATGCTTAAAGCTAAGTCAGGGCTGAACACATGCCGCATGGTTCCCGTCAGACTGAGCGTAGCTCATGCAGAATGTCACTCCTTAGCGTGTGCAGTGCTTCAGGCACTTAGTAGTTTTCCGACCTAGGCACGGGAGGACAAGGTTATGCTCCGGTGTCTACAGACGCGATACACGTCACTCTCAGACGTCTTAGAATTCGCTGCATCCCCATTGGCCATCTAAGGCTTCTCTACTGGCTCAACTGGCTCGTCTTGCTGCCGCCTTCATCTGCATTGCTGCGACGGCATAGCGTCATCTTGGCAGCAGAAGCTTCGACTCGGATGCTTTGGACTTTGGGGTTCTTGTCGAGCCAGGGCCACCGGGCCACCGCCTTGGTGCGAGCTTTTGAAGATGAGCTTCCCGATTTTGGAGTTTGGGGCGGGTGTCCGTGTGCTCCTGCGTCTTCACGCTTCATGTCTACGTTTGTCCCAGTCTCTGCAGTGTGAGGTTTCAGAGGCAGCGGTGTTGTCGGACCCCTCTCTGGAGACCTGCTCTCCACTGGTGACCCTTTGCTGCGCTTGCATTTTGGGACCTTAGGATGTACTCTGTGATGTCTCTAGAGTCGTTAGAACAGATTCCTGACTTGGACATGAAGAACTCCAACATTTCGGTCAGCACTTCCACCTTTGCAATGACACCTGTTTTAAGCAAACCAGTTTACCTTCCAAGCTAGCGTTGGGCTGAGGAATCACGAGAGCTTCTCGTCGGTAGAAGTGCGGCTAGGTGGGGTGCCAAGCCAGCTGGCAGCTCGAATTATCGAACATCGCATCACCAGCTTTATTGACACGAATCCAAGTTGACGCAGGGACACCCGCCCAGAAGTTGAACTTGGTGGCAGACACCGGGAGCAACAATGTGCCCGGGATGCGTTGTCACTGCTACCAGAGAGCATCTATTCATGACAACCGTGGGTGTGCAGGGTTGTGAGGCACTGTAATTATGGCCGGCCAACATAGATTGAAGGTCTGAACACTGCAGTGCAGATACAGGAAAAAGCTGCAACAGGGCTGCGAGATCAGGATCTTTCTCCTTTCCGACTCTCATTGGCGTTTGTAACTGCGCTGACTGCACAGAACAGGTTTCAAAGAAGGCTTCGCTTGGATACTGTATGTTTGGATGCAAGGCTGAGACTTTCGATTACGGAATGCAGCAGCTGCCAAAGTCTGTCCGGTAGGATTTGGAAGCTCAGCTCCAGGTAATCGTCATGTCCTGTGCCTGCCTTCTGACGAAGAGCTGCCCCAAGTCGTTTGGCACTTGCTTTCGAGGTGCCACGGGCCGGGGCCAGGTTTCCTTGGAGTCTTTCCCTATTCGTTTTTGGTTCTACATGAGCGGGTCAGAACTATGAGGAGCACATGTGATATGTGAAATCTTGGCAAGATCAAGCCATGATCCAAACCTTCAAGCTCCCGCGGCCTCCAAGCTTGATGTGGGACATGATGCTGGTGCTGCGGCGAAAGGCTATGGCCTGCGAGTGGAGCTGCGAGAAGTATCAGTGTTCAACTCTCAGAAGGTATGCCGTCTTAGCACTCAACCTCGCACGGGTTGAAAACAGGCCAGAAGAGCACTCAAGACTTCTCTGAGCCAAGCGGCCCTAGCGGAGATTTGAGCCCGAAGGGGTAGAAACTTGTGTCAAGCACTGGATCGCGAGGCGAGAACGTCTCAAGCACCTTCGTGCTGCGGAATGCCTCTGCCTCTGTCCTGGGCAGCGCCTCCCCGCGGGACGGGGGAGGGCGAGCGCGAAGTCGAGGGAAGCGCAGGCACCCGGCGCCTGAAAAGTGCCCCCCTCTTTCTGCGCAGGAGAGCTGGGGCGGAGGCTCGGCGCCCGAGTCGCTGCTCATCGAGTTCGGCTCGGGTCGGATCGGTGCCTTCGCCGCTGGCCTGCGATTTCACAGGATTCAAGCATGTCCGGCTCTGTGCAAAAGGGCCTTCCTTGCCTAGCCTTAGGCAACACAGTGGCAACACGATGCTTCCTTAGCCTTAGCTTCGATCCAGAGTTGTGTGGGTGCTTGCGACGGCCTGAACTGGTCAGGTTGCTAGCGACGTGGTCCATGTGGGCTCCGTCCGAACTTTCTTGGAGGCTCGGGAAGCAGGCTAGCGGCTAGGGAGCAAAGAGGCTACAGAGCTGTGCGTCTTTTTGAGTATAGTCTTCAAGCCTTCGGAGTTCAAGCTCGGCCGGTTCCGTCGTGGCGGGTGGTCGCGGCAGGACTCCCTGCTGCTTATGGTGAAGCAGCAGCTCGGTGCAAGTCTGCGGCATGCATATGTTGGGGCTAACTGGGACTTTGCCGCGACGTGCAGTTCTGTGAGAGCATCGAGCTCTTTCTGTTGGTGCTCTGCTGAGCCCTCCTGCACCCCGTGCTCAAGAGTGAGACCACCCACGCTCCCGAGCCGAAACTTCCGTGCCAGCCTCCAAGGAAGCTCAGCGTGCCTGGCCCCTTCGAAGGCATCCGATGCTCCAGCTTGTCCGGCAGGGTCATGCAGGGGCACGAAGTACCTACATTAAGCTGGATTCCAAACCCAGAAAGACCCACGATGAATTGCATTTCTTTTTTTTGGATGTCTGTACGTCCTACAAGTGGCAGTCAGGCATCCTTGGACTTGGGCAGCCACCGCAGGGCGAGGCGAGGTGTCCCTGCCAACACAAGCTTGGAAGTGCAACATGTGCAGCTGATGAGAGCAATTTTGCTTTCAGGGAAGCACGGTTGGGGTGTTTGCTTGGGACGCTCATGGTCGGCATCCTATGACGGATGGCCTCACAAGGGAAGCTTCGCGATGCCAGATTGCGCGTTGGAGCATGTGCCTGCCAGGCGGCCGCCAAGAAGCAGGTAGTATCTGGCTTCTTGGAGCAGGCGTGGGGGTTCTGTAGGGCCATAGGCCGAAACGTGCTAGGCATTCGTTGGGCTGTGGGAAGCTTCCTCGTGCAAGACTGCGCAGCCCCACTGCATGTCCAATGTGTTTCCCTCGCGACACGAACAAGCTTGTGGACTTATCCGGGCATTGTTGGAGGGGGCGTTGGCTGAAAGGCTGGAGACGACTCAGACGTTTCGGTTGTCAATCGCACGAAACAGGCTCCACGGCTCGGCCATCATTCTTCACCGACTTGCTCACGGTACACCACTCGGACCAGGTAGACAAAGCGTGCACGGATGCGCTCTTCTTAACAGAAGGGTGCGGGACCTTCTGGGCCTTGAGCTATGCTTTCAACTCGCTGCCAAATCTGCATTGACGTAGCGCACTGACATGCACGGCTTCAGTTGGCGCATGTGCAAACTCAAGTGCACCGACAAGTCCGTCGCAAAGCAGCTGCAGCTACAGCTGCTCAGAATGCAGTGCAGAGAGCTCAAGTGCATCGCGGCCAGAGTCCCCGCCAATCGAACCCCCAATCAAATGTTCGGACGTGTTTCAGTTTGGAAGACCCAGGTCAATGATGCAGCAAGGAGAGAGAACAAGTTCAGAGGGCTGCAGTGGAGCTGTGGCCAAAATGCCTGCGACGAAGGACAGGACACGCACTGGCCCGTCGATGAAAGGAAATTTCGTCATGGAATCGGAAACCCTGTCGGCGCGACGGCTGTGCCCAAGCTTGCAATGACTGCGACTGTAGCCTCCACGCGAGAGCCATGCTTCATCTCTACTGCAATTAGCAAACCCGGAACTGCGACGCCAGACGTGCTCGCACGAGCTAGAACAAGCAAGAACCGTCAGTCATGGAGCTAACGCTGAAGCATCTGACAAAACTCCATCTAAGAGCGATGTCAGTGCCGTACTCAGCCTGACAATCGTCTTCCGCGTCACACAATGAAGGCATGCTGCGATCTACTAGAGAGGCAGACATTGCGTGGACTTTTGTGCACTTGCTACAAACATCCACAAACAAAGATGGACGGCTATGGACGGCAACTTGAGCGAAACATGCTTGTGCGGTACGCGTGTTATTTGCGGACATTCCCGATAAAGTCAGAGTAAAGTCAGGAATGGATCGAAGTTCGTGAAGTCCAGAAGCTGCTGACTTGTGACTTGGAAGACAGCGTGCCATCGCCATACAAGGATCCGTGGCATGTGCGCACATCTGTGCAAAGGACTCTTCCGTTATTAGTCGAAATGACAAAGACCCAACTTTTCGAGAACATGATCCAAAACTATGGACCACACCAACGAGCTGCATAAGGAAATCCAAGTCTTGATGATTCCTTTGGAAGGTTACCTGCTGACAAAGCAACTTCATTCTCCATTTGTCTTGCTTAAACCATCATGAGAGAGAACAACATGCCGCTGACGCCGTCAGCCAGGCAAGTGAGGCACCATCACAGCCATCACAGCATGATGGGTGAAGCCGCTACAGGACGGGTTCCCTAACTTGGAGTCCAGGGGCAGCCTGAATTTGGCAAGGCCAAACAGCCCATGAGCCTGAGGCTCTGGGCCACAAGACGATAGTGTGCACGTCAGCAGAAGCCAGGCAAACATCCAGCGATTCTCGATGTGCTTCAACTATGAGGCGCCTTTGCTTCGTCTCAGGTGCTGTCAAGCCATGGATGCATGGTCAGATGCAGGATTTGAGAATCTGAAGAGTTGGGAGATGCAGCGGCTCAGAGTCAGGTGTTTTTCCATTTACAGTCTTGGACATCAACAAGCAAGGCCGCAGGGCGTCAGCAGCAACGTTTCTAGGAGCCAAGTAGTGACAAGTTCTCAGCCTTCGAAGCATCCACCCAGCCGCCATCCAGCACTGCAAACTGGTAATGTAATGTCGCTGCTTGGCGCTTTTCCATGTCTGGCCTGGAACGCGCTGTGCCGTCCAGTCTGCTCCGTCGCGGTGCGGTGCCAGGGCAGTCGGCTTTTGGATGCTTTTGATGCGGAGAATTTGAGGTCAGAGGCGTCAATTCTCTAGAGCTTCAGTAGCCGGCAGAGTCAAACAAGAAGTGTTGAGAATCCCAGCTCCACAAGGCATCAGCTCCGAGTGGAGATGCTGCCACCTGGCAGGGCGGTGGTCCAACTTCTACGTGGAGTCTTCCACGTAAGAGCGTATTGACGTATTGTATGTGTGATGCGCGAAGCTGTGAAACCTAGCTGCAATCGGATTTTGGTGAGTGATAACACACGACCGAGGCTGCTGGTCATGCCAGTGATTGTGCCTGTCCTTTATGGCTACTCCATGATTGTGGGTGACTTGCCGTACATATGGGCAGTGCTCTGGGTCATTCACACATGTTTGTTCTTCGTGCTCGCGGTGGTCGGCAGCTGGCTATACCGGTCAAATTCGTTGCGGTCCTTCGGTTACTTCATAGAGGCCCCATGCCACAGCAACGACCTCTTGATAATGCTGTCCTGGCTCCCCCTGGTCACGGCGGGTGCGCCGTGCTTAATTTGGGGCAGTTTCCAGGACATTTGCGATACTTCGCTATTATTGGTTTTAGGGTTTCTGTTCGTTTACATGCCTCTGCTGGATGAGCCCCGAGTACTTCCTGTCCTGTGGGTCTGCTACAGTGGTGCAGCTGGAGCAAGATGCGCTGATCTCCGTCTCCGCACTTCCAGTGCTTCCGGCGTCGAGGTTTCCAGCTTCGCTGTGCGTGTGCTTTCGGGAGAAGCGGCAGTTCATGCTGCACTCAGGGCACGGATGCTGTACCTCAACCGGACACGCACGCCTCTGACAGCATCGCTTCTGGAAGAGAGGGCCCAGCTCCAGGTGCAGCGGCCAAAGGGTGTCGAGTACTGGCCCGACCGAACAGACGGAGATGCAGCCAGGATTGTTCGACAGGTTCGAGCTCGCCGGAGGCAGCGCAGGGAAGAATTGACAGGTACCTTCGTCTGGGCAATCTTTTTCTCACAGAGCCTAAGCCCCGACTTGCTTCTGCACATTCTTTCCTTCCTCCAAAACGTTCCATTACGGCAGTATGCAGTATCTCAGTCTTCGACGTCTCTGATTCCGACGAGATCGAACATGGGGCCGTCTGAGTCTTCCTCTATGTCTTCATTAACACTCCTGCGCAGACGTTTTCAAGCAAAGCTGCGCAGCCGTCTGCACCCAAAGCCTGCCCCTGGCCCACAGGAACAAGAGAGCCACACCCAAGAGGGTAGATGTTGTCCGACATTCCAGGTGCTTGGTATCATTCTCAGCCTTGCTTGGATCTTGTTGATACCACCAATGATTCTCATGCAGCAGGGTTACTCTGAAGAGGCTCTTGTTCTGGAAGTGTAGCACAAGACCGTCAGTTCCAAGCACTTCTTTCAAGACTTTTCGCCGGATCGTTTCGACAGTCGTGAAAAAGTGCGCTTGCCATGGCTGAGGACAGCAGTAGGATGCCGCAAGAATAGAAACAGGTAACTCAGGTGCCTATTCCCTGATCGTCCCACTACATGAAGGAGGCTACAATTAGAAGGAAACGCTTGAATCCCTTCGCCAACACAAAGAGCCTAGCGCTGCTGTAGCTTTTGCAGGGCGATGGTGTGCTCGGCCTTCATGCCAACCAGTCCCCTTCGCTGTGGCTGCGATCTCTGGGCACCTGGTCGGAGAGTTCGAGGGAGTCCGTGCCAAGCTTTCTGTGGCTGATGCAGGCCAACTGCACTGGGGCTTGGAACTGCAGGGCATCTCGGTCGGCTCAGGCGCAAGGGTTCCTTTATGTTCAGGTGTTGCCTGACAGGCTTAGGCCATGGCTAGTACGCAAAGTGCGGGTGTGATCCGCGGAACGCAGGCTTGTTCTCACCGTGACAGCCAGCACGGCTTGCTGTTGTGTTTGCGTCGTAGGGCGGTGCTACTGCACCACCTTCTAAGGAATCCCACCCACAGTGCTGTGTATGCCGGGCGCAGGCCAGATTTCCTTTTGCGCTCCGAAACATAAGCAGCCGGGTCAGCGGACCGCCTGTGGAATGCACCTTGGTTTGCAGCTGAGCTAGACTCTATCACGTTTCTGGCTAGCCTCTTTAGACGATTTCCCCTGGTGCCACATGCCTTATTGCCGACTACGCGACATTGCATGCCAAGGGCTCTCAATGTTGGAGCTGATGCTGTCCCACTTTGATTTTTCTTTCGCTGTGTCTCCCTTTCGGGACTCTTGCCCAATGTTACGTAAGACCGAACAAGTGGCCAGGTTCATTCTGTTGGGAGCGTTGAGGGCCACTGCGGTGACTCGTTCGGTTCCCTTGCTGTGGTGCGGCCCGCAAGAGTGAACTGCAGTCCCACTTCGGTTGAGCATTGAAGCCTTAGCCATAGAGTGCATCATATGACCCCACATATTCAGGATCCCGGACTCGGGCACCACTCTCATCAATGGTCCCCGCGAGCAAGTGCTGCAGCTGTATGAGGATTGCTTTTCAGAGACTTCGTGCTGCACACGGTATCATTCCACGAACAGGCATGCTTTAGCAAAGCATGACTGCGGTTTGTCGTTGCAGTTGGAGAAGCTGCGCTCTGTCACCGTACCGTTGTGCATTCATCATGTGCTTGCAGACTAGACCCTTTTAGCCCTCGCCTCGCCTTTAGCCTTGAACGAATCTTGGGGCAGGAGATTTGTCGCAGCTGGCCGCGCTGCATGGAGGCGCAGGTGGCATTGGAACAGGCGCGCGCGCGCGCGAGCCTGCAGGGTGAACGTTGTACGAAGTGATCCTAAACGAAGCCACCGTAACACCCGCAACTCCCCACGATGGTATTCCCCATGTCTTTGACAAACAGCGAGCGGCACCAAATCTGTTCGGTGACACACGTCGCAAGAACACCAGCATTGCATGCTGCATACTAGGAACCTGAGTGGTGCTCTGATAGCAGGCAAACCTACGAGCTTGGACGGTGCTGCAGTATCTGTGATAGCGCAAAGATGACAGGAGCTTGGAAACTTGACCGCCGAGAACCAGACTTTGACGCCAGCCTATAACGATTTCGGATATGTTTTTCAACCCTCTCCAGGTGCATTGCGAACTCGACGTATCTTTGCAATGTCGAGCGGTTGTGCGCAGGTGGTTGAGAGTCCATATCCTGCGCCTGTCGTCAGAATGTGTGGCTATCAAGGATAGCAACCAGGTCCAGGTCAGTGTCTGTGTCAGACGTGCCTCTTTCGGTTCTCTTTCACGGACGGTCGCGCCGGCCCTCAGACTTTGCAGCAATTGCAAAGCGAAGGCCCTTTGCCCGAACAGAAGCCTCACGAGCCGCCGTCATAATACAACAAGACCAGGCCAGGCTTGCTTTCCACCTTCAGTGCCTGAAAGAGCCTGCCACTGCAGAGATCCACCAAGGAGTGGGGTTTCGCTGCTTCAGCACGGAGTTCCCGGACTGGCCGCCTGACTCAGAGTTGGGGCAGTCAGGAGGCTTTGGAGAGCGCTCACCGCTCTGCGACTCTGCGGCGCGTGACTTTCTCAAGTCCAGGTTGCAGCCGGCTGTTCCGTCTAGAGTCTAGCCACAGCAAGCGGGCTCCCGTCAGGGTACGAAAGCGATCATCGCCAAAGTGCTTCATATCCTTGCAGGCCTGGTGCATCGAGAAAGACACGCGGATTAGTAAAACCGGTTTCTTAGGGGTGCTTCACCGTCGTTGACGTCCATGACATGAGTCAGCATGTTGACATAACGCAATCGGGAGCTTTCAGCAGCGTCCTTCACTCTTGATCCGAAGTCCTCTGTGGACCGTAACAATCCTAGCGGGTTGAGCCCTGCGGCGGGTTTGCAGGATGTTTTGTATTTTTTTGTGGTTTTCTATGTGCTTTGCTCCGGTGTTCCCGTTCTACCTGCTGCTTTTGCTTGTGGTTTTCCTCTGCTTGTTTGTGTTGTTGCTTGTCTGCTTCTCTGCTTTTCCGCTTCTCTGTTTGCCTGCTTGGCTTTTCTGTTCCGCAGCTTATCTGCTTTTCTGTTGTTTTTTCTGCCTTCTGCCTGTGTTTACTTATCACTTTTCGCTTGTTCTTGCTTCTGTCTGCTTTTGGCCTTTCTGCTTTTATGCTTTGCTCTTATGCTCCTCCGCTTTTCTGCGTTACTACTACTACTACTACTACTACTACTACTACTACTACTACTACTACTACTACTACTACTACTACTACTACTACTACTACTACTACTACTACTACTACTACTACTACTACTACTACTACTACTACTACTACTATTTTTTCAATTGAACGCTGCGCGAGCGTGCTCTGCGCTTTGCGGGCGCCTTTGGTCTCGTGCACTCGTGAAACTGCTTCTAGCATGCATCGCTCATACCTCTCTAATCAGCTCAAGCTACTGAAAACTACAGCTACAAAAGCTTCCTCCTCCGACGCCTTGGTGTGAACAGACGCGTCCATCTGTGCACCTGTCACAACAATTAGGCCGTACTTCAGACGAAGCCGACACCTGGAGTATCCGTCTCGTGGCGTCCCACACGGATTACTCATGTTGAAGACAGAAGGCCGTAAGGGTCATGTGCTCATGACCGCGTGTACCTGCATGCATCGCCGATGGAATGGCTGTTGGCAACTTGGACGTGGGCAACTCTCTGATGCAGTGATGTGCTGTTTGTAAGCGACTAGCTCGCGGTTCACAGGCTTCCGAAGAGATTTGCTAAGCGTCGGAAGAGGTCCGAATTCCCAGAGTCTGTGACATAGGGGATCAAAAAGTCTGTGACATATCTCTACCCTCACTGGTCGTGACCTTTTGGCCACTGCTGGGAGTAGCTGTGCCAGGACCACTGCTGCCACCAGTCCCAGTCGTCCTCTTGGGAGGAGCGTGCCTGCCTGGCCCACTGGGTCGAGGATGAAGAGGAGGGGGCATCGCGCTGACGCTTGCCCTCTGTGTCAGCCTCTTGCATCTGTGGGCGCTTGTTAGGCGCAGCAGCAGCCAGTTTGGCCATGCGCTTGTCTTCCTCGTGCCCCTTGTCATGCTGAATCCGCATCTTCATGATGGAGTAGGCATCTTTGTTGGGTTTGACCCTGAAGACACGAGCTGGGAGTCCGGCTGATTTGGCCGTCTCATTGTAGACTGCCACGATGGTAGTGGCGATCATGTTGAACTCTACCCACGAAGGGAAGTGCTGCTGAAAGTCCTTCTCGTCCCACATCTTGTTGAAGCAGGCATGGATAAGGCCATGCACCTTTGTGGGGGCATCCAGCTCGCGATAGGCTCCTCCCGAGCCTGTGGCTATAGTGACCTTCCCATCGCTGGTGAGGACCCGCCTCACCGACATGGCGATGTCCCATGTGAGGCCTGTTTGTGTCCTTACTGACTTGATGGCAGAAAACAGCGGAGGTACCTCGCGGAGTGCGTCCATCCTGGTAGACCAGAGGGTCTGCTGCTCGTGGTTGGTGAGGCCTCCGAGAATGACGGGAGCCACCAGGATATTGATGGAAGCCAAGGCCCGAATCCAGTCCTGGTGGGACTGGGAGCTCAGCAGTTGAGCCAGCTCCTGCCTCGTGTATCGTACTGTCTGTTGTGGAGCCGGCTGTGGAACATAACCAACGGGTGCCGCATTGGTTTCCGGGGCTCATATGCTGACGGGGGACGGGAGGAAGGAGGAGGGGGCGTGTGGGAGCGCGTAGCGGCCAGGGTGGCAGGGGCAGGGGAAGAGGCGGACTTGGGAGGGTGCGGAGGGATCGGGGAAACAGGGATAGCCGGTGGGGGAGCAGGTGCTGCCGAAGAGGAATTCTCCGGAGGCTGGGGGCATGGGGTGGGCACCGTGGACGGTGGGGCCTTAGCCGGAAGCGCTGGGGCCGCCTTCGGTGCTTCCACCTGGCTTGCCTTGAAAGCCGCCTTTTCGGCCGCTGTGGAAGTGAAAGGGCAGGGGGGGAAGGCGGCGGCTCAAAGCCGGCTGCTTTGTCTGATCCTTTAGTCCTGGTGCTGCTGGGTGGGAGAGGAATCTCCTGTGGATGCTTTGGGGGAGGGGGAGGAAGTGGTGCGAGGGTTGCCGACATGTCGCTTGGTGCCGCAGGTTGTGACACAGGGTCATGCTTCTGCGTGACAAAGTGGTTTTTGAGGCCGTGGCTAGTGCTGAACTGGATCTGTCGGTTATGCTTCCGGCAGTGGAGGCAGCACAGCCACATGGAGCCTGAAACCTCCATTTGTCCCAAGCCGCGAGGGATGAGCTCCAGCACATCCTGCTCTGTAAGATCTTGGTTATAATGATGGGTCTCGCGGACTGTGGCCATGAGCGCCGCAAAGGAGTTGTGCTGGATGCTGTCTGCCACATAGGTTTCAATGTCCTCCTGAGTAGGAGGAGGAGGAGCTGATGTGGCGGTTGCCGTGGTCTGTGACCTAAGTGGCTGAGGTGAGCTGTGCTCTTCAGGTCGATCGGACTGGATTTCCAGGGAGATGTCGGGAAGCTGGCTCTGCAGCATGCGATCGGTTCGTTCCTTGGTGGTGGGGTCTCCCTGAAAACCCTTCATCCACTTCCAGCACCTGGTGTAGGCGACTGTCGTGTTGTTGGCTGTCACAAAGTAGTGGCCATCGTTGTCATACTTTTTGTTCTTCACGCGCTTGTCCCAGCGCTCCGAGAACAGGTAGATGGGGCCAAACTTGGCGGAAACATTCCAGCCCGCTTGAGGGGAATGACCAAGGTCTCGACTCAAGATCTGCCAGAGAAATTTGCAGAAGATCATGTATTCCAGGTTCGCCTTCGCTGTCATAACCTGACGGCTGAAGGCGTGCTGTATGGCCTCCCTCATCAAAGGGTGCCTGGGCTTGCCATAGATGATGCCTTGAAAGATGTGATCTCCTTTGACTCCGATGGCCATGACCATGAACTCCTTTGGGAGTTGGCCAGGTGGGGAGGGTCTGTGACCCACTTCACCTGCCTTCGTTGAGTGAGCTGTGCTCCAATCTGCTGCCATGAGCTGCAGTACCTGTTCCCAGGGTACCACAAAGCCACATTTAATATCGACATAGAGGCCGCCGTGCTGGTAGTGGTAAACGTAGCGGAACACGTCGGCTCTATGAGCAGGTTGACTGAGGCGGTCCAGCAGATTGGAGCCGTACTTTCCGGCAAGTTGCCGCAGGGTAGCCCGAAGGATACCATCGTCACAGAATTTGCGGGTGAAGCCTGCAAACATTTTGACCGCAACTTGGGCGGGCTCCGGCTTGTCGTCGTGGACATAGGTCTGAAAGAGGAGGGCCGGGACGGGGGCGGCCTCCCATTCTGGGAGATGCATGAAGCGCATACCCCAGGGGCCATGTCCGTACTGCATGGCTACTTCCGAAAGATCTCGGACAGTGCGGCATTGTGACAGAGCCTGGGCTGCCAGCATTTCGACATGCATGTCCTGCTGGCGAGCATTCCAGCCAGCAACCACGAGGACAGGCAGTCCTGGGGTGTTGCGCATTTCCTCGATGGCTCTTGTGACAAGTGCCGGGATGACGATGTCCGCAACATCAGGGCGGAAGTGGAGATTTTTGGAGTTGTAGAGCCATTCTACCCCTCCTACTCCAGGTATCTGTGCCAAATCCATGATTTCCTGATTTGGCAGGTTTTTGTCCGCAAAACCATATTGGACCCTGCCGTCTATCAGGTAGTCATAATTGACTTGCTTCTCCGGGCGCAAGCTTCTTGACAGCGGAATAAAGCGAACATTGATTTGTCCGTCAAGGTGGCTCTCCAAAATGGAGGCCACCGGCTGACTCTGAACCGCCGCCTTGAATTTGTGCGGCCCAAAGAGGCCAAATTGCCAGTGGAGGAGCTCCATGATGGAGGGGACGCTGCTAGCAGAAATATTGAGGGCGGCGCCTGGACAGCTTAAGACCTGTCCCGTCAGCAATGGGAACACTCCGTACGTATGTCCCCGCAGCATGTGCTGCAAGGTGCTATCGCTGAGCACCAGAAAGGGTCCCAAACTGGGAGGGGTGTCCATGGTCTCAGCTTTAGCTGATGGGCCAGAGTCTGTGACACGCGGCCAAGAGGTGAGCTGTGCTCTTCGCGGAGTCTCAGTTTGTTCTGAAGTCTTAGCTTCTGCAAGGCATGTCTAAAGAGCAAAGCTGCTATGCTTCTGCTGTTGCCTACTGTATCGGCAGTTCGAACTGACAGCTGCGGTATGCATGCACAGCGTTACAGAGTCATATGGCCAAGCACGAAGCTCAGGGCGACGCAGAACGACTGGAGACAAAGAACATCAGCAGAGGGCACGCGAGCAAGGACTGCTGGTGCCATGTGGTAGCTGGGGCCTCGGATTGCAGGATAGAGCAAGCGATAATGCAGCAGTAGCTTTCAGGCATGCTGCAAGAGCAATTTCTCAGGGCAGGTAGGCAACAAATCTCGAACAGTGACTAGTTGAGTGGCTGTGCCACACCTAAGCGGAGGCTGTGCCATATTCCTAGCATGAGTCGATGACATTCCTGTGGCTCACAAGTTCTCAAAGGAGACTGTAGTAGTGGTCAGAGAGAGCACTGTGAACCTCTTCGCCCCTGCTGATTGTTGCTGCTTGCCCGTCTTGGTTGAAGGGGTTCAGGAACTTCTGCACCACGACGTGCTTGCTGTGCTGAATGTGGATGGTGAGCTCTTCGGACGCGAGGTACCACTGGGGCGTGTCAAAGGACTGGACCATGACGCGTAGGTCAAGAGACATTGCTGCCCTGGCCGTGCGGTAGGGACTTACAAAGAGCTTGTGCTGAACCAGGGGGAGCACTGCTGCGCACCAGGTTCTGCTAACCGACGCCATTGAAATGGCCGTCAGCAAGTCTGGTTGCAGTATCGCCAGTCTGACATGAGCGCCCTGCCGGTCGTAGTCCATGTCTACGTACCGTTGCACGAAGACAGCCAGGCCATCATATGGGCGGCGGGAGGCCCAGAGGCGTGCTTGCTCTTGGATCTCGTCCCTGAGCTGCAGGATGGGAATAAGAGTGCTGGGGGGCCTATATGCAGCGATTTCAGTCTCCAGCATATCCCTGTCCAGACCGGAGTCCGAGTAGAAGTCCACAATGACCGCACCGGGAATGATGAAGGAGAGAGCGCGGCGACATGATTCGGTGCAGAGAGAGGATGACATATGCTATGGTTATGGCTGGACGGCTGAGAGCAAGCCGAGAAATGACTGCGGAGAATCCTTCCTTGAGCACTGACCGGTGAGCTGCAACGCTGCTCGGATTTGCCTTTTGAAAGAGAGAATCGGCGCGTCTCATGGTCTGTGACCAAGTGGCTGGAGGCTGTGCCATCTGACCTAAAGAGGCTACGCAAGACAGAAGTCGGAATGAAGTTCACCTGCTCATAGTGGACGCTGATGGCCTCTCTCGAAAGGGTGCCAGCTTGATCCGGCAGAACTTCAATGAACACTCCTGCTCCTTGCTTGCGCAAATGGATGTAGGCTCTCCACACCCCTATCCAGGGTTTGCCGTCTAGGAGACGAGCAATTTCGGAGTACCACGCACGGCAGACCGCCGCGAGCCGTATAGCCTGTAGCAGATTCAGATTGACAATGCCGAGCTGAGCATGCACTCCGTTGTGGTCGATCCTGAGTGTGTCGCCAACAATGGAGTACTGCGAGAAGGGGCTCGTTCTGGCCCAACGTAGGAGTAGATCCTGTAGCCGATCACGAGTTGCACGAGCTTCATCATGCAGCAGGTCCAGATCGTTCCAGTAGGAGTTGGGGTAGGGCGAGGCGTCGTAAGAGTCAAGGGTGAGTACCCCTGGTAGAAGATGTATCATAGCGTGGCGCAGGACTAGCAATACTATTACTACAAGTACTACTACTACTACTACTACTACTGCTACTACTACTAGTACTACTACTACTACTAGTATTACTAGTACTACTAGTACTACTAGTACTACTAGTACTACTAGCACCACTAGTAGTAGTAGTAGTAGTAGTAGTACTACTACTACTACAAGTACTACTAGTACTACTAGTACTACTAGTACTACTAGTACTACTAGTACTACTAGTACTGCTAGTACTACTAGTACTACTAGTACTGCTAGTACTGCTAGTACTACTAGCAGTAGTAGTAGTACTACTACTTCTACTCCTACTCCTACTCCTACTCCTACTCCTACTCCTACTCCTACTCCTACTCCTACTCCTACTCCTACTCCTGCTACTACTACTACTACTACTACTACTACGACTACTACTACTAGTACTAGTACTAGTACTACTAGTACTAGTACTACTACTACTACTACTACTGCTACTACTACTACTACTACTACTACTACTACTACTACTACTACTACTACTAGAACACAAAGCCCATATTGTGGATCCTGACAGAACCCTTGACACACACACGTGTTTGCAAATGGGGGGCCCCTCCCATCCCCCCGCCTTAAACCGATCCTCCACTTCAAGGGTCCGGGCTGAATCGCACATGAGGCGCTGTGTCTAAGGTATATGTTGAGGCGAAATCGCGGACGTGAAGGGGCGTGTTTAAGATCAATGATGAGATGAACGGGCATGGCCAAATGAGGCATCGTGTTTAAGAGTTTAAGATGTATGATGAACCGGAATCGCCAAATGAAGGGACGTGTCCGAGATTTATGATGACCCTGAATCGCCGAATGAAGGGGCGTGTTTAAGATAGATGATGAGATGAACTTGCATGGCCAAATGAGGCGGCGTGTTTAAGATGTATGATGTGCCGGAATCGCCAAGTGAAGGGACGTGTCTCAGATACATGATGACCCTGAATCGCCAAATGAAGGGGTGTGTTTAAGATATTTGATCAACCGGAATCGCCAAATGAGGCGGCGTGTTTAAGAATGTATGATGAACCGTAATCGCCAAATGAGGGAAACTGTGCAGCGAAGTGCGAATAACGTGAGTTTGAAGGAGATTATCCACCTGGCCATAATTGCAGCTGCCCTGGAACCGAAAAGGCAGACAACATTCAAAAGAAACACGAATTTCACAGTAATTGTCGATCCGCCTTTGCATGCCCCTCTCGCGTACCGGAACTAAGCCCACAGGGCAGCAATAACCCTCAGTCGTCGACGTACCGCAAGGCCTACACCTCCGACTCTTGTGCCTCAAGACCGAGCCTGGGGGAGTCAGGGGCCAGAGTCGGACATCGGTTTGGACATGCTATCCTCCCGCCATGTCGTGGTGCCTGTGGTCTTCCTTGGTTTCGATTTGTCTTTGTGTACACGGTGGTGTTCGTCGGTTGTGCCGGCTGGGCCTTGCGTCGGAGTTTAGTTCTCCCCGCCTGTGGAACGGCTTCGGCCTTGAGCTTCGGAGTTTGGTTCCCCGCCCCGTTCTGAGCCTCGAGTGTTTAGGCTTCGAGCCGCGGGCAGGGAGGGGTGGGGCCGGGGAGGGCCAGAATGCACATTGCACAACCGTATACATATGTCTACATATATGTATACATATGTATCTATATATATATATAGAGAGAGAGAGAGAGAGAGAGAGAGAGAGAGAGAGTGTGTGTGAGAGAGAGTGTGTGTGTGTGCGCACACCTGAACATGGTGACCGCTGGAGCCTTTTTCTTGAGTAGCTCAGTGCTGACGTGAAGTTTTCGGCAGGGGGTGCAAGCAGCTCGTTCAGTTTTGCACCAACGGAGGCACTGAACAAGAGCTGGTGATATCCAACGAGACGCCGTTGGACGTACTTGCACACGGGCCGCCCAAAGCACCCCCGCCCAAAGCACCCCCAAAAGACTGCTGTTGGTACCACAGTTGGCCTCCAGTGAAACTGCACGGTCACTGTAATCTGTCTTGTCTTGTCTGGTCCGGTCTGTCTTCCTTCGCATCAGTTCGTGCCGAGCCGAAGTGTGTGTCGTTCTGGAATTCCCGAAATGGGGACAGATCACAGTGGGCAAACGCCCAAGCCCGCGCTGGCGGACGATAACGCAAACTCTGCAAACTCAATATCACAGGTTGGATCATCATCATAGGCGAAGGTTTCATTGTGATTGAACTGCTGCCTTCACCTCGGATCATTCTGACGAACGTTTGCATCTGCTCGAGTGGAGCGACTGCATGTGCGCATGTCTGTTCAGAGGGCTGCTGGGTTTGGGGTCAGGCAACGCGACTTAGGCAGGATTCAGGCAGTGAGTGCGAGTTTGCCGTATGCAAGTGACCTGTGTGAGTGCGAGGGTTTTCAGTTTTCCTGTAGGTCTGAGGTATAAGGTGGGTTTCTCGATGTGACTGATTGAGTGCGCTCAGATCTCAGTTCTCGAGCTCCAGCAACTGACTTCTTTCCCGTGCATGGGATGTTGTTTGACGCCTGTACGGGTCAGTGCATGACCTTGCTCCCCCCAGGTGACCGCCTTTTCTGCAGCCTCGCCGTACACACCGGTTCACTTTGCAGCGCCCTTTACCGCTTTGCCCAGCAGCAGCGCGCAAGAGTTGAGCAAGAAAAAGAAGAAGCGTTCTTCTTGGAGCTCTGCCTCTGATGAGAGCTCCACCTCCACCAGCACCAGCACTCTGCAGCGCAAGTTGCGCAAGCGTGAACGGGAGAAGGCCAAGACCTCCCGAAAGTACAGCAAGCGCAGCCCCCGACCTTCCGGCCAGCGTGCCCGGTCTCACGACAGACGTCGCCGCTCTCCGTCACAGCACAAACGGGAGCATCCTTCCAAGGCCAAAAAAGAGCAAATCTCGCTCTCCTGTGCATCATCAGAGGCCCCTGCGTATGGACAGTAAGTCCCCGGTCAGCCGTGATCATTTGCCGTGCCAGGACTCCACTGCGGGACACCAGCAATCGTCCTCCTCAGGAGCGACGAAGCCGAAGCCCTCCAAGGACCGGGACCTGGTGCAGCAGACCCACCCGCATCCTCCCAACCTCCGATGCCACCCAATGCACACTTCCCGGCAGCCCTTACCAGCCGCACTCTCACTATGGACAACCTGGTTTTGACACTAGCTCAGGCCCACGCATGCAGCCGAACTGTCTGTCAGACGGCCAAGCCAGCAGAAATTTTCAGCAGCCTCCAGGCCACCGCCCAGCTCCCGTGACAGGAAGCCTCCCAACAATCCTGCTGCCCAGCCGCACTACTTGCAGGCTAGAAAGCAAGGACATCATACCACTTGGACTACCAAGCGGCAGGATGCTGCTACTGCGGCTCCAACAGCCCGCACAGAATCCGTGCAGCGGCGGAGCTCCGCCAAAGCAACGTCCGCAATTGCATGCTGTGGAGTTAGTGGAGGAATTAGCTCACCACTTTGCTTCATTCATGGCTGCAGTTCCAAGCTCATTGGCTGTTGAGTTGGCACACATGTCGTTGTCGGCTGGGATCGCATCCCAGACTCTGCAACTGGCAGCTGCCCGAACGGTGCTTGTTTCTTCGTGCCTCTACAAACCCATGCAGTGCCAGTGTTTGGGGCCACCGGGGCCCACGCACCCGGCCATCATTACAACTACGTGTTCTGCCACAGCACAGACGTGGCCACTGCAACATACATTTTCAGGGAGATGCAAATCAGGCCAACGGTGCCTGGCACCGGCCTTGGAGCCAACTGTCCCGCAAACATGCTTCTATTCTCAAGCGTCGGTGGGAGAATTTGACATTGGCGGTAGCTCAGGAGCTGCGTATTTCAAAGGCGTTGCGGGGGATGTTGATCCTCGGCGAATTTAAATCGGTGCAATCCCGCATTGAGGTGTCTTGGTCTGACACGGTGGAGGAGGCAAGATTGTGCTTCCGGTAAAGGGCAGTCTGAACCAAGGACCGCTGGGCCTTCAATGCCGCTTTCACTCAGATTCGAGGATTCGTTGTTCCTCTTCCGCTGCGATAACTGCAACTGTGGCTGCGCGCGGAAAGAATTGTCCACCTGTGTGCAGCCCTTTCTTAGTGAAGTTTCATTTGCCAGGCATTCTTTTTTCTTTTCCGCAGCCGTTTGTTTGGACCCTGCCTTGGCTCAGCTCATCGTAGGTTGTTCGACCCACCGGACCCGAACTCCCCCTCCTCGGACTGGCTCCGCCCCCGGCTCCCCTGCTTTCCCGCCCCTACCCCTGCGCTCTGGGCACTGGCCACAGGCGCCGGCCCACAGCATTTCTACACCGTTGCATCCCACTTTAGGATCGCAAGAACGGTGTTTCCTGGCGCGGGTTCTACACGTGGCGTTGCCGCCCGGCGTACACCCCAAAGGCGGCCCGCCGTTCTTCACCACCGCCGCCCCGCAAGTCCAAGTCCCACCCTGGTTCTACTTCTACCTGAAGATTGGGTTCAGGACTGCCTACCTCGACGTTCGTCGGAGCATAGGCATCCTCAGCTGCCCTAAGCATGTTGTCTCTTCGGCCTGGGCGCGAGAAAAAGGGATCGCTGGAGTCCCTGTCACCTGCATTCGTTGGCCACACCCGCCAGCCGCTTCGTCAACTCCCGTTGCAATTCAGCCCGATTCAGCCCCGGCGCCAGCCGGACCCAGCCAGTTTACGGCAGCCACCACAGGAGGGATCCAGTTGTCTTGCTGCCAACCTTCCTGCCAAATATTAGGAGAGAGAGATCAAGACATGGATCAACTCTCTTACTTTTAACGAACGGAAAAAGAATGAATTGCAGGAATGGCTGAAACAAGTCGAAACCTGGGTCGATGCCCAGGAGGACGACGGATTCCTAACAAAAATCCGCAGAGCAGCAGTCAGTTGGGGAGTTCCCCCTGGCACTGTCACGAAACTCTGCAAGCAACCGCTGGGCAGACTCATAGCCGTCGGCTCCTACATGGGGCGGTGACTGCTCATAGCTCTTTACAGACGAACGTGGCACTGTGCTTTGAGGCAAACACAGGCCGCCGCCACAGCTTTTCGACGCCTCATCGGCGGGATTGCCCCCGAACTTTTGCACTTAGAATTTTCCAGCTGTTGCGTGGCTCAGTCGTGCAGTGCACGGATTGCCACACATGAAGCACATCGGACATTGCCTGAGAGGTGTTTTCCGTGCCCTTGGCATTGTGCCGGGCTACCCTAGCTTTGAGCAATTTTGTGCTGAATCTTTTTTGTACCTCCGTTTTTCACCAGTCAAGAAGTATGCCAAACTCTTTTGTGTCGGAAGCACTGAGAAGAGTACTATGGCCCGAGAGCACACCAGATATCGTAAGTGCAAGCAAGTCTTGGAGGACAGGCTGGTGTCCGCCGAATTGTCGATCCGGTATTGGGCGCACCATAGTTTTGGACTGAGTGGCCCATCGCGGTGTGAGAAAGTGTCGCCGCCGACGTCCTCCACGGACGAGAACAGGCGCTGACACAGACGCTGCAGCCCCCACTCAATTTCCCATCTATTGCCCAGTGGTTTGCCCGCGTCGCGGCATCCTAAAACCTCCTGATGCCAGCTGCGCTCTGAAGATCGGCACTCTCCGCCTTTGGCGGAAATGCCGGCGAAAACATCAGGTTTCCTCGGGCCGCGGGCTACCAGCCCCCCTGTATGCTATCTTCGAGAAACCTTCCTTCCGCATCAAGAAAGCCACATGGGTGCTGCTCACTCAACTCGGCAGCAACACTTTGCTGCATTTTGAGGCCGCAAAAAGATTGCACGGCAACGAATTTTCGTACGCAGCCCTGTGTGCATTGTATCGGTTGGCAAAACACCTGCCGGCACACATGGCACCCAATGCGCTCGGAGCAGTGTCTTCAGCCTTCAAATTCCCCAAGTGCTACAGACCTGCGAGCGCCATTCCTGGCACCTGCGGCATACCGCAGCGACTTACGAGCGTGCATGCTCTCGTACATATCAGATAGCATCAAGGCCGTCACACCTTTTCATGTGCCAAGGACCCCGGTGATTTTCCCGCACCACTCTCGCATTGCTCAGCTTTTGTACAACCACCAGGATGCCGTGAAACAGTGGGCTGCACATCGCCAGCCTACGTGCAAGTGCGCCGTGATTCGCAAATATGCACCTGACGCTTCAACTTTCAACGGCCATGTAGCCGCCACGGGCACTCAGCACTTGAACGTCGGTGATCAGCGGGTCCAGCGCAGACCAGCTACGGCCCCAAGTCGTGGAAGGTTGGTCAGCGTGGTGCAGAACCAACGGTTTGCCGGGACCTCTCCGGAACGTCGACCTAAGCTTGCCATTCAAAAGATGTGGGAGAAGCGCCGCACCGAGGTCAGGGCCAGCCAGATATCACCATCAGATTGTAGACAGTGTTAAGGGCAAAGCGTGCGGCCATTTGGCACTGTGAAGACCATCAGCCGCGTGCCGCGGTTTGCTGTACCATCGCATGCTCGATGGCACTTTTTGCAACAAGCAGGTGTTTCAGGAGGTTCCCCGTCAATTTGAAGACCAGCTCCGGTTCGAGCGGGCCCTCCAATCGAGGTACCCGTGGGCCTTCCGGCGAGCCCCGGTGATTCGTGGATGCATTCATGAGGCCGCTCTTGGAGGCCACGTCAAGACTCTCAGAGTATATGCAGCCTCGCCTTTCCTCATGCTTCGACGCATATGAGCTGCTCAGCCAGGTGCGTGATTTCGTTCAAGGCGGCACTGGATAACCATTGCACTGCCGCAACCAGGATTTAGCAGGTTTTTTCCATTCCATCTCCAAGCCTCAGTTTTTGCAGGCATGGCGCGTCACATGTGGAGTTCTACAGGCAAAGACACGGTGTCCAGCCGGACACCATCTTCACAGTTGATCTGAAAGAACGGGCCCAACAGCTGCGAATTTTTCGCGGTAAGCGCCGAACCCGGGCATCCCGTCAGGTGCGCATTTGGATCGAAGACGTGCCCGCCATCATACTGCATGCCCTTGCATTGCAACATTTCATGGCTGCTAACCGGTTCCGTTGCTTTATGCGGTATGGTTATAGCCGCACAAGAAGAGAAATGGAGACGTACTTTCAGCATCACTTGCTCCGGCATGAACCGGAACCTCATCAGCCTGCGTTATGTCGACAACAGACTTTGGGTGTCAGAACGCAGGTTTGAGCAGTTACCTGGAGTCAGATTGCTTTTGAACAATCACTTCTATGGAGGTGACATCGTCCTTGAGGACGAACCTGCCTTTGTGATTTCGCGGGTTTCTCGCTGGATCTTCAGCAACGCCGCATTTTGTACAATCGGGCGTGCCAGGCTTTAGATCTTCCCAGCCTGCAATCAGCATCTCCGGAGCCTGTACACAGCTCAGTGGAGTACTTGCCAGGGCCCACACCATCAAGAAGTGTTCACACCCTCGGGCAGAAGCCCTCACGGACCTCCATTTCCTTTGGAACCTCGCTGAGCAGAGAGGTCTCCCCATCAATGCCTCTGCTTTCAAAGCAAATTTTGGAGACACCTGAAACTTGCAGTCCGACGCCCTCAGGAAAAGAGGGTCTTCCTTGTGTTTGCATCAGTCAGCTGCGCCTTGACATGTCTTGGCAGCATGAATATAATCTTTTTCTGGTTTGGCTTAAGGCAGCAATCATGTCTTCTTCTGCGCCGGAAGCTGCTCCGACTCCCGCCGACAGCCCTGCCACTCGTCGAGCACTCCTGTCGCAAGCCTTGCTCGAGATCTTGACTGGGGAAGATTCTCCTAGCGAAGAAGGAGAACAACCATCACATGGCTCTTCCACCCCCAGCTCACTGCGCAACTCTTCGATTCGTGACATGCTCGCTGCTTTCGTCGAAATGACAACACGTGAGATACGTGATCTTCAGCGACGAGTCGAGCAGCTTGAAGCATCTCTTTCTCGGTGAGATCGGATGCATTCTTCTGGATTCTGATGACAAGGAAAAGTCCTGTCGCGTCTGCTGTGCAGTCGCCCTGACATTGCTGATCCATGTTCTAGCCATGAGATTCCCGCAGCCATTTTTGTTGGAGCCCACATTGACGTCATGCCTGATCGCTGTAGGAGCCGATCTCCGATTCCGCATGCCTGGCGTTGGGCCGGGCACACTGACGGCCAGCATTGGTGGTGGGAGTGGTTCGAGGTCACGCGCTTTTGGCTCAGAAAGCGTGCCGTTGCTGATCGTCCTCTGGAACTTCCAGACGCCCCACCGGTGTCTCCATCGCGCAAAAGAACCCAAGCTCCATGAATGAAGACCTGAGCACATTCACGTCTTCCTTAATTAGTTTTGCCAATGCCCAGTGCCTTGGGTCATGCATTCTGTATGGATCACAGCGCCTAACCCACTGAAGTGGACGAATCTCTTGCGTTGCTTTCAACACAAGCAGCGTGCAATCATACTTTCTTTTCGTGATTCCTGTTGCATCATGCTGCCTGCAGCCATTTTGCTTTGCATTGCCCTTCAGCATCTTTCATCATGGATGACCGCCAGGACACCAAGTCCCCGGCAGACGATCTCCCGGATGATGCGAGTTCCTGGCATTCCGCATTTGACTCGCCCAAGGTCACCTCCAAGCCGCGTTAAGTGAAGTCTTCCTCGCGGAAGAAGTCCAAGGAGAAAAAGAAATCCAAGAAGAAGTCTAAGAAGGACAGCAAATCGAGGACCAGAGCATCGCCCAACACGTCTTCTGAGCCTGACGATGCACTTTCCAGCGAGAACCTGGGAGATCCCACGCAGTTTCATGTTCCAGTCGCATGCCGTTCCAGAGCGTGCGCCAAAATGTTGGTGAGGGCCAACCTTAGGTGCCCTTGCCACTTCAAGTATGTTTCACTTTGTCCCAACCTCAACACGAAACAGTGGATGCCTTCAGTTGAAAATCATGCCTGTCTCGACAGTTTTGTTAACCTGATCCTCAGGGAGTGCGGGTTTTAGCAATCTCTGGGTCAAGCATTGTGCTAGTTTGCTCCTCGTAGTTCATGCCATGGGCTACCAGCATCGTCCTTACGTGGTTTGCACTGCTTGTAGGGCTTGGCTGTGGTCGGACCGCCTGGCCAGCAGGCCAAACTGTTACTGCGGAAGGCCTTTCTTGGCCGGGCATCGAAAGCAGCCTCCACAGTACGCAGAATGGTGGAGTCAGCCCGATTTTGGTGCATACCGTGAGAATCGGACGAGCAGAGGACCAAACCGCAGAAGTCCAAGTAGGCAGGTGCACATGGAACTCGAGGAAGCGCCGAACGAGTCCAACAGCGAGTGGCAAAAGCTTCTTGTCACGGTCATCGAGCAAGTGGAAAAACTGGCTGGCGACAAGTTGCCGGCAGTGCGTGATGCCATGGCGCCCCTCCGCGACATGTTGGACGAGGCACCTGCAGATCCCCACAAGGCTCCCGGCACAGTGGATCCGGTGCAAACCTTGGCAAAGCAGATCAAGGCAAATGCGGGAGCCCTGCGCGCATTGGGGCAAAAGAAAAAGCACTTGGAGCACAAGATCCAGTCTACAAGAGCGGCCCTGCAGACCCAAGAGAGACAGATGCAACTTTTGCAACATGAGCTTGAGGAGGCCCAAGCCAAGATGGACAACGCTGTGCAGCAGTGCGGCAGACAAGTGGTCTCAAAGCAGATCGAACCCTTCGTCGTGGATGATGAAGCCATGCAGAGCGCGCACGGCGAGGAAGTCAAAAGTCTGCTCGAGTCGTTGCAGCCTCAGCTCACCGAGGAGCAAATGCAGGACTTGCAGAGACTGGCTTTCCAGTCCGTGTCGCTTGAGTGGGACCGCAAGCGAAAGCGAACCGAGGAGGACCCCACCTACGATCCCGACTCCTACATGGAAGGCGGACCGTGGGCAGGGTGACGACTCAAAGAGTGATGACACGGCCTTTTCGTGGAAGGAAGTCCTCGGGTGGTACGGGGAAGCTGTAGCAGTCACTCGAGGCCCAACTTTTAAGCCATTTTTCCCAGCGAGCAACTCAGATTTTAAGTGTCAGCTGGAAGCTCGTCCCACTTTTTCCACTCCGGAACGGGTTTCCAGCCAATCTCCCCACAAGGGCAAGCGGAGTGTCTCAATCTTGTTTGCAAACATCACGAGCTGGTCCGTCAAAGCCTCTGCCTACATTTTGCAGCAGCCGCATGACATTGTGATGCTTGCGGAGCATCATCAGCCTCCTGACAAGCTAGCTTGCATGCAGGAGAGTTTTTCCAAGCAAGGATGGCAGTGCAGAGCAGAAGCGGCCCTCCCCAATGCTGACGAGACCGGTACGTCAGGAGGAGTAGCGAGTAGCGGCGGCGGTCAAAAAGCATTTGGGGCCTCATTGGCCAGTGGAGGCGGGAAACCATCGTTGGACCTACACCATGGTCCGCTTCCACAAGTTCACCCTGACTCTTGTGGCGGCATACTTTCCCGTGTTTGGTTTCCGACACCACAGCAGCCAGAAACTGCAAACTGAGCTGGCGGCCTTCATAGGTACGCTTGCTGGTCCCTGGCTCTTACTTGCGGATTCCAACGACAGCCCGGAAGCCGTGGCAACAAGTGGGTTTGTACAGCAAGTCAAAGGAAAGCTGTTAAGGCCAGACAGTGCCACGCTCAACTCAGGTAGCATTCTGGATTTCGCCATTACCAGCAGAGACTTGGAAGGAGGAGTCCAGCTTGAAGTCGAAACTCAAGTCCCTTTCGCGCCGCACTTTGCGCTGATAGTGAAGCTTCGTGCGGATTTGGCAGTACAAGAAGTACCCACCCTGCATCGGGTGGACAAAATTCCAGCTTTGCCGGGGCCCAGGATGCCTTGGGCGCATTTCGAAATTGCGCCAAAAGACGTTGAGATCCATTTGCCATGCCAGAGTACGCATTCGCCACTCACCCTCGCTTTCGCCGCTTGGAGCTGCCAAGCTGAAGCATACCTCATGTCAGTCAGCACGGAAAAGTACACTGCAGGACGAGGACGAATCATCCGCATCTCACCGCAGCCCAGAGTGGCGCCATCAGTGCCAGAAGCGGTGTGGGATTCTAGTAATCTCAATTTTTGGGCCACCCTCCAGAGGCTCGTCAAAGCGGTGAGAAGTGCCAATGCGGACACTACATTAAAGAGCGGCTTTTACAGCATGATTGCAAACAAGGCTGCTGAGTGCGTCAAGTTCTGGAGTCAGACTGCCAACGCAAGACTCAGTCTCCCAGGATTGCAGTATGCCTTGAGGATTTTGGCGGTAGCTACGCCAACTTTGGCAGAGGCAGTCCAAGTCGCCTTGCAGCAGCAGCTAAAGCAACAGTTTCAGTCCAGGAGGAAGGCGCTTCAGAAGCATTTTGAGGAAACTACGGGATCCCTCAAAGCCATGCATGCTCACCTCAAAAAGCAGCCCTCGCAGGCTGAGCGGCCGTTTGACACCAAGCCGTTAGAACAAAGACCAGAATGTCGCAGGAAGTTCTGGCGGGACCTTTGGGGCGAACAGACGGAGGTTGGCAGACAGCAGCAGCAGGAGGTTTTAGACAAACTCGCGGCAGCGGCAAAACTGCAGCAGGCCCAGCTAAAGCCCATCAGCTCGGCCCAAGTCAAGGAGACTTTGAAGCATATGGGCAACAAAGCGCCAGGAGCAGATGCTTGGACGGTTGCAGATTTGCGATCGTTGCCAGACGAGGCCATCTCCGGGCTCGTCTTCTTTCTACAGCAAGCGGAAAAGGAGCTAGAATGGCCGGCAGCACAGAGGCAGGTCCTCGTAGCACTGCTTGCAAAGACGAAGAAGGCTGAACGACCAATCTCTCTGACCAGCACAGTGTATAGGTTATACATGTGCATGCGTGGACACCTCCTAAACCAGTGGCTGGATCAGGTCAACCCGCGCAGTCCTTGGGACAGAGCAATCCAAGGCTGCGACACTTTCAGTTCCAGTCACTGGCGGCAAGTCCTTGCACAGATCTTGAGCCACACCGGCATCCACCAAGTTACACTGCTGGTTGACTTGCAGAACGCTTATGATACTATTGACAGAGAGCAGCTGATAGCAGATGCTGAAGATCTACAATATCCTCCGCTACTGTTAGCAATGGCCATGCCAGTACACAGCGGCCCTAGGATTCTGGTCGCGGAATCATGTGCCAGTGAGCCGCTGGAACCGCAGCGGAGCATCCTAGCAGGGTGCCCGCTGTCTATCTCGCTTTGCAAGGTTTACCTGTGGAAGCCAGTTGAGGGTGTGCTCCGTGCACAAGCGCCAGCCCAAGCTTCTACTTTCGTCGACGACATCTCCTTCGATCTGCACGGAACCGGCCGTTAGAATTGGCCAGGAAGTCCTTGAGGTTGTTCGCAGACTTGCAGCAGCGGCTGAGGAACAAGCGCATGCGCATCAGCATGGAAAAGACAGGCTTCCTGGTGTCGGACAAGCAGGTCAAGGCTGCGTTCAAACAAGTCTTGCAGGAGCAGGAGTTCCAGCAAGGAGTCTATCCGCAGGTCCAAGATGCCATGAAGGACCTTGGAGTCGACAGCAGCTTGGGGAGGTTGAGACGCACAAAGGTTCAGCGCGGTAGGCTAGCCAAGGGCCTGAAGCGGGCTGCCAAGTTGCGAGACCTGCCCTCAGGCAAGCGAGTTGCCTTACTCAAAAGCAATGTTTATCCGACAGCCTTATGGGGGCAGCACACGCAAGGGCTGAGTAAGACCAAGTTGCATAGCTTCACGGTGCAGATTGCAGCAGCTACTCGGGCCAGGCACAAGTTGGGTTGCCTCACTACAGCTTTGAGGCTGCACATGGGCATTGAAGATGACCCTAGGCACGTCGTCATGAAGCAGCAGCTTGAAGGGTGGTTCAACCTTCTGCTCGCCCAGCCTCAGCACACGCAGGAACTGATCGCCAAGGCTTGGAGTGTGCAGCAAAGTGTTATTTGGAACAAGCAGTTCCATTGGCACTATGCGCGTGGCCCAATGACAGCCACCATGTGCCGCTTGAAAGATGCAGGCTGGGTTGCACCAAAACTCCTTGAGTGGCATAAAGCTGAGGAGACACTCCGCTTGCAGCTAGAGGACCCGCTTCTTCTGCTCCAGCTTGTACAGACAGTGCAACAGAGACAAGAGTCCGATCTTTGGGAGCATGCTAGCGTACACCAGGGCGGGAAAGGAGCTGAACATGGGATAGATTTTCATGTTGCCAAGAAACATGTTCAGCTCCTTAAGAAAACTTGCCCCGAAAAGCTACCGGCCTTGATAGCTGTTCTTGAAGGCAGCCTCCCTAGCAGCCATAATGGCATGTGCAGCGTCTGTCCGAAGTGTGGAAAGATTCCCACCCTGCAGCACCTGCTATGGGAGTGCGAGGCCATGCTGGAGGCCACTTCCCCAACCCCGTCAGCTTGGCTTGAGTTCGTTGCTGATTGCAATGTTGAAGTTTACTGGCTCAGGGGTTTGCCACCAGCTTTCTGGACAGGGCGTTCAAAACACCCTGTAGACGAGGAGTCTCAAGTTGACATGAGTTATGTCAAGAAAGAGGGTATTTTCTGTCAGCAGAGTCCTCTGCACGTACTTGGTGATAGCATAGTTTTCGGCACGGACGGCAGTGGGGGTAGCAGCTCCAGAGACAAACGCATTCGTGTCTGTACTTGGGCGGTCATTGCTTTGGACCCTGTCACCGAGCATGTTTTAGGTAAGCTGTCAGGCCCACTGCCAGGGCACATTCAAACCGTTCCCCGTGCTGAAGGTTGGGCGATTCTGATGTTGCTCACCTTCACCACTGGAAATGTGCAGTGCTGCACTGACAGTCTTATTTCAGTGCGCAGATTTCGGAAACTCCGACATCTGCATCGCAAGGCCCTCAAATCATTCTCAAACCCTGACCTGTGGGTCCGAGTGAAACAGCAAACTCAGGACCGCCGGGTCAAGCTTTTTTGGATCAAGTCGCATCAAACTGCCCAGGTCGATTTAGGGCTGCCTCGCTGGGCTTTCAAGGCCAATCAGTTCGCAGATGCACTAGCCGGCGAAGCCAGCAGTAGAGTCGAGGAGAGCTTGCAACACTCTTTAGACAAGGAGTACAATAGGTGGCTTGATAGTCGCACTTGGAGGCTGCAGAAGCTCCTTCTCGAGAGAGCGAGTTTCTGGTTGCAGCAGGGCCAGCACGCTAGTACCAAGCAGCACGGCCCAAAGGCCCCCACCAAACTGCAGTTCCTGGCCCATTTGAGTGAGACTCATGCGGTGCATCAATGGGGCCCGACATCAGCAGCGGGACAGAGGGCCTGCAGAGGTTGCGGGGTCGTGGTATCCTCCAAGTGGGCTAAGCAGAAGATGTTGTGGGTTGCTAGCTTGCCGTGTTTGCAGAGTGGCCACGACCTCCGGCTTTTGGGAGTGCATCCCAGCCACGAGCTTCAGAGGGACGCCGCCAGCTGGAGGTGCAGGGGGTGCAGAAGCCGTTTCAGACTTAGCTCACTGTTCCGTGGAGTTCCCGACAGGTGGCGGCTAGGATGTCGAGGTGCCTAAGTCTTCAACCTTCAACCGCGCTAGGCGCTGTAATTGCATTGAAAAAAAAAGGGAGTGCGGGTTTTCACACCTGCAACTGCATTTGCATACGTTCTCTTTTCTGCCTGCCAGGGTATGCTGCAGTCCTGAATTTTCAGGGCGTGTGTGTGTGCACACATGAACATGGTGACCGCTCGAGCCTGTTTCTTGAGTAGCTCAGTGCCGACGTGAAGTTTCAGGCAGGGGGTGCAAGCAGCTCGTTCCGTCTTGCACCAACGAAGACATTGAACAAGAGCTGGTGATATCCAAAGGGACGCCGTTGGACGTACCTGCACAAATGCCGCCCAAAATACCCCCAAAAGATTGCTGTTGGTACCACAGTTGGCCTCCAGTGAAACGGCACGGTTACTGCAATCTGTCTAGTCTTGTCTGGTCCTGTCTGTCTTCCTTCATCAGTTCGTGCCGAGCCACAGTGTGTGTGTGTGTGTGTGTGTGCGTGTGTGTTGCTCCAGCATGCAACCAAGCAGAAGCCGCTATCTCGTCGCATGCTGTGTGTGTGTGTGTGTGTTGTAATTAAGGTTTGCTTTCCTGCCCACCCTCCCCGGCGGCTGACGTCAGTGTGTCTTACAAAGGTATGGTTGTATTTATTTGTTAGTGCAATTGTCGTGCTTATTGTCCTTGTTACTGCAGTAGCGGTGGTGGTGTTATTCAATTTTTTGCCTAGCAGAGTGGTGCCTCCGGTGCAGCCTTCGCTCTGGTGCGGTTCTACCCCCGTGCATGTCCTTCGTACCCCGCTGTGGTTTGGGTGTTCCGCGTCCACAACGTTTGCGAGTACAAGCAGAGACCATCTCGCAGATTAATACTGCGTGCCAGTTGCTATTGCCATGCTTGAGGTCGAAGTCTTTGCGATTGTTTTTGCACGGGGGGTGTGTGCAGAAGGGGGAGGATTACCTAGGTGGGAAGGAGTGTCGAAGGGTACACTTCGCTTAACAGAAGCTTTCCACCACAAAGCAGCCGCGTTTCAGCTGCACCCGGAAAGGCACTTTCGCCGCGTCCAGGATGTCCAATGCCACGTCTGCGGCCAACCGCACACAGACAGTCCAGCGAGGCGTTGGGGACTTTTTTCGGTATAGGTAGTCGACGACGTGCATTCAGGGTGTGCGGCTACGATGTGTTCTGAGGGTGCCAGAACATCAGGTCACGAATCTTGTTCTTGCGTTTTTGTCTCGAACGAGGGGGCGGGCGTCAAAGCGGCTGGTCTTGTTCCATGAGTCGATGTGATTTGGAAGCACGACGAGAGCTAAGCAAAGCCAATCTTCAGGGCCTGGAAGCCTTGCAGTTTGCTTTTTGTGTTTCCAAGACACACCAACCGGTGCCCCAGCCCAATTCCTGATGCTGCTGGAAGCAGGTAGTGTCGTGGGTGGATATCCTGAGGGTTCAGGGATGGCATGGGGCCGGTTGTCTGCCGTGTGCTGGTGGATGCCATGTGGAAGCACGAAGAGAATGGAACGGCCGTTTCTGGTCCGGGCATCAATACGGCAACCATTCTCTGAAGGAAGCCGTCGTCTCTTTGCCCTGGATTTGCAGCGCAACGAGACTCCAAGACGTGCTGGTGAAGCCACGACAGGCGTGACGATGGCAATACTCATGCTTGTAGAGGCACCCTCTTTAACCGCCCTGGAGATTGACTTCAGATGCATTTGCTGCTGTAGCTGTTCTATGAACTTCGGCAGACTGGGAAGACTCTCGTGATTCATGTAGGCATATTTTGAATATCAGGGTTCAGTCTGGGGAGGGATCTGTCTTGTGCGGTGCTGCACTTCCAAACCTACCACAAATCTCTCAGGCAGGCAAGCACTGAGCTTCCAGCCCTCAGACACCTTTCAGCTGCTGCTGCGCCATTGTGCCGAGTGGATCGACCCCTGGCTCGAGCGGATGGGTGTCGGTATGCAGGGAGCAAGGGATCTTGGGCAGTTTCTGCGAGCATCAGCAAGGTTCGTGTAGCCGCAGCCACCGAGGAGCAGGTCAACGTGGACGATGAACTGCCAGAGCTCAGCTTCCACGTGGCTGGAGCAGAGGTGCTCGAAAGGGCGAGCATGCCGTTTCCATGTCTGAGCACATGCTCACCAAGGCCGCAGAGCAGATGCTGACCTTGCGTCCAGCCTCCTATGTCCTGCAGGTTCGGCCCTCGGAGTCGGAGATGGAGGTCTCTTACCATCTTATGCTATGCACTAGCCCTGTGCGATCAGGTTTACATCTTGCGATTTGAAGAGATGGTAGTTGCTTGAAGACCATGTGCTACAGTCGCGGACCCCTTGCCTTAGTTAATCGCATGCTGTGGATAGAACTTGTCGTGTGTGCCGACATTGGATCCCTTGTCCTAGTTGTTCCGTCTGCAACACACACACACACAGAGGCAAATATGGATGTGGCATCAGCACACGTCCAGAATGTCTTGGGCTTCCTTCCGATGGAGGCATGGGAAACCCATCTTGCCAAGGTTGAAGGCTGGTTTCTTACATGACAAGAATTCAGAAAGCCTTCCTTCCGAAGCTTGAGACAGCTGGATGACGAGCCTTTTCTTAGAAGCTCCGACTGCAAGCTTTGAGGGGGGGGGGTTCGTTCGGTTCAGTGCTTCGGGTGCCTGTATGCGAGGATGTGGGCAAGCGACCCTTGCGGATTCCAAAAGAGGACGACATAGCGGACAATCACTGTTGCGAAACGTCACGAGATTTCTCTCGCGCATGCACGTCTGAAACTTTCCAGAATCATGCAACGTGCGAAGCTGTGGCTCCCAGAGTCCTTGAGCTTGGAGTCTCCCAAAGACGTCTCGCTCGTGCAGGTCTTCCAAACTCGGCGCCTGGGCACAAGACTTGGACGGGCTATTGTTTGTTGTTTCCCTCATGTACGGAACTCGTGTTGAACGCTGATGTTGCATGTATCTGCGGGTCATTGTCATAGCAGCCACAGCCATCCACCTTTTGCAATAGCAGCTATGCGCTGAACTTGTTGCTTGTTGTTTGTCAGTTCCATCCCCTACTCACAAACCCTGAACGAGAAGTTGTTCAAAGACCAAGACTTCAAGCTATGACGTCCCTCCAATCTTGAAGCCTTCTGACCAGAGATGGGGAGATCAAGGCAGGCTTGGTCCAGTTCTGTGTTGCTCTCTTCGTCAGTTTCAGCTTCCACCTGTATATACACTGCACACATCATAGTCACATGCACACTGCATGTTTGTGCATACATATATACAGGAATATGACGATTTTCTGTGCACACTCTTGACGAGCTGGGCGTACTCTCTGGTTGGATTTAGTTATTTTCGAAAGCTGGACGTTGTTCTGTCTGCTGCTGCTTGCAAGAAAGTACGTGAGTCAGATTGTGGCAGACATGCGTGTGTGTCAAGGCCAAGCATCACCTAGTACCTGTAATCTGTCAGCATCAGTAGCCCTGCCGCACTCACTGCAGTGCCAGGTTGAACTTCATGGTTGACAAATTGTAGCGCTTTCACGGATTGGCCAATGATGGGAGCAACAAATCCTTTAGGGGTGTTTTGGGCTGGCCATGCAGGTACACCAGGACGTCTCCCAGTGCATCACTAGAGTAACTGAGCTTCTTCGCTGGCAGCGATCCCAAATACTCTGTCGCTCCCCCTGCCGCAAGAGGACAGTTCTGCAATGGACTGGGACGTGACTCCCGTAAGTTCATGAACGAGAACCACACGCACAGACACACACCACCGACACCGACACACCGACACACCGACACACCAACACACCGACACACCGACACACCGACACACCGACACACCGACACACCGACACACCGACACACCGACACACCGACACACAGACACACCGACACACCGACACACCGACACACACGCACACACACCCACACACGCGCCCATACATCCATGCAACCATGCGTCCATAGATCCATGCGTCTATCCATCCATTCATCAGTCCCTCTGTCCGTCCGTCCCTGTGTCCTTTCGTCCGTCCATCCATCCATCCATCAGACCCTCCATTAGGACCGGAGTTCGAACCGTTCATGTCGAGTAAGGAAGGAGCAGGTCTGCATGCCGGCCTTTGCGGTGGACGACTACCGCACGGAGAAGAACGGAAGCATGGCAATTATTCGTAAGGAAAAGTTTGTTGACAGTGTTCTCTTTCGCATCATCCTTCCGATCTGTGTCGAACAGGCATGTTCCAGTTTTAGTCCTGAGCTTTTTGACGCAAGCCCTTGTCTATCCATGACATCCAGAATCGAGGAGATGTGTGGATCATGGGTACACCGTTGTTCTACGCATCTTGGCCATCTTGTGTCCTTCCATGGAAATCTTGAGATTGTGGTCTGGCAGTGCTTTGAAGTGGATGGTGATCTATGGTTTTTCGCAAGCTATCGTCGCTAGGCTTTGCAGCTGATACATGGCAAAGGGGTCCCGTGGCTGGGTTCTAAAGCCAGAGTGTCACACAGTCACACACAGACAGCAAGTTCACCCGTCTCATGCCAGTCCGTGGTCGTTCACAATGACCCCGCCTGAGTTGGGGAAGCCCTGCAGTCAGATTTCAGCACGGCAACTCTTGACAGTTTCTCACCCGTGATCCGCAGCCAATCACAACTGTCCAAACCCCATTGAACATTTTCGGTTTGTACGCTGAAGCAGACAAGGTGATCAAATGTCAACTCTATTTAGAACCCCACACGGCTGTTGCGGTGTGCATCAAAACTTCTCTACATGCCGAGGCCACGGCAGACGATAAGCCAGGGAAGAACAAGTGCAACAAGGCAAACATAGGTGCCAGAACATTGCACTACTTAACTTGTTGCTACACGGAACTCAAGGCTGCATTGCGCGTCCTACCAGAACCCGCGTAGTTTGATTTGCAGCGCATGTCTCGTGGCAAACTTGCTTGGTCGAGGAGTACACAGTGCACTACGATCGCACGGCGGGTGCGCCAAGCATGGCCTTCAGCTATGCAGGACTCTTCAAGGGCCCAGACTCAGAGCATTCACCGAACCCTACAAGCTTGAGACTGAACCAGGAGACGTGGCATGCGGCACCTGCAAGGCGTGTCCTCGGACTCGGGGTCATTGATCCGAAGATGCCATCCTTTTGATGTGCAGCACGTCGTTGAAGCCAGGTTTCGCCTTCTTGTGAATGCATGCCATGCATGCTGGGCATGCTGTATGCTTTCTGTTGCAGGGCCCCGTAAGTGGACTCGAAGTGTTCGTGGAGTGGGGCTGCCCCAGGGCGAGCGCATCGTTCGCGATGGTCCGTCCCTGCTCAGCGAAGGCTTGGCGAGGGGCAATGAGGGGGCTTGCGGGTATCAAGCCAGGCACAGGATCCGCACAGATGCGCGAAATGCTCACGTTTTTTGGCAGGCGCATCGAAGCCAGATGGCTTGACCAGCCTCCGTGACTGTGTCTGCTCTTGGAGGGTGCTCACAGAGCTCTGTCGCGTTGGGGTTGATGATGCCCTTCAGTGATGCTTCGTGTCGTGAGCCAAAGAGAGGTGTTGAAGTCTGGCTACAGATGGGTTGACGGATTTGTCGAAGGTTGTTTGCTACCGTAACTGGCCAGCTACAAGTGCAACCTTCTCAACATGCATGAAGGTTGGATCACTGTATGTGGAACCCACCTATCCCATCAAACGCTGCTGGCCGACCTACGCTCGGCATGCACGGTCGGTCACAGCTGCGATCCTTGATCCTGAGTCCAGATGGGGTTCACCAGCAAATCCACAAGATCGTAAGACCAGCGATAAGAAATGCTCCTTACTCTTGCTTTATGGAGTCGCACTTACTGGTAGTGATTTGGGCGTTTCGGCTTGAGCCGTGGGAGGACCTCTGGGTTTCGTCTCATGTGGCGACAACATCTCAGGCAAGCTCAAGCACCTGCCCACTACCCGGCAGCTGGACACCTTCTCAGGATCCTTCTGAGCAGCCACAGTCTTCAAACTCCGACCATACATCGCCAGCTCAGAGCTTTCTACTGCTCCAACAAAGAGTGGAGCAGGAAGATTTGGGTGCTGCGTGCGCTCTGGCGCTGCATTCTGTTAGTTTTGAGGATGTCTGCAAATGGATAGTGCAGCGTCCCAGCCAAAGCAAGGAGACGTAGCGCGAGGCAAGGGCCGCGGGCCCTGGGCCTGCTTCCTGCCGTGCCGTGATAGTCATGTCTTGTCTTGGGGAGTGCCAGACGCGAGCGACAAAGATTGTGGCGCAAAGGCTTAAGCCGTCTAGGGTTCAAGGCTTAAGCCGTCTAGGGTTCAAGGGCTGTCTTGAGTTCAAGGCGCATGATGCCTCCGGGGTCTGGCGAAGCTGTGCAGTTTTCCAGGGTTTTGGGGAAGGATAAGGCATGGTAAGGCAGTCCACGCAAGCTTTTGGATAGCACTTGAAGGCTCCCGCTGGGGGTGCGCGGGGCTCGGACTTCCCGAACAAGTTTCTTCGCGGCAATCTCACTTCGGGGTCACGACTCGCAGAATTATGTGCCCGGCAGGCCTGGGCTAGGTATGATGTGAAGTTGACCGCTGATGCACAAGGCTAACTTGGTCGGCGTCGGGCCCCCCCAAGAACGCTGCTGGGTTCGCTGTGCCCAAAGGGCACGAGACGGTACCTGGCTGCGATTGCTGTTAACGCTTCGGGCGAAGGGTGCACCTGGCCCCAATTGCCTCCTTGATTATTATATGTGCGCTGGGACAGCACTTTCTCAAGCACAAAGCTCCATGCTGAGCAGTCTTGCAGCAGAGTAATTAGGTTGCAGGCCACGTCAGGTTCTAGGGGATGTTCAGCCTTGCTACAAGAGACGGTGCTCGCGATGTACGGTTTTGGTGAGACTGCTCTTGAGAAAGATCCCTCTGCAATGCTCGGTTAAAAGTCCGGTCTTGCGTGGCCTTGGAGTCTTTCGGCATGGGCCTGCTTCAGAGGGTCTTCTCTATAAACAGCAAGACATACGGCCCAAAGCTCAAGAAGCCATGCAAAGGCTTATCATGCCCTTGGCCCTCGCCAAGCACTTTGGGCCCATCGCGCCAGGATGAACTGCGACGCTCTTGGTTTAGCCTTAGCGTGCCTCGGCTGGAATACGCGCCCACATTTCATCACGTATGGATTTTGCCATTTCTGGCTAATCTTGCAGTTGTCTAGGGAATGATTTCCAGAGTAGCCCGAACATCGACACGGCAACCCAACCAGTTTACCGCGTGGGCATTATGCAGTGCCAAAATCTGGGAAGCATTGATTTCGATTCGATGTGTGCATGTGCGTCAGTGGCATTCTTGGTTGACAGGGCTGCAGCTAGAAGTCTAAACGGACGTCAACAGTCAACCCGTAGCCATGTCTCAGCGGAGGTTTTCAAGCGTGGAAGCAAACTTTCCAAACCACACGTCGTCACCGTCGTGGGACTTGAATAGCAAGTTGAAGAGCCAAGAGATCAGAGAAGGGCTGCGCAGGCTTGCTTAAGTTGGAGACAATGCGTACGTTTGTGAGTGTGCATGTAGACAGCATACGGATTCATACGTCTCGGGCCGAGCTAGGTGACATGTTTACTATGCGTAGTGACTGGGCAGTATTGTTGCGCCAGGGTTCTCACGTGGGCGCTCTTATGCTTTACGGACTGGGTGGTGGCGGGGCGCTCGGAGAGTTGCCCCATTTTGAAGAGAGACTTCTGTGCCAGATGCTCTTGCAGGGTGTGCGTGTCGAGACTTTCAGCAGCAGAGTCTCTGGCTTTTGAGTTTCTCCAATCGGCAGGAAGCATGTGGCGTGGGGAAAATGCTTGCTGTGAAAAAAAGGGCTGTTTTCCTCCACATGCAGAATCCCCGAAACCGCCAGCAGCTACTCTTGCCATGGCCTAGGTCCGCTATGTGCTCGCCGGGGCCCTAAGAGATGAAGGGCACCATGGGGCCCCGGGCCGGGACAGACAGTCTCGGTACCGACGACTTCTCCATGTTGATTCGAGGGGGTGGGTGAACCTTGAGCTCTGGAGCTTGCATCTTCCTTTGAGTTCATGAATTCACTTGACTCGCTTTGAATGTGTTCCAGGCACCGTAGTAAGTGCTTAATCATAACTTATTAGTGTCGGCTTCAAGCCAGTTCTGTAGCAATGTGGATTACGGTGCTTGCCAGCTTGTGCGCACTTTGTCCTTGCGGCACGTTGCATCTGTGGCCGACACCAGCTACTTCTCGCTGTGCCCCGGGCCGAATTGCGGCCCCTCGAAGAGCATACTACTAACGCATACTAATGCCAACTCCTTGAACAAAAGCTCTGCTTGCGCAGTATGCTTGGTTTTCTACGAGTCGACCAAGATTTAGCTTGGCCACTTTGCTGCGATGAATTTGTTGCTGAGCACATTGATTGGTTAGTTGGTGAGGTTCGAAGGACTTCTTGAAAATTTGGAATGGGTCTCTGATGTGGGGGTGGCCTTTCTGGAGCTTTGTGCGCGATTTTGTGTCTGGTTATGGTTTAGGACATCTGATTGTGCAAAGGGTCGGGTCGGGATTACATTCTCCTGGCTTGAGTTGAGGTTTTCATCGCATGTAGCCGTCGTGGACGAAGGACAAGGGTGATGAGGAGATTCTGAGAGTTAAGATCCGGCAAGACTCTGCGCCCAAGACCGCCAGCCGGCCTTAGCCCAAGAGCTTTTCAGCCTTGAACGCCTGTGTACCCAACCTCGCAGCCGAAGCCAGGAATCGCCCTCGTCCTCTGTCGCGCAAGCTCGTAGTCGCCTGTACCTTCAAAGTCACTCAACTTTGGCCGTGTCATTACACCTTTTCGAAGGGCAAAGAAGAGCACGAGGAGTACGAACCGTTGAAGCCAAGCAGCGAAGAACAAGAACGGGACAGGGCCCGATCTGCAACCTAGGTCCCGCTCACAGATCTGGGCTCTGCACTGCTCGTGATGCTTAGCCCTCAATTTCCCTGAGTTGTTTCTTTGCATTGTGCTCGCCGTTGTCTTTGCACTGCGCGGGATGATAAACCACAAACTTCGCACTGCACACTCCGCTAGCGTTCCCGCAGTCTTCAAGGGCAAGTTTGTACGAGAAGCTAATGGCGCCGCCCTGCATTGCATTGCCGTTATTAGTGCCGCTCCTATTCGAGAACCTCGTATTCAGTCTTTGTTCAGCGCCTTCGATAATCAGAAAAAAGTGTTTGCTAAATTGTGAAGATATGTCGTGTGAAGAGATCCTTCAAGCAACATCTCAGAGAATCTCGTGAAAGGTACCAATTGCTGCTGGGTTTGTCCTGGCCGCGTGCCCAGAGAGAAGCGGCTCTTTGGTCGATCTGTCAAAGGCACGGTTGCACATGTAGGATCGTGTAGGTCAAGGTTGTCCTTGTTTGCGTTCTCCTGTAGCATCCAGTTGTGAACAAATTCGGACGTTTTGGCCTCGCAATGGATGGGATGAAGTTTTCATGGGAGACAGCTCTAACAGCAAGTACAGTAGACAAAGTAGGAGCGCAGGTTCAGTCTCGCTGTGTCAGCAAAGCTCCCGTAATATGCGTGCGGGGTGCTCAATAGTTTTTTGGAGGTCCAAGACTCCAAGAGTTTTTGCAGGCTCCATACTGCATGCAGCCAGTAGGAACGAATGAGCAGGAGCTATCCAAAACCTTTGAAGATGGCTCACTTGAGCCGTGTTTTCTCGTGGAGCCTGTCGGATCATGAAGGGCTACTAGCCTCAAGCCACTGTGAAGTCTTTGCTTGCCGAGGTTTTCACATTTTCGTGCTGTGACGACAGATCCCGGGACTATACCAGTGAGGTGGGTCAGTTTGGCAGTTTATGCTGACTTAGGCTGATGCCTTGGGTCGTGGCGCGATAGATGTCTGAGTCCATGATTCGAACACTTCGTTCCTGGCTTGGCAGTGAAGTTTGAGAGAATTCTTGGGGATCGCTTGCTTCAGGACGGCAGTCAGTTTCTTGTCATCGATGTTGGTGCCTAGGCTTCATGCCACGTCATGCTGCGGCTGCAGCGACTACCGTGCATCAAAGTCACCATCATGTGTCCCTGCCAAGATGCCCTGCCTGCATTATCATGCATAATATCCTATCTTGTCGGGAGACGCAAGCCCCAAGAACAAGTCCGCAAACACAGGGAACAGCTTTTTCGAAAGCTTGTGCCCGAGCCGTCAGCCTGTGCCCTTTGTCAGTGCCGCGCCGCCGGACTTCGCAAATCCGCGGGTTTGCAAACTTTGTCAGGCAGGGAGCATGTGCGTTTGTTCGTCCGACGAAAGGACGGTACATGAAGGGAGCATGTATGAGATTTCGGAGAGACGGGGGCCCCCAAAAGGCAGAAACCCAAGCAAGTGCTCTGCAGGGCCGCTGGAAGCCACCCAGAGCCCATCATTGCAAGACGCCCCTTGATCTGCAATTTCTGAAATGCTCTCAAAACTCCGGGAGTCTTCGTCGTACTCGTACTGGGCTGCGTAGGCCTTGTGTTTGCCGATTCCAAGCAGGAAACGTTTGAACAGGCTGACAAATGTTGAAACGGCCGAATACCCTTAGAATTCCAAGCACGTCTAGATTCACCAACACCTCCCACGGTCTGCAGGCATACACAAGCACAATGTATCCGTATCGGGGCAAAGCCTTTAGGGAGTTCCACTGCCGGAGGCGCAAAAGGTGGATGGTGATGTCGTGTTTGGGATTAAACTAGAGTGATTTCAGAAGCTCGACTCTCGAGTCTCCAGCCAGGTCCTGGAAAGACTACAGTTCAAACTTCGGACGTGCATAAATAGTATAGTCGCATACAGGACTCCTGGAGACCAGCCTTATTGTTGAAAGGCGAGACGTGAGGCTCCGGTAGAGCCGAACCGTAAAGTCTGGTACCAGCACAACACGGCAACACACCGAGAACCAACTGCCAAGGTGCAAGCGCTGCATCTTTCGGATGGACTGCGTCTGCCGTGTAGTGGGTCAGAGGGTATCTGTTGTCTTATGACATGAAAGGGTGAACGGTGAAGGGTCCGCGACGGTGCAAGAGCGACTCCTGTGAACGAGTTGGACTTCAGCGGCCTTTCTGAACTTAGCCATCTATCGCAGTGAGAACCGCCAGCTCTGGACCATTCTAAGCCCCGGATACTGGAGGCCATAGGACCATAGGAGTTGTGGGCCTACAAAGTAAGTCTGCATTTTATGTCGCTGGTCTGCGCAGTGCAGATACGTATGAGCCCGCAGCCCATGTCGTTTGCAGGGGTCCTGCGGCAGGACCACCACTGTCCCTGGATCAACAACTGCGTGGGTCTGTCGAACCAGAAGTTGTTCATCCTCTTCCTAGGCCTCCGGAGTAGATGTCAGTCTTTTTGGGGGCTTCCAGTTGGCTCGACTCGGGGTTGCAGACCCGATCTCCGGCGGGGTGCCCTGTCACATGGGACGAAGCTTGAAATGGAAAACTGCCACTTTGGCTGAACCTGCAGTTTACACCTGCGCGAGCGCGGTCTTCACTCTGGTCCTCCTCGCCGGGAGTGCCTTCTACTGGCTGTGGGCAGGGGCTCCCGGAATTTAGCGCTTGCAGCCTTCGGCTTCGAGAGGGAGCTTCAGTTATTCCGATATTTCTCATGACGGTACCGGGGCCGTCGGCGTGCAGTGCGCAACGGTGTTCAGAGTGTTCTGTGCCTTTTCTGTTTTCGTGTCGTGCCATGAATAGTCGGAGAATAACCCAACGCCCCGCCAAGAAAGACCTCAGCCTGATCCCAAGCCTCGTGCCCAGAGCCAAAAAAATTGGTCGGATGCACCACCTCCGGGCTCCGCGTCGCTGATCTGCCTGGGCCCTGGTATGACACACTGGGGCTTGGGATGGCATAGTTTTCCTCTTCCCAGGCACTGGGATGGTGGCAGTCGAGTGCTTCGCTGCCGTACTCTTCGTGAGTGACTTCCTCCAGGCTGGAGATTAGCACTGGGAGCTTGAAGAGTATCTGTCTCCACAGGATGCAAGGTAAGAGGCAGTTGATTCCGGCAACCTGGCATGTGCTCGGACTTTCTCCAAGAACACGCGCCAATGTTTGAAGTTGCCTGGGATCGTGTCTGGCATGCCAACAGTGGATGTCAGAATCGAAGCCTTCGCATTGCTTTAACGTACGAAGGATGGTTTTCAGGTCTGGTTTCTTGCGGATTCGCACTCAGCGGAATAAGGTCTACAATGTATGCTTGCTACAGCAAATTGCCGCACAAGAGAGAGAGAGAGAGAGTAGCCATTTTGGCTCAAGGTGCCTACAGCGTCTCCAAGACCACCCCGCTGGACGTCTGCTCGAGAGGCGGTTTCGGGGGTGAAGGTCTCTGACTGTGCCTCTGAGACCGGATCGCCCAGGCCCTCTCATCAAGTAAAACTAGAGTGTTGGGGGGGACGCAATATTCGTGTCCGTGAAGTTTGCAGTGCTACGGCCCAGAACGCGACCTCCAGATTGCAAGGGCCTCAACTTCCGCTTCTCCGAAGAAAAGGGGACGGTGCTCGAGACCATCCTCGTTGACCCGGGGGGGCACAAGCTTCGCACTGTGTACCAGCATATTGGACGGGGGAGAGCTTGAACGTCAAGATCGTGAAAGTGGCAAGGCCGACAATCTAGTGACCCTCGCACTTTGTGGGGGAGGATGAGCCAGTGGCCGTGGGGGCCGGAGGGGCGGCCGCCAGACAGATGCACAGCCACAGGAGGACACGCAGCACGGCCCAGTGAGCCGGTGGGGGAACCACCAACAAAGAGCGCCAGACTGAACACAGCCGTGGAAAGACCCCGTGAGCTTGAGGGGGAGCCACCGCGCTGTGACCGCCAGGAAAGGGGGGACGAGCACCAGTACGTTTTTCTCCTAACCTCGACTGGCAAGTGCGCCAAGTCCAGAACTACATGGCCTCGCGAAGGGGGACAGAGAGCTCGACTAGGTGACGTACTGAACGGAAGTGAGCGCTAAGGAAAACCTTTGCTGCACCCAGTGCTTCAAGGGGGAATTTTCCGTCTTGGGGTTCGGTGTTGAGCTTTGATGCCAAACCAGGTGCCTTGTCCCGCCTTCTGCTTGCGAAAGCCAAGCGGGGGGGACCCAACTTGCATGTACCTTTCGATAGTACCAGTCGACTTTCCTGCCATGCCCGGTGTGAACTCTTTAAGCAGGAGTTGGGGGATATCGTCTCCCAATCCTTCTCAGGTAAACCCGTTCAACTCAGGCCCGACCTGGCCTGCAATCCTAGTGTCTTTTCACCACGCCGCCTTGAACGAATTCGGGGGGAACAGAAGGCCGTAATTCATTTCAATCAAACCTCGTAATCCCATGGTGGTCCTTGCTTATACACAGCGGGACAACAAATGCAAGCTTTTCCTTCGACCCCCAGAAGGCCTGTGGGTGGGGGGGGATGGGGCTTTCATGTCATGCTAGGATGCTGTTGTTCGGTCGCATGTGACGTGGGGTATGCACGCGAAACACCAACAGGCCTTCTCTTTTCATGCTTCGGCAAAACTTGTCCACCTATACAGCCGAGCCGACCTGGGGCGAACCCCTGGGGGGAGCAAAGGACACTCCGCGAATAGCGGGAGTGCGTTCGCGCGCGGGGGAAGCGGCCTGAACGCTGCTGCGACCCCCACACCCGGAAGAGAGAGAGAGAGAGAGAGAGAGAGAGATGGCCGGGGGGGTAACAACTGCTAGTGAGGCGAGGCCCAGTGTACCTACCTATTCCTGTTGTATGAATTTGGCTCACAGGGAGGTATAACACGCCGAAATCGGGGCAAGGCCGCCTCAGTTTTGAAGTAGCGAGTCGGGGCGAGGCCCGCATGTGGTCATGTGTGCAAGTGTCCTGTTGAAGCCCAGACCTGACTCGGTAGAAGCCCCCACTGCTGCAGACTCCACGCACAGCAACCGGAGCGCTCGCGGAATATCTGCGAATCAAGCGGGGCAGCAGGGCATGAGCCGTGTGTAATGTCTTCTAAGGGCGCAGTGTACCTTGTGTTAACAAATAGGATGTTTGATCTCAGCCCGTGGGGAGCTCGAACCTTTGTTGCACGTAAAACCGTGCATCCCACCAACAGCACAGGCTGCCCCAGCGGGGGCATGCCCTCAAGCCTGGAGAAAGAGATGGCCGGAAATGGAACTCCAGCAGTCAGTCGAAAACCTCCTCCTGATGCTCGACCCTCAGAGCCTGGAGGGGACCGGCAACGCACTGTGAGGGGAAGTCGAGGTGGTGGAGCAGCTTCGAAGACTTGCAAGAAGACTGCCTAGCACGCTCAATGACGATGACCTCGCAGAAGACCTCTCTGTGGGGATAGCTACGCTGAGTCAGGGGATCCGCCTACTGCAGAGCTCTACCCGAGACCAAGCCGGACTACAGGTGACGGAAGCTGTGGAAGTCTCCCGTACTGCCCTCAAGGCGATGTCGGCAGCCCGAGATCGAGTTCTGCGGGGGGACAGAACTTGGATGAGCGAGGGCTGGCTACTCACTGTGGCAAGCCTACTTCAAGAAGCCGTGGGACTGGCCATGGAGTTGCTCTACGTTCCACCAGACGTCCATCCCAACAATGTGGTTGAGCTGGACAAAGGGGAGAAGAGTCGCTGGAGGGGATGTCCCCACTCTGGAAACTCAGGCACTACGTCAAGGAGCTTGGGGGACTGTTACCGTTCCTCACCGCCAACGAGGGGGAACCCATGCGTGCTTTGCTTGCACAGCTGCTGCAGTGGGTTCAAAGGCAGGAACATAGCACCCTGTTCGTCGACAGCCAGGGGATCCTGGAGACACAGGAAACGGCTCAACAGGAGGCGAGCTGGTTGGGGACCCACCTCGACCAGTACCACAACAAGCCATGGAAGAGAGGGGGACCAAACTGGGAGGAGCAGACCGTGCACTTGGGAGATCCCCACGACTTCGAGGGGGAGAACCACAGCGAAGGAGCAGTGACGCCCGACGTAGACCCCACCGATCAAGACCGACGGGGGTGACACAGTGCCAGAGCAGCCGGAGACGGCCACCGATAGCCAAGCCAATGTGGCCACGGTCCCGGCCTACTGCAACCGACGTGAAGCCATGAACACCGTGGAGGTTGCATCCTTGGCAGAACGCGATGCCTCTACCGAAAGGCCCACTCACAGCAGTGGGCCAACGGGGAGCGAACTCGCTGAGTCTCACTTCCTCCAAGAACAAGTGGAAGCAGAGCTAGCTGAATACGGCAGAAGCTCCAGGAGGCGCTTACTGAGTCCCCTGGAGAGTCGCAGAAGGGTCCCTGCAAGCTCCGACTAGGAAGGCGACCTCGGGGGGCCAGTAAGCTGATAATGGGGCACCACTGAGAGAAGTCATGCTATCTACCGCTTCAGAGTGTTGCTTGAGTCGTGCAGAATATTGCTTATATTTGTTAGTGTGCCGTGCAGTGGTTGTCGCCAGGGCCTCAGATGTACAGTTTTTGACAGTTTGGTAGTGCTAACTGACGATCGCACACATGTCGACATGAGCTGAGAATGTTCTTGTAGTGTTGTTGTTGGAAAGAGTCGGCAGTGGGCAAACCAGAGAACCCCCAATACGGGGGGGACAAACCGTCAGGCACTCAGATTGAGACAGAATTTCGACACCGGCTTTAGGGGGGTTCAGGCCTTAGCCGTCGTCGAGGCGGGTTGGGGTTTAGTTTAGTGGTTAAGGTGGGGGGCCGGTGAGTCGTGCCGAAAGAAGTCTCGGTCGCTCTTTCTTTCCTGTACATTCCCCAGTGCGCGGAAACGCGCGAGGGGAGGCGCGCACGCTCCTCCTCTCTGGCTGTGCTGAAGGAGAGACAGAGAGAGAGACATATATATATATATATATATATGATCCCGGTTCTCGGTTTCCAATGGTATCCGCCCCCACCCACCCACCCACTCCCCAAGTCGATTCTGTGTGACTGTGCGCACACTTTTGCATATGAGGGCCCCAAAACCGTCACCTGTCACGAGGATCGCGTCCCATAGACGCCCGATCCGTGTGACAGTGCAATTTTTTCCGGCGCGATTCACAATGTGAATCACATGTCATGTGAGGCCGCCAAAGCCGTCAACTGTCACGAGGAGCGCGTTCACACACGCCCGGTCCTTGTGACTGCGGACACTTCCCAAAGCACTTCCCAAAGCAAGGCGACTCCGACATGAGGGTCTGTAACAAGGCAACCGTCATGAGGACCGTGTTCCCTGACAGGCCCGATACCTGTGACAGCTGGCCCATTGCAACCTCATGGCAATTGCCTCCAAAGCGACAGCTGTCACGAAGATAGTGGCCCTACGATGAATAAAACGGTAATCGTACCCTGGCACGTGGGCAGAAGACGCCCGACGACGAGCCAAAGAAACGTTAAGATGTGTGAGTTAATGATAATGATGGTGATCATTGTCCACATCGTCATCATCATCACTATCATCATAGGGATGGATATACCAAACACCCAAAGCAGACCCAAAAATGCAGGGCGAACCACAGCAAGAAAACCCGAACCCACACCATGCCACCAGGAAAAAGCGGGGAACCACCCCGAGCAGAGCAGCACCACGCCAGGGGGGGAAACAATCCACCACCACACCCCACCTCACCCCACCACAAGACATGACAGGGAGGGGGGTGGGTGAATTATTGGGTGGGAGGGGCGGGGGACGGCCGAACCTGGATCATATATGCTGGAAGTTCTTGATCTGATCGTGCGCAGAATATCACCGGGCTCTTGAATACAATGCGAGTAGGCCGATCGGTTGTCCTTCCGAAATGTCAAAGCGGGTCGCAGGAGGGATCCAATTTTCCGTCAGGGTCAGTTTCTGCCACACCGTAATGCAAGGAGCAAGTGGAGTCGATTCAGATGAACTCAACGTTGGTCGAGACGTGCGCCACCCACTACAACGTATGACGCCTCTGGAGAAAGTGCTTTTCGCTCAGAGGGCTCAAGCATGTGTAAGTGCGAGGTACCAGCGAACACATGGGACGCGGTCGACATTCTACAACCATTTCGTGGCTGTCTTTGGCGCGTCCTGGTGCCTGGACCCAATGTTGACAAGTTGAGGTTTAAAGACGAGGATCGTTGCGGGCTTAAAGCTTGTAGGATGCAGAGGTTAAACTTCGGCTGTTTCCTGGTGACAAGATTACCGGCCCCCGAGCCCTCAACCTTGAGTCTTGAGCTCTGGTGATGGCTTCTTGTCGCCAGGTGGACATGGCCGCTGCCGTACCCGTCGGCCCCACCGCCGGCTGCCTGGTGCGAGTAGTTGCAATTCCGAAAGGCAAGTTGCTTCGATATGCCGCTGTGAGCTGACGACATCTGCAGAGTCTGCTTGCAAGCTTCCGCATGAGCATTCCATGCTCAGCACTGCAGGCTGTGCATTTGAAGAAGAGAGAGAGAGAGAGAGAGAGAGAGAGCTCAACTCATCTGCCGCGTCCTCCTCTTTGAGCGGTGCGCTCGGCAGCGGTTTGGGCTGGGAGAGGGTGGTCTCTCCCACTCTGGGGTGGAGACTTGCCCGAGAGGAGGTGGCTCGAGACCACCCGCCCGATGCCGTCACCAGCTCACGGGACCGCCAAAAAAGGGATCCCAGAGCGTTAGAGCGCCCAGCGGCCATCAACATCAAGGGTGTGAAGCTGGCGGGCCAAAATCAGAATCAGGCCAGCTAGCTGCCTAAACGCAGCTGCCAGCCTGTACATCAGCAAACCGCAAACTCAAGGTCGTGTGCGCGCAGTTGTCTTGAGCAGAGTGCAGTGTGTTGTGGGGTTCCTCAGAGTGTTCGCACGGAGCATGTTGAGAAGCAAACGTGCTGGGGGCTTGCGACAGGCGGAGGCAGGATCTAAGGCAGAGCTCAGGGTGGTTGGACCGAGAAGCATCACACCGATGGACCAGGGAGGACCCACGGCGCATCGGTGTTCCGGGGGAAGGGGGGTGGGTTGGCTGAGTGCAAAAAAGAGGAAGACTTTGGCACATGATGTCACTGTCCGAGCCTCTAGACCGTCATTACCATAACGTTTACGCGGAAACTGAACGCTTGGTCTGGCCTTGGAGCGGACTTGTCCAGAGTTCTCTCTGCGCCGACCGCCCTCCCTCCTCTTGCCTCAGACAGAACCTAAACAGAAATAGAGCAAGAGAGAGCGAGAAAGAAAGAGAGAGAGAGAGAGGGACAGAGAGCCAGTGAGGGGGGGTTGGGGTGGTCAACCGGTGAGTCGTTCCTCGGGTCAAATTCCCCGGTGCGCGAAGCCAAGCGAGGGGGGGAAGCTCGCGCGACTTTTCTCTGGCCGAGCTGAAGAAGAGAGCCAGTGAGCATGTCAAAGGGAGGGAGCGGCATCATCAAAGGCCGGACTACACGGAACCTGCGATCGCTGATGATCCCTACGGCGAATTAAGCCAAGAGGCACCGGGGGAAGAGGCTGAGAACTCCTGAAGTTTTCTGTCCCAGAAACTGAAATGCATCATATCTTTGTGATGCATTCAGCATGTTTCATTCAGCTGCATGGCTTTCTGTCCGACAGACTGCTGCAGCTACAGGTAGCACGGAAAGGTTCTTCACACGAGCCGCCTAAAGCTTTCTCCGGCACAGAGCATGTCCATCGCTGTGGCCCTTCAACGTTCTTGAAACCACCGGAGCCTGTTGACATGGTGTGATATCTTCTTGCAGGCCCGGTGTTCAGAGCCTGAGGCTTAGCACAAAAGCTCGAACCGTTCCAGGACACGTCTGTGATCGACGACAACAGCAGCTTGGGCATTGCGGGTGAGGAAAGCGAAGAGGCTCATGATTCCGTCCTTACTGGTAGCTTCTTTGGGTGGTCTCGATGCTTCAGTCTTTGTAGTATCCTGCATGCCTTGCAGATGAGATATGGATGCTGCTTGTGCCCATTTCTTTTCGGGAGTCGTTTTCTTGTGCAGTGTACCGCATCTGAATCTCCATGCCAAAAGACAGCCGAGCAAAAAACATGCAACTAAATCGTCTAGAATCTGAGTCAGAAGGCGCAGGCAGCCTGACATCCTCAGAAGGCCCATCACGGCCCAGATACTTTAGCCTATGCAGCCTTCACGCATCCAGGCGGCCATGGGCTCTGAGCCTCCCTTTGCGCCCTTCCCACCCGTCCGCTGGCTCAGAGTTCAGACGCTTTTCTTCTGTGCAGCTTTCTGCTTCCATTTAGGCGGTTTGAGAAGTGGGTTTTTGTTGGTGGTTTTCGGAGGGTTTGCGTCGTCCTGCGTCAGCTTGGAGGATCTAGCTGCCGTTTCCGGATGTCGGCAGTCGGGGTTAAGGGATCGAGCTCGACAAGATATGGAATCAGAATGCTGCAACTGGCAGCCTGGAGAACCAACACCCACACTTCCACGATTCCGCAGCTGCGTCGAACACTGAGCAGTGCCTCCCCCATCACACTTTTACCAGGTGTCGGGAAGTCGAGCGTCGTAAATGATCTGATAGCCCATTTCCGGAGGAAAATGTTTGGGACCTCCGGGCTCAGAGGCGACCCGGAGACTTAGACGCGGCGGAGACTTGAAGTTGACCGCAGGCTGCCGACGGGCCACGGGGTGCCAGGGCGAGGCGGCGGACCGAGGGTTTTCTTTGATCCGAGAGTCCGAGGCCGTGACCGTTTGACGTGTTCCGTTTTTTTGTGCCTTGACTGTCTAGACTACCTCAGAACATGGCTGTACCTCGCTGCGAGTGTTTTCTTAGGTAGGCTGGCTCTCTGCTCTGCGCTGGTCGATGGTCACGTCACTGGAAGTTCTTCCCGCCAGGCATCGCTACACCACCCCGCCAGCGGAACCGGATTGACAGAGGTGTGTATGTTGTAGCTTTTGCCTTTAGTTCTTTCGTGACATGGCATGAAGTATCGCTCATTCAATCTTTCGTAGCCGCAGAAACTGTAAATGTTCGTTTTCCGGATCCCGGAAGTTCCAATTATGTGCCATTCAAGTCTTGGCAATGTGGGAGCGGATTGGGTAGCTGCGGCTTTGTCGTTGTGAGGGCTGATTTCGAAGCGAGCGAGGATTTTTCAAAGGTTGGTTTGAAGATGAGATGATGCACGCGACTTGCTGGCTGGGTTTGGAGCCCCCCCACCCCCTGCCTTTGTGCTGTGCCCGCTTAAGAGCAGCTCTCCGAATGCCCCGACCCGACCCCCTCATATGTGAGGTGCAGCTGCAGATGGCGGCGTGACTTCCAGAAAGTAGCTTGAGGCTCTAGGATACAAAAATGGGTCTTCCAGTCTTCGCTTCGAGGCGACCTGATCTTAGGTGCGAGCCCAGGAGTTGGGACAATGGCATGCCCAGTTTCACCCCATACGGATAGCCTGGAGCTCGAAAGCGAGTCGTTCTGCTTTTGGGGTCATGCATCATGAGGCATGTTCTGATGTAGCGGTAGCGAGCCGCAGCCCGGATTGGACGTGTAGCTGCGCGAAGCCTCCACAGCCTCGGGAAAGCCTTCCTCAGCTTCCGCGCGCTATCAAGTCGCCGTCGCAGTTTGTTGCCTTTCCGTCCCTCGCGTTCAAATCTTCGACCTTCTTGCCTTTATCTCGGCTTGTGATCTTCTATGTAAGCCGTTGTCCTTGCACCTTTTTCAGTCTGTAGGCATTCGGGAGCGCCGACCTCCTCTGTGTTTTCAACGAAAGCGCTCGCACCTTTACCAATCTTACTTGGTCAAGCCGAGGCTCGGAGAGCACAAGCTTTCACAGGGTCTCGCTGCCGTCGCTGCTGGCATCTACTGTCCGTGTCATGCTCAAAGGGGTCAGCAATGACATGGAATGGCTTGAAACAACAGGGGCACTTGTAGGTACAATGCAACGGCGGGCGAAAGCCTGTGCTGAAGCCTGGTTTGCAAGGTGGCGTTCAAGAGGTCGGTGCAATGGAGCCCCGTTTTAGCATCACGGCAAAGCGACTTGCCTGTGGGTTCCATGGCCCATGTCATCATGATCATTGGCAATGCATTGCAACAACCTAGGACCTAGGACTCCCAAGACTTAGGATAAGGCTGGACTTCAGGAGCCGACCCAGGCTAGTTGCCTATCTCGTTTTGTCCCTTACCTCTCCGGGCCATGAAGCGGGCAGCGACTCGGCAGTGCAGATGGGATTTTATGACCAGTGTGTCAACTCCGTGCAGGGTGGTCGACTGTTCTTGGGCACTCATGCTCACAAGAAGCCTGTAGACCGGAAGCAAGGCAGATGGCTTCCCACCCGGAATGCCACCGGGCAAAATGGTCGCGACCCCAGCGCGGGCTGTGAACTTTTCCGGACTATCTTGTACCTTTTTCCGTTGCCAAGAGGTAGCCTTAGACATTGCTTGTGAATATAGACTCCAAAACTACAGCCATGTTCAATGTTGCTTTCTGCTTACCAAAGGCGGTTCCACCAGGGGCTGACGCGCTGCAAACGCTGTGGAAGGCTGCACTTAGTTGGAGAAAGGGCGGGCCGACGGTTAACCTGCCTTGCCTTGTTCAATCCTGTGCCTTTCCTAGCTGTTGAGTTTGGGGAATGCGACGTTGCAAGAGGCGAGGGCGCAGCCTAGCTAGCCGGGTGGAGTTTCTTTGCCACGAGGCGGCAGCTGCACTGGCATCCCTGCCAGGCCAGCTTTTGCCATGCCGTCGGAATGAGTCTTCAAGGTCTACGTCTATATTAATTCAGGTATATTATACGTGCACACACACACACACACAAAGCAGGTCGTGAGGACGCAGGAAGCAACCACAGGCTATGTGTAAACGAGACACATGAGTTCGTCACCGGCCCCTGTCTCTCGTCTGCTTGTATATGCGTAGGCCCTTCTCAATTCGTTGCCATGCCAAGTTGCGCAACACTCCAAGTGCTCAGCACGGAAGTACATTGGTTTGGTCCCGTCTCTTGTACAGGGTTTTCGAAGCATGGGCGGAGTAGTAAGTAGCAGGGGTTGATAATTGAAATCCTCATCAGGTTGCCCCAGCATCCGCTCGAAACGCCGAATCGGAAACGACTTGGGGCAGGAATGCCACCAATCCCCGGCATGCCGGGTATGCCACCACCCTTCAAGCCTCGGGCTCAGAGATGGTGTGGAGCACCTATGAACACGCTTTTGCGACGTGCTCTTTGGCTCAGCTGGGGCCCTGGTACCCGGGTCTGTTGAGCTACGGTAACCGGCTTCAAACCTCGAGAGCCTCCCAGCGGCCCTGCAGAAGGGTTTAGGTGTAGGATAACGGCAGCCCGCGTGGAGCCTGCAACACAGTAGGTAGATGTAGGGCGAATCCATGGTGGAATCCTTCCCAACCTCAATTGCCCAAAGCCTTTCACAGAGGCCCGGTCCTGCTGCCCCGGCGGGGCCTGGTGATACACCCAAAGGTGCCGGGTGCTTGAAGTTGTTGGGGTTCCGAGCTTTCGCTCAGCAACAGACCCTGCAGGCGGGACAGGAAAGGACGTCAGATGGGCTTCAGGAAGAAAGTGGACGGCCTGGAAAGCACCCATTGTGCCAGTGGCTGGCAGGGAGGAAGGGGTAGGGAGGGGGGCGGGGGGGCTCGGGGAGAGGTTTAGAAGTTTGAGGTTCAGTGCATGGTTTGGCTTTGAATGCGGGCGCTAGGCTTGCAGCGGAAAAGTTTAAAGGGTCAAGTTTTCGGGCTGAGCGGTCTAGAGGGGGGGAAGCGGGTGTGGGGAGGGAAGGCTGAGATCCGCCTCAGATCAAGCTGAGAGCTTCAAGAAAATCTGATGCGGGGGAGGAGGCGGAAGGGGGGGTGCTGGGAGACAGGTGGGAAGGGTGCGATTTTGCTTAGGAAGGCTCAATTCGCCTCAAGCTTCCATGGAAAAAGTTGCCGGGAACCCCACCAAACGTACCGGGGGTTTCGGAAAACGGGAGGTTACACCTCCGAACCAATCCAACACGCCGCCAGGGTCGGCGGTACACCACGGGCCAAGACAACTTATCCCCTGCGCTGGATGACTCGGCCCTGGCGAACACTTCACAGTTTCAACCACGACCGAAGCACTCGGAATCATCAGCAGTGATTCCACCCGAGAGAATAATCTGACATCGCGATCGGCCAAAAGCATGACGGGATTTACTTCGGATAGCATCACCATGCGTGCCGGAGCATGGTCAAGTGTGCGGTCCGAGGAAGCCTGAGCAGAAGAACCCCCAAAAGGCAACATATCCGAGCCAGAGCTGATGTATAACTCCAGTGACACTCCCGCCTTTCCTGTGTTGAATCCCAAGTGACTGCGCCAGTTGCCCCGGGCAGCGTCGTGCCGCCCAAGGCCCCTAAGGCCATGGGCGGGCGAGGGCCTCAGGAGGGAGATGGGAGCGACTTCTCATTTTCTTGCGACTGCCATGCCACAGTTCCTTTGTAAGGCTTTCCACGCCTTTCTTTCTGCAGCGTTCCTGTGAGCTCTTGTTAAGCAAACAGCAATAAAAAGAGAAGAGAACGACACAGAACGGCCGTCGAGGCTTGTCCTACTGCCCTTGTTTGCGATGTGCAAGATGTAACTTGTGTGATCTCGCAAGTCCTTATCATAGATCTGCCAGATTGTCCATCGCGAAACTTACGATACGTATGGGAGCCTTGCATTACCACCAAGCCTAAAGGGCGGCCGAAGATCCCACGCCAAGCCGGAACACGGTCGCAGCAGGGGAGACAAGCGAAGGAAGATCAGCCTGGCGCACCCTTAAACTCTCACATACGCCGGGACCGGGACGCCGGGACGCGGCTGCCGCAACCAGCACACACATGAAACAAGACGCTCTCGGGGCAACCCAGGCACAAGGTTTCCAGCAGCCTGACCACCAGGGTGTATAGGCATCCTGGCCATCGGCCTTTTATTTAATGCTCACTGAATGGATCGCTGAGTCATGCTGGTCAGAGAGACCATACGATCCTAAGATCCAGAGACCTTATGGCACTGCAGGCTTCTTCTTCCAGATGCGCCTCGCTCAGAGGATAAATGAGTCTGTGGAATGCTGAAGGTGCAGGATGTTGTCGGTCTCCTTTACCTGAGGGTGCGGCACTTCGTGCTTCGATGTTGATCATCCAGGGCTTCACCGCTTTCATTTTCGCGTGCAGTGTGCAGCCCGGGGTGAGGGCTTGCAGTCCGAAGAAGGATCTGCGCGGCTTTGAAGTCATGGTGTGGAATCCGGAAAAAGGTTGACGCTCCCATGACTGCAGAGATCCAGTCTGTTCCATGAGGCTTCGTGGTTTAGGCTTTCTCCTGAGGTTTCCGGCAACGGGGCTATGCCTTCGGAGCTGCCAATGTCGGTGTGGGCCTCGGTAATTTGGTTTCCGTCTCGAATGCATTTCATCGTATCATGTAAGTCCCACTGACAGCTGCCTGGCCCTCGCTTCGAAAAGTGTCGAGCACTCTGAGATCGCCTCAAGATGCTCAGCTGGGGACGCCTGACTGAAGCACGCCATTGCGGAGCTTGTGGCAGCGTGATTCTTCTGGATGTCGACACAGCACGAAGGTACACACTGCAGTGTTGCCCACACGACTTCCGACCACCAACACCAGGTCAAGTGCCACAGGGAGGGAGCACTGCTCCCTTAGAGCATCTTAGAGCCTTAGATCACGACCGGAGTGCTAGGATCTTTTGCTTGGTGCCACGGTTCGAAGTCTGCCACAACTCATCGTTGCTGCCAGTGAAAGGCTGATCGGATAATTCACGAATCCGTGCAACTGAAACTGAAGCAGCACATTTCGCAAAGCTTGGCCGCTCATTCCCAGGTGCCCCCGTGGAAGGCCCCGCGTTTGCCTTGTGCTGTTGCTGCTGCTGCTGCTGCTGCTGCTGCTGCTGCTGCTGCTGCTATGGCTGCTCCTGTGAAGTGGAAATTCAAGGGGTTCGCTTTGTTCAGAACTCAGTCAGACAAGGTTTGAGAAATCCTTCGAGGTGTTTAGGGCCATGCAGAAGTTCGCACTATCCATGACATGGCTACTAGTAGGACCAGGACAATCTGGAGTTATCCCAGCAAGGAGGATCCAAGGTGAAGAGGCGTGCCAGAATCGTTCTTGAATTCTACGGCTGCAGGTGCATGTCAGAGCTCGAATCTTGTCTCGAAGCAGCGAGGTTCCTGAAATATGGTAATGAAGCACAGAATCCAAAAGAACCCTCCCGAGTAGCAGAAAGCACGATCCCCCGGCCCAGCTCTCCTCGCCGCCACCAAAAGCAGCACCTGCGCTGATCGCCAAGCAGGGCCCGCCAGCGCAGGCACCAGACAAGTCGAAGCCGTCTTCTGTTTCGATTCGATAGAGCTTCAGACTTCAGAGCTCAAGGTTTCCAATTCGCGGGACGTTCTCTGAAAGTTGCAGGAAGACCCGGCATCGGAGTCCCAGAACGCGAGAGAATGAGAATGGTACCTTGCCGCACTTCATAGACGTTGAAATAATCCCGCAGCCTGGATGGAAGTGTGCACTTGAAATGCCCGATTGGGATTAGAAGATTGAGTGTGCAATCGTACCGCAACCAAGATGTCGGAAGCATGAGTCCGGAATCAATAAAGGTGCCGCCAAGCATGAGTCCGGAATCAATAAAGGTGCCGTGTGGCCGGGTAGCTGCTGGGGTTCCTACAAAAGCGATGATGATATCGATGTAGGACCTGGCACCTGCCGAACGTTCAGTTCTTTGGTGCTCTCTGCATGCTTGTGTGGGTCTTTTGCCTGGCCTGCCAGGCGGAAACGTCGCCGGAGGTGGCACCCTGCAAGTCACAGGCAGGGCACTGATCCAAGGCAGGTGAGGCAACGTGGGGGAACTCCCAAGTTGAGGGCTTTCGGTTGTCTTGCAGCTGCAAAGATCGTCCAGGATCTGCGTGAGTGTTCGATTGGAGTGCAAAGTGCGACTGGATGTGCCTCTGTGATACCTGGTCGATGTGGTCCCAGACCTTGGTCGAGGCGATGAAAGGGCCCTCGAGTTCAACCCTTCCGATCGCCCAGAGCCCTTCGTTGCTTTGCCGGCATCCCGCGGGGCTCCCGTGGTGGTGGGCCATGCCGCCACGGGTCTCGTGACTTGTGAGATGCTCCCGCTGGCATCCCAACGGAGACATGCCCTATCTTGGCCAGCAGCGGTCGAACTTCTGACACAAAGGTAATGTAGGTTCGTTCTCCAACGTGGCACGTTGCTCTTCCCGCGACATCGAAGTCGCTTAGGCAGGTCCCCCATCTTCTCTTCGCTGTCCTTTCGTACGGAGCTGCTAGAAACCCCCAAGGGCTCTCAGTTTTCTGCACCGCTTCGGCTCTGCTCTCCGTGGCGTTTGGTTCCGGCGTCCGCGCTGTCTTGAAACTTGAAATGCTGCTGCAGCTTGCGGCTTGCTTCGCTGCCTCGGCGTCTGCTGACCCGGTAGCATCGCATCTTGCCATACTTAAGAAGTACATTGCCAAGATGGTGCAGTCGGAGATTTCTTAGGAACCATGGCAGCGTGGTGTCCGCCTGCCCCATGTTAATTCCCGTTCCCTTTCTTGACCGCAGATGGCTCCGAACGATCTCATGGCCAAGCAACAGACCATGCCCGGCATCCAGGCGCGAAATCTGGGCCTAGCCGGAAGTAGTAGGCTTCCACACTGCATGGCAATAGCAACATCTTGTTGGTTGTTAGCTGTCTACACGTCGTGTTTCACAGCCTGCCATTGAGGGCCCTCAGCTTGGGAATGTTCAGCAAGCTCTCATCTGCGGTTCGGCTTGAACGCCCGTCTTGAGCATCAAAGAACATTGGTGCGCAGTAAGACTTCAGAAATCTTTTCGACTCGTCAGCAGGTTGAGAGCTGGGCTCCAAGTCCAAGACGACTGTCAGAAACTGAACCCCGCTCGAGCCCGATCTTGATCATAAGCTAAGCTGCTTGAGGTGATAGCATCAAGTTTCTTGGATTGATAATCGCGGTCGAAATTTCAGAGACACCGGCTGCACCCGACCCGGGTCTGCGAGGGACTGCCGTGGAAAGCTCCAGCTGCCACAAGCAGCTTCTTGGCCAGCACACGGTACAGTAACTTCAGAGAAAGGGCTGAGACACGCTGAGCTGTTGGAACAGGAGTGGAGGATATGCCGTGTTCAGCGAACAGGGGGTGTCTTTGAGCCTTTGAGCTCCGTCGCTGAAGGTCCGGGCCCGCCGAGCGGCTCTGCAGGCGCTGGGAATCTTCCAACGGTTTCAGGGTGTACACGAGTCTAAGCAACAGTTTTTGAGGACCTTACGCCTTCTTGCTATTTGGATTAATTTTGACTGCATGCTCCTTCTTGGTCCTCTGCATTCGCACGAAGTTCAGCTGATCTGAAGGGTGTGCCTGGAGACTTGCTTGCTGGGTGTCGACTGGCCACTCCTCAGGCTTCTCCAAAGCAGCAGCAGCCGCATCTGCCGCACCCCGAAGTTCAGAGATTCGATGTTCGACAATTCAGTACGTCTTGTGGTGTTGTGGTAGTCATTCGAGTGCGAGGCCTGTGTTAGTGTGGCTTTGGACGCTTGGGCTTGGGCTGTGAACGTCGAGCTTGCGAGCATTTGCGAGCATTTGCAGGCTTGAGGATGGTTGATCCCCGACCAATGACCAAGGCCATGGGGCAAGCGTCGGCGTCGCCCACAGAGCTCCTACGCGCGGGCCACGGGTTCATCTTGTGTTGTTTGATGTAGACTCGGACTTTCGATGTTTTGCGAATCTTAGCTTAGCTTCCCGCCAAATTACAGGCTCTAGGGTTTTGTGACGTGCGTGTTGTGGAGGCAAAGGCCTGCGGCTTTTCTGCTCAAGCAAATTTTGTGCTTGCCGATCCTGATCCCGCTTGCCACGCTCACTTCCAAATCATGGCCCGACGCTCCTCCAGCGACGCTCGCCTCATGTTGTGCCAGGGTTTCGAGGGCCCCAGGAAGCTTTTTTTGAAAACTTCCGCGCGCAGGGGCAAAGGAGGAGCACACCTTTTGTGTGCCATTCGCCTGGTGACCGCAGGCTCTGATCCTTGCTGCCGCCCTGTGCACTCTGCTGGCACTCCAGGCCAGGAACAACGAATCTGGTTCGTTGGGCATCGGGACTGGGTTCCTGCGGAGCCGAGCTGCAGTCACGAAAGCTAGCTCTGTGGAGCTTGCGGGAGTTGTCGTTTACCATTCGCTTGGGTAGTAGAAAACTAAGTCAAAATTGTGTGCGGGACATTAGCGGTCCGTTCGGGGCGGTGCCACCATGCAAATGATTGGTTTAGAGCCCCTACCACAGGTCCCGGCAACATTGTGTAAGGTGAGGGGGGGGGCCTCAAGGTCTGTCGTGTCATCATGGCTCATCTGTTTAAGCAACACGGCAACTTGCGCTTTGTGCACACGTGGCCGAGTGCGTCTAATTGGCTAAGCTGCCACCGGGACAGATCAAAACTGCTCGTAGATGGCCGAGTTATTGCTGACGCAGGGGCACTCCGAATCGCAATCAGGTCGGTCAAGGCACTACGATACGACAACAGTGCATCTTTATTTGGGCCAGTGTCAAGGAGAATAATGCTGTCATTTTGCCGCCTCAAGCGTCATGGCGCTACATACGTGCTTGCTTGCAGCCACGCGTGGTTGCAGTCGTGTGGCCTTCGTGTCCCTCTTCTCAAGTTTTATGGAGGGCTCGTGAAGGATTTGGGCTGGATTTACAAGCCTCTGTCTTCGTTCTTGCACTTGAGTGTGCGGAGCCTGCTTTTTGCTAGATGCAACGTAGCGTCCCAGCCCTCAGCAGCCTCGCCAAAGACATCCTCTGCTAGGCGGCTTTCTTGGGCCCTAGCCGCAGCGGTCAGGCCCAGGGTGTCGGATAGATGCAAATCAGAGGATTTGGATTGTTCAGAGGATTCGGGCTGAGAACTTGGGATGGACCTTGAGGTGGACCTTGAGGTCCGCTGGACAATTTGAGGTATTGGACTTCGCAGCCCCTGCTCAGTAGCGGCCAGTGTTTTTCTGTTTTGCAGGTTTCGCAGCAGGACATGGCCAAGGTGGCCGCAGCAGGTGCCGTCCTGACCGCGCCGGAAGCAGCCCACGCGCGACTTCCGGAGGAGGGCTGCCATGTTCCTACTTTGCAGCAGCCGACTTGGGAAAAGGTTCTGGCACTGCTGCTATGAAACGTTTCTCGTTGGCAAAGGGCTGCCAGCCTTCGGCCTCTTTTTGCAATTTCCCCTGTTCCCACTGCAGAGCATGTTTTCTGGATCCTGTGATTGATACTTCCTTCGTCTGTCCGCTTGTTGGCTTACCTTCGTCTTCGCCACCGCTGTTCCAAGCTGTCGAAGCCGCTATCGTCGTCGTCGGGCTAGCCTTCCGTGTCGTGGGAGCGTTGTTGCCAGTCTTGTCGTTTCTATCGTAAACATAGTGGTCACATGGTGTTCGTCGCGAGGGATCAGCGTACTCGTCATGCTCACTCATAGCAAGTGTGTGGGGCTCGGCATGAGCAGCTGTCGTACTCCTTTGTAATGTGTACTCGTAGAGTAGGTCAAGCTTTCCCTTGCTCACAGGCACGATCACAAGATACAGGAACTGCAGCTGATGTCGCCATTCACCGAAGAAGGGCGCTACAGGGATTGAGCTGTTGCAGTGGACGGACGAACAACCGTTCGTAAAGTGTGAACAGGAGTTTGTTATCTTCGCGCCCATCGTGGATGTACTGCCGGTACCTTCGGCACGAGTTCTGGCACAGTCTATGTCTCCTGTTTTGCATCAGGACATAGTTCTGTCTTCTGTCCTTGGTGCTCGGGCTGATGTGTAAGCAGCGTTCGAGCACCAAGAGCTTCAAAGTGGCAGCACATCGGCAGATGCGCACCCGAATTGAAACACCTGCCAGATCCTGCCGGTGTTCTTCTTCCTGCTGGCGTTCCTGTGGCAGGCCAGTGAGTCCTTACTCCGAGCTTTGAGAGCGGGATTCCTCTGAAGCGGTTTTCTCTCCGGGGGCCGTGTGGGGTATTGCAGTTCCACTGAACTCGACTGCCGCCTCTGGCTCTGGTGCCTGAGGCGGCAGTCGGATTTCGCTGAGCGACTTGGAAGCTTTGCGGGTACGAGGACTGACTGGTCTTGCCGTGTCAGCCGTATGGCCTTAAGAGTGAACGTCGAAGCACAGGTTGTCCAAGCAAGAGCCGCAGCTGCCGGCCATGAAGCATGGCAAGTTGAGTACTTTCCAGTCTCATCCACAGTAACAAAATGACCATGCGGGACCATCGTGATATTGTTTCGCTGCTGCAGGCGATCAGTGTGCCTTCGACCCTTTTAGGCCTCCTCGTCATATCCTCGCCCACCGCACCGTTGCTGCAGGACTCGAGATTTTTCGTTTCCGCTTCGATACCTCAGCAATGCAGCAATGCTGCAAGCGAGTGCGGAAAACAGTCTTGCGATTCGTGCGGTGTGTTGCATGCTGACCGCAACAGTTACCTGTCGAGTTGTTTCGCCACAGACGGTGCAGCAATTCAGTTGTTGCATTGGCCCCACATTTCGAGACTTGTTTCATTACCATAGGTCGCGCGCAGTACTGTTCTGAGATTCTGTGTTGACTACCAATCTCAGCTGCAATGCATGTTCTGCTAAGCATGGTTTCGTCCAGTGCCCACACAATGTCCCAGACTTTTCTTGGGCTTCTTCTAATGCCTTGGAACCATCGAAGTCGACACCACCAGGGGCGCTCTGGACCCACGCTGAGAAGCTGCCGGGCTCGAGTTCACCTGTCCGCACCCGACCTCCCACTGCTTGGACCAGACGCAATGGCCGCACGCCGCAACTGGGCCCAACGATTTTCCGTCCGCAGCCCCAACCCTCCACGCTACGCATGTTCTCCTATCCACTCCAACACTGCTTTGAATCTATGACGGTGCTTGAACCTGAAGACTACCAGTAGAACAAGGGACATTTGGGGGCATCTGCTACGTGACGTAAGCCACGAGCCTTGCATCCAACAAAGCGCTGCAGGCTCCAGCGCTCTCGTCCTCCTGGCGGCCCTGGCTGCTCTATGCCTGCTGCAGAATCCTGACCGTGTTCTAGGTGTTCTGGCGTTCGGCAGCTATTCTCCACTCCCTTCAAGGGTTCGAATCGAGCGGGGATCCTCCCAAGCCTTCCTGTACCAGGCTGATACAATACATTCTCGAGGGTTTCGACGAAGCGCGTGAAGCGATATGAGTCAGTCGATCTCAGCTGCAAATGCCTGGCAGTACTCAGGAGTGCTTTCGTCAGCCCTAGCGGCAGCCAGAACCTGCGCAGTGAGGCGTGAACTGGAGATCCCCCGTGATTTTCGGAACTGGGTCGTTGTTGTCGTGGTATCACTCTGTTTGGTTGCTACGTTATTCGTGTTGCGGCCATGGTGCGTGGCATGCTTGCGGTTTTCGACTTTCGACCCTTGCTCGCGGGTAGGGCCGAGTAAGGACTCGAAGCCTCAAGGCTCGAAACGACCCGCCAGCTCTTCGCAAGGTTTCCCAGGATGTGGCCAAGGCAGCTGCCGTGGGCGCTGTTCTCGCCACGCCGGAGGCGGCACATGCCCGGCTGCCCGAGGACTTCCGGTTGCGGCTGCCGTGCCCATGAGTGCTTACCGTGACGAGCGGAGGAGTTCGTGATCTTTGCCCCGATCGTTGACGTGCTCCCAGCAGCGCCCTCAGAAGACTCCTGTGCGGAATCCTTTGTTCTCCGTGCTGCATGTTTGGAGTTTGGGGCTTGAGTTTCTGAAATGAGCATTTAAGATGCGCTAGGCATAGGGAGAATCAACGAACATGAGCGCTGCGAGCGCCTTTGAAAGTTTGAGCTTGACAGAGCTCCCGGTGGTAAAGACGCTTCTCATCGCCTGCTTCGGCAATCCAACATGCCACTTCCTGCGACCCACCACGAAGCCCTTGAAAACTACCGCAGATCCTTCCGGTGTTCTTCTTCCTCTTGGCATTCCTGTGGCAGGCCACAGCAATGTAAACCCCGCAGAGGTTGGGCTTCGGTTAGGCCCTGAAGGTCTGGGAGCAAAGACTTCAAAGCTCTCTGATTGCTCGGAAAAAGTTCCTTAAACCTTGGCTACTTGCAGGCTGCCGTTGGCTTCCGATGAGCGGCCGGACATCCAATGCGGACGGAGGGACCTCGTGCCGTTTTTATGTGACGGAAAAAGTCTGGTCTTGGCTCAGGCGCAAGGGGCAGGTCTAGCACGTTGGAGGGCATTGGCAAACACCGGTCATTGCGCTAACAAAATGTTCCTTTGCCGGGTGTTGTTCAGCAACGCATGCTGGGCAGCGCTGAACAATCTTACTTGCAGACGTCGTGCTGGACTGTTGTTGAACATTGCATGGACCTTTAGCGCAGGGATTTGAAGGAAATGAAAGGACTAAGTGAAGGACCCGGGTGTCTGATTCAGGGGCTCTTCTTGATGACATCCAATGTATCGCAAGGCCGAGCACAGCATAGTTAGTTGCACTGCTAAAACCAGGAGTTTCGGTTTGTACAGCCGTCTCGCAGTCGAATTGAATTCAGTGTCAGAGTTCTCATATAGCTGCATGTGAAGCCTCAAAACGACTCCGATGTGACACCTCGGATTCCCGAGGCCGAGGTGAGGAGCTTCTGCGGCAGACGGCTCAGCGCGGGTGCTCAGCCGAAGCGGCGGCAGATTGCAAAAGCACGATCTGTGTGTCCCACGCCCTACGCAGTATTGCTCACTCACCTTCGGTTCTGAGCAATGCGAGCATGCACGCCCAACTCACTGGGATCGTGCCGACTCGGAAGAAGCACCTCTTGGAGGAGCATCTACAATGTACAGTACTCACCCCGGGCCCTGTCTTAAGTATTGGATGTTGCCGGAATGATCATGTTTGATCAAGGCTCCATCAGCAGAACGAGCTAGCCCAGAAGCAACAGGAGGCATGTGAAGGGAGAGCCGGGGCTTCGCCTGTGCCTGCAACGAAGCTGCAGGAGGAGAGGCGGCGACAGGAGGAGAAGGAGAACTTGCTGTCAGACGATGTGGTCACAGAGCTGTTGCAGTGCATGTCGTGTTTCCACGGCAGCGCCTTGAAATGCCTCAGCCTTAGGCGAGCTGGATGGAAGACCCTTGGTTTTTGGCTCGGCCCCGGAACCTCTGCAGGAGCAAGCACGCCAGAAGTTCGAGGAGCTTAGGCCGATTGGGGTACCAAGAAGGTTCCAAAGAGATTCACAGGAGCACGGATCCAGATATACTCGTCACTATTCGTCACAACTTTCTGATCGTTACGTGCTCGGCCAATAGCTCGTCATCTTGAATGTCAGCTCTGAAGTTTCAGAGTAGCGGCCGGTCTCATCTATGATTCAGTTGTGCTTCACTCGCACTCAGACGCGTAGTAGCACGCAGGCCCTGCAGGGTTCTGAGGGCCTTTGGACACCGATGCGGTGCTGAGAGGCGGCAACAGGAGGAGGAGCGCAAGCGACTGAAGCCCGGAGCTCAGGAAGTTGACTATGCGGTGGCGAGTTGTTCTCTGCCCGGCAGTGTGACCACATTGCCTTCATTCCGAGATTCCAAAGTCCAAGGGAGGAGGCCGACCACGCGGCGCAGAGTCTCCAGGACGAGCTGCGGAAGCTCATCGAGGTCGCATCGGAGTCTGACAGGTTAAGACTCTGAGCGTGTGGTAGGGGATAAGACGTTAGTGCTGCCATGTGCTGCCTGTGGTTTCGGGGAGGATCCGGGAGTGCTTTGCTTCGCCCCGAAGCGTCAGGTGGCCGAGCTAGAGGTCCAGATGGCCGAGGCGGGGAGAACTGCCGTGGCCGCTTCCTCCAATATTGGGCTTCTGTTTTCAGTGCCGAACCAAACTCAAGTCTCACTTCAGGCTCTACTTTTTGCATCTTTTTGTTCGGGGGTGCAAACTAACGAGCTGTCTCAGTTTGGATTGCGCTGCAAACGAGAACCACTCGCCAATGTCATATGCTTTCCGGGAGAGTTCTCACTATCTCTGCGGACAACAATTCTTTTTCCTGTGGGCCAGCAGCATAAGTCTTGGCTTAAGCGGAGGCAGCCTTCAGCAACACAGGAATCAATCCAGCAACCATCAACTCAAGCTAAGGCGACGGCCGTAGCGTATGCTTTCGAGGTTTTGTCGAATTTGTTTGAACCCAAAGTTCTGCCTATCAGCGTGTCATCTCCCCTGCCAAGCGTGGGGCGAACCACCCACGCCTGCATGAATCAGTGAGTTACGAATGAATGAGTAGACGAATGCCTGACAGAACGAATGAACGAACGGAGGAATGAACGAACGAATGAATGTCTCCATGCATGACCCACTGTATGAGTCTGTTGTTTTTGTGCTCTTATGCTTCTTCTTCAGTAGCCACATCTCTCGTGGGTGGCCGCTTGCATCCAACACACGGGTTATTTTGCTGCCTGTACAGCTGACGGTTTGCGACCTCCAGTTCTGCCAGACACTTGTCTTGAGCTGGGTTGCAGCTCTTACAAATCAAAGGCATAATGCTCACAGACGTGGCGTACAACAAAACTGCTCGATGCCGAAGTGTAGCTCCGACGTTAGATCCGGTTCGGGGTTCTGTCGATTCACCTGGAGATTGTCGCGAGGCAGAAGCACAGAAAATCGACGAGCCGAAGCAGTGCGAGGACGTCGATGGATATGAAGACGTGCAGGTGTATTTTATTTCGGGAGGCCGCTTGTTGTGAAGGTGGTGAGTTCTGGTCTGTGAAGTGATTGCGGATACGGGCTTTCAGCACACGGCGGCCTCAAAGCTTGCCTTTTCTGACTCTGAAAACGGACTTGGTCCCAGGAGCTGCTCAAAGTGGCAGAGGATTTCGAGGCTTGAAGAGACAGTCTCTGAGAGCCGTTGCTGCGGTGTCTCCTGCTATGCACATCCCGGGCCTTCAGCTTCGTGCCATCTTGAAACGCGATAACGGCACTCATGTTGTCTCTCAACGGATGCTTGAAAGCCTGGCGATTCATCCGAGAGGTCTAGAACAAGCATCCAGCTTGTGAGCATGTGTGTTCCATCGGCAGTGCTTGCGGCCAGCAGTTTGGACATGTGCACCATGCTTGTCGTTTCTGAAATCGAAGCAAACTCGAACGACTTGGCTGCCCAGCAGGTCGTCAGCCTCTCCGCTGCCACCGCAGTGAAAGCGTGCTTCGAAGCTGGGCACGTCAGGTGTTTGCCTTGCTGTTTGCGGCAGGTTATGAGGTGCGGCGATGTTCGTCAAGAGCTGGACCGGCACTGGTACCCTTGGTAGAACCCCGCCCCCCCGCCGAGTGCGCCGGAGACATCCCACTTTGCACTCGTAGCAGCCAGAACGCAGCAGAACCTCGTCACCACAACTCGTCAGAACTGCCGGCAGATGACCCAACTGTCTTCTTCCCTGAGCCCACTTGTTTACATTTTGATCTGGATGCCGCAAGCCAAGGCCAAAAACCTGTCAAGCAGGAGGGTCAGAGTAAGAACAAAGCAAACTCCAGCTGTACTATTCTGACTTCGAATCACTTTGGAAGTTCGGTTCCTCAACACCCATATCGCGCAGCCTACCGGCCCTAGTCAAAGTTTTGCGGCGGTCATCACGAACTTCGTGTCCTGCTGCACTATATGTCGATTTCCATTTTCTCCAGGGATAGTATGCACCCCTGACAGTGCTTTGTTTCTGCCATCTGGCTGACCTGCCACCCGGACCCTCTTTTTCAGTGTCTTTACTCTTGCTGCTTCTCAGTTTTGCTCCGCCGTGTGCATTTCCCTCGAGTTTTCGATGTTTGTTGGGCTTGGTTTTACTCTTTATGTGATCTGCTAGCACAATCTTCTTGCCTATTGCGGGTTCGAAACTCGAGTTTGTCTACCAAGATTTTGCTGTTTTTGATGCTTACACATTGTCTGCTTTTTGTATTGCGGGACCGAGCATCCATGCCCAAAGGATGATAACGTCCATGTTACAGTGTTTACCGTGCGACGGAGCATCCATGGAAGAAGCGTGACAGGACGACTGCACATATGGCTACCAGCGCATGTGCTTTTCTGGCTTCTCTATTCCTAAATACGCAGCAGGTGCTCTTAAAAGGAGTCGAGAAAAGAGAGCCGGAAGGAAAATATTATAGAAAGAGGGAACGTGCTAGGGATGGGTCCAACAAAGATCGGAAGACCTGAGCCAAGGAGTTCATGGACGGGAAGCACATGAAACTGAAAGGCAACACGGAGGCCAAGACTTGCACAAACACCCCAACGCGCAGTTCGCTTCAGAGCAGGTTTAGATTTCAGATTTTCGGCAACTTTGCCCACTTCTTTGCGTAGGCCACGATGTCGAACTGCGCCTCGCTGCTGAAGAGGCACCCAAGCCTTGGTCGGCAGTTTGCTCGTACTGCGGATGTTCCTAGGCGGACGTTTCAGGTGGAAGGTCGGGGGACGTTTGAATACGTTGAGAGAATTCCAGGAGCCACGCGGCCAAAGCTGGGTCGGAGAAGGCCGCTACGAAGGCCACCCGGGTGTCCTAATGCTTTAGCGGAGTTTCGGGTGGCATGCTGCGACGCCAGTCCCGGGAGTGTTGTTTGGATAGGGAACATCTGTGGAGCTTGTTGGAAGTGGAGGCAAACATCCAAACAGACAAGTCACTATCTGGTCAGTTGCGACTCGCAGGTGCGGCTCAAGGCGAAGCCGGCCCGGGAAGAGATCACCGCAAAGTCACTGCAGGCCACAGTTGGTTGGAGGTTTGTTTTGCCAACGCAGCTTCCATAAAGACTATATGCCTAAAAGCTATCACTTGTGAGTGGGAGGCAGAGTTGGACACCCTTCTCGCAGCCGCCGAGATTGAGGCTCGCATTCAGTGTAGTGGCATCGGGCAGTATAACTGTAGGACGGACCGGTGGGAAGTCTTGGTGAAGTTTCGTCTCCAGCTCCGTCTCTTGAGCTTGCAAAACTTTGGCTGCGAGCCATGTGGGAAAGTGCTAGGATGTGCTAGGTAAATTCGGTTGATGATAGATGAACGGTGATGAACACATGCCTCTAGACGCAGACAAGAGCAACAGCGGGTCGTGCAGAGCTTCGGTTCGTCTCGTGGGGCCTTTCCGGGTCTCCAGTCACGTGCCGTCGGTGACTGCGAAGTTTCTTTGCCGGGTGTGACGGCGCGGCGGGAAATGAGATGGTCAGTTTTTGCTCGAGACGCTTTGGATGCTAGAAATCGCTGCGTCACTAGGGTTATTGTGCACGACTCATCAACAGTGACTTGCGGAGTAAGGTCGAGGCCGTCTCGTTGTTCATTTCCAATAGTAGCCAAGATCCGCTCGTTGTCCAAAACCTTGACAGTTTGCCCAGGTGGAGCAGGTCAAGTCAGCCCAGGCACGGACTTTTGATGCAATCGGGGGGTGTGTAGGAGCTTGTCCCCAACCATCTCGAAACAACAGTCACGATTGGGCGATGCTGTTGGGGAAAGCCGCCCAGAAGTTATTCGCACCCGTGTAAAGCGCTGCAACCTGCTATGTTGGAAGGGACGAGCAAGCTACATAGGGATGTGTTTGTGTTGTTGGACAGAGTGCACCAAGGCGGGTTGTGGGGAACAGGAATTCAGTAGATTTTTCCTTGTTCAGCTGTGCATCTCAACCTTGGCAGTCACGCTCGTGAGGACCTTGCAGACCCAATTCCAGCCCGCGAGATTCCAACAACCGCGTACAGTTTACGCAGAACAGAGCAATTCCGGGAGCCTGCAGTGATGGACTAACGACATCACAGCCGTGTTGGCGAGGCCGGTGTGCTGAAGGCCCAGGCAGCTGCCGAGGCGGAGGTAGCTCGGGAGCGGGCCGGCCCCACGGGTCGGAAACTTTCAGAAGGGCGAGAGAGGCGAGAGGAGCGGGGAATTGGCAGATTGGCAGCCTTGCCCCTTGTTGCAACTGTTCGCAACTCGCTCCTCTTCGCTCTGTTATCACACCGCTCAGCGCGAGCCAAAGCTGAAAGAGTCTGCAAGTTGCACGTGGAAAATTCCTTCGCAGCCATCGAAGGCGAAGGCCACGCTGGAGGGCGGCGGTGGAGCTCTGGACAAGGAGTCACCGTGTGCTGCGATGGCCGAAGGGCTGCTCAGGACGGGACTTGCTGCGACTGGCAGGAGCTGATCAGGTTGGCCACGGAGATGGAAACATCAAGCGAGGAGGCCTCCAAGTCTGTGGCAGGCAGGGACATGTTGCTGACCTGCGGCTTCACAGCCTGCCGTTGCGACCTTCGTCCTGCATTTCCAAACATAGCCGCAGGAAACATGCTGCATCCCGCGCAACCTTTCGTGTACCCATTCGTGGTGAGGGCAGCGACCAGCACAAAACGAGCTGACGAACCTTCAACTTGTGAGTTGGGCCGCAACACTCACTGCTCACTACTGGGTTCTAAGATCTGACATGAATCTCACCTCCTCGAAGCGTAGCCCGTCCAGGATGCATGGCCCGCATGGATGGCGCCACAAACATGATGCGGACATTCGGACTGCATCTGTCGGGTTGTCATGGGTTGTCTAGGTTGTTGGCTAGGCCCTTCAAAACCGACGACAACGTACAAAGAAGAAGCAAACGACGTGCTCAGGATACGTGGACCAACGGAGGCGGGTGTTTGGCACCTGGTGTTCGAGACTTGAGAAGTGTGTGCAGGCAGAGCTTGCAAGGTCAAAGACTTCGGAAGTCATCTGGAATAGAGCACCGCAGTCAGGTCTGAGGTACTTGAGAGCATTTGTCACGTCATTGCAGCCAGGAGCTGAAGGCTTCGGCTGGTGTTCTGCAGAGCCTGCAGCCCAGTTTGTCTAGCAGAGAAAGTCGGGCCGAGTCGGGGGCTGAAAGCATGCTTTCAGTCGACACCACTGGGGGTTTGTAGGCGTGCTGTGCGATAGGCACAGTGGAGAAGTAGGCTGTGTGATTTTTGGAAACCTGTGGAAGTACACAGACTCCGTGGTATGGCAGAGAGGGAGGCCTTGGGCGGCGCCGCATCTGTGCTATGAACTTTTCAAGCTTGGAATCACATCAGCCCCTGAGAAGCGATCTGTCCAAGATCGGGCGCGGACGGTCAAGTCAAGCCTCGAAGAGATGCTGCAGAAGGCCGGACCTGGGGAGGTTCTGGGGAGGCGACTGCGTTGGACAGTTGAAGGCTGAGGGGATACGTTTACCCGACGGCTTTAAGGCTTGTGCGCTGATGAGGCTGTGCAAGCTTTTAGGCTTCCTCCTTCCAGAAACCTCCGTTCCCGTTCAATAATGGCAAGAAAGCATGCGTTTCATTGCGGAGTCTCCTGAAACAGCAGAGTTCGGGAGGCCTGCTTGTCCTTGCTGCAGTCCCCTGATCCCAACGCCTCTTCATGTTAGTGCACCTCAACTCTTGAACTGCAGTTCTGAGGCCCGTGCTGCCAAAGTCACCGCGGCTCAGCGTGTCGAGCGCGAAGCCCCTTGACTCAGCACATCAGCTTTTCAGCAACCTGTGACTCATCTTTTGTCACCGTCACACCGAATCGTTCCTTTCAGTTCATCTCGCAAATCCCGGGATTCAGAATCTTGGCTCCTGTCCAGCCGCTCGTAAGTCACCCGCAACTCCCGATTCTGCTGCGCTGCGCAGCACACGCGCCCGGCAAAGGTGCGGAAAGCCGAGGCCTTGAAGGAGGCCGCGCGCCAGGCCTGGGGGGCCATTTCGGACTGCATCAAGTCGGGTTGGAGAAGGGGTGCACGTGAGCGTCAAGTGCGAAGTGGCAAAGGAGGAGTCCGTTCCGCGTCGTGCACATCCTTCGACTTCGTCACCTCTTGTGCGTCCTTCCGCTGAGCCCGACAGCCTCGAAGGTGCTTGCTGGGTCTGAGACCTTCCCGTCCTAACTCCCTACACCAAAAGAAGCAGATTGCGTTCAATGCTTGCTGCGTGGTTTGTCGTGTTTCAAACCTTCATCATGACAGAAGCTGAGTGTTGGGACACGGCCGGTCTGGCCGTATCCACAGGAAGCCATCTTCAGGCAGTACGACCAGGCAGCGGCCCCAGTTTCGCTTGTGTATGTAAGGAAGTAAGGCCGACGCTCGATCCAACACATGACTCCCAGCAGTCGCCTCGGGAGGTCTCCGAGGGCCAGCACTCACGCCCTCCAAAGCTGCCGGTATGTCAGTATGTCGTAGGGTCCATGAAATCTCTAGCAAACTACTTCGAATCTCATGCCCAACTAAACTCCGAACACGATTGCCTATGAATGCCAGAGTTGCGCAGGGTCTCCGCAGTCGTTCTGAGAATCCGTTGGACAACTCCCGATCTGTGAGAAGAGTGGCAGCAGTGATCTCGGGTCAATACCGTGCTGACAGGAAGGGTTGAGGCATCAGAGCGCGTTTTAGAGAGTGCCGGTGGACTTGCACTCTCAGCGCCCCTAAATTGAATGGGGAGGGTTGGAGGGTTCGCAGCACAGCAAAGCTGAAAGGACAGCGATGGGCTGCTCGATGAGTCCGAGATTCGAGCTCAAGTCCCAGTGGCTTTGGCTTTGGGTCCCTCGCAATTCTCGGCGGGCCAGGTGAGCCTGTCAGTTGCCGGAGATGCCACTACAAAGTACCACAAAGCTTTCTGTGTGAAGCAAATGTCGGCAAACGTCGGCAACTTCAACCTTCGATGATGAGGCTTATATCGCTGGCGAGTACACCTTTGAGCTTGCAGAGGTCGCCAAAGCTGCTCTTGCTTTTTTGAAGTTGCTGCTGCGGAGCAGCCATGCATTCCAGGTACAGGTAGTAGTCGTGCCTTGTCTGCCAAACCTTTTCTGTAGATCTCAAGCACTATAGAGCCCGGTAAAGGAGAAGCTCACGCAGATCCTTTCAGCGAGTCCCGATGGCGTTTCGCACGCGGACTTCGCAAAGCTGAGGCCGCTGGAGCTGGAGATTTAGCTTTTGGATGCTTGTGCTTTGACTCTGTGGTTCAGTGTGGATGCTTGGGCACAGAACTTTTGATGGGCCATGAGATCGCAATACAGACAGTATTGGTTAATTCCCGAATTTCCAGAAGCAAGGATGTCAGGGAGAAAGGTGAGAACTCTCGGTAAGTGCACGGTCTCCCTCGTTCTGGGTCTGGTGAGCCCGGGCTGTAGCCAGAGTTGATGCCAAGGCTGTCATTACAGCCAGCTGGATGTATTCCGAGGTCGCAGATAAACGGCGCCTGGAATGAGGTCTTGAACAAGCAGAGGACGGCCTGCAAGACCAGCCAATGCGTCTTCTGCATGGCTCGACCCTTCGCAGGAAGGAGAAGAACGACAAGCAGATGGCGATGATCAAGAAGAACTCCGCCGAGATCCTGCCGGGCTCGCGGTGTCCATTTTTGCCTCAGGCAAGAGGCTTCGCCGCTTCGCCTCAGCCTTCCTTTGGCGAGGTCGGCCCTGAGCGGCGTTGAAAGCGAAGTCGCGAAGGCCGAGGCCCAGGCGGCTCCCAGCTCCTCCAGGAAAGAGACTCTGCCCTTTAGCGGCTTGGTGTCTACCAGGCTAAAGGCTAAAGGTGACTGGGGCTTGTGCAAGCATGTTTCCTTCGGAGGGTGGGAGTGAGGAATTTTCCGCCATGCGCTGTCGGGGAAGGTCCGGATACTGGGCCCCATGGTCACACGTGGTGTGACCATGCTGGACATGCTTGGCGAGAGGAGCTTCACCGGGCTTCCTCTTGGGTGGGAACATTGAATTGCGGCAGAACCTAGCACTCCGAGGAATGTAAATTTGGGTGACGCATCTTTATCTTTGCAGCTGCTTAGATGGCTTGCCGAGTCTTGTCGGAGGATACTCTCAACAAAGCCAGATCAAAGCTAAATGCAGAGCTGAAAGCTAGCTGCCAGCTGTTTTGATCTGTGAGTTACGAGAAGTGTTTGCAATCCGAACGAAGCCATCACGCACAGTCTGGAATGAAGCCCTGACACTCAGCGCCTGCCCTTTGCCTCTGCCAGGACCGAGGCGGCGGAGAGTGCTGTCGATGCTGCCAGAGACTTCTTGGCCGCTGCGAAGGAGCAGGCGACGCATGGCGACGCCAGAGTTCAGAACTAGGGAGGACTGGAACCCAGGAATGGAACTAGGCATTGGGCATATTTTGTCTTCCTGCCTGCCGGCACCTCGTTCATTCTCTGGAGCTGCTAGAATTCAACTGTGCATTTGCAGTCTCGAAGGTCTTTTCAGGCTGTTGGCTTTGGTGTTGGGACGGGGCTTTGTGATTCGTGAATTAATTGTCGCTCTTAAGTGCTCTGAGTCTAAACTAATGTGTGGTCTTGCAGAACCGGGCTCAACCAATTGTTGACGCAAAGAGCTTGAGAGCGGCTGCCTGGGAACGGCAGTCACTAATTCATCAATTTGGCAGCTGGGTTTCGAAGGTTGGAGGTGCTCCCATGCGGGGGACTCCTCTGTTCAAAGGGCCTCCCTGAGCTCTGATACATTTGCATCGCGGCAGACGGCAGGGAAGAGACAATCCATCGCAGACAAGACATGCTCTGTCCTCGTTTTTAGAATGGCCGCTTTCTGCCTGCAGGCCTTGGCGTTGGGTGTCGACAGCAACTTCGAGACCGAGGCACCGACCTGCTCTGAATACAGCTCTACCTATGCTAACTGAGTCACTTAGTGGTATGGTGTCCAGCCGGCCATGACATCTCTCAAAGCACAACCAAGGCTGTGATGACAGCAGCAAGCAGCAGTTTCCGACTCAAGAATTCAGAAATTCACCATAACAACTTCTTGGAAGGGACGTCCAGAGTCCGACTTGGTCCAGCCACAAAGCAACCAGAGATGAACTCCAAACAAAACTGCTGTTGTGGAAATTTGAGAAGGATGGCGGTCGTTTAGGCAGGAATGAGCCATCTCTTAGTATCTCCGAGCTGCATTGTCAAGGCCAAGCAGATGGCTGCTGTGGAGGCCAGGGGTTCCATTTGCCGTGAAGACTTCGCCGAGTCAACCTGAGCCTTCTGAATCCTCCAGTTGGGACATGCTTCGGCTTTGCGAATCTACATCGATTTCAAGAGCTTGTTCCAAAGTGTCGTTTTTTTTCTTCGGGAGCCATTGTAGCTACCGTAGTTTGAGCCAGCCATCCTGATTTCGCAAGGCCCCCAGCCGTAAAACTGTTGCTGACCCCTTGCAGCACGTGGTGGGAAATGAGTTCCCGAACAGGCCAGGAATCTGCAGATGAAGGTCACGGCGCTTGAGAATCGTGTCAACACGGCAGCGCACGTGTCCAAGGCCAGCGTGTGTTTGCTTGTGCATGTTGTGTACGCTGCTGTATACCTGCGGCTTCGGTCGGAGCGACTTCATTCTGCGTGTTGAACAATACGCCTTCCGTAGGAATCCTTCGTTGCTCGGCCGCTCGACTCTGAGACTCCGAGAGCGTGATACCCTAAGTTCCTCCTTGCAGGCCGCCCGGAGCAAAATCCAGCTCCAGGAGCGGAAGGCGGCTCTCCTCAGGGAGGCGCCGCAAAAAGAGCGGTTTGGGCTGTTTTTTTGATGCTCGAAAAGGCGGCTTCCACTACAGCGCAGAACTTTTTTCACAGTGCCTCAGAAGTCTGTACCACCCTGGGCAGTTGATCTTGAACATTCTGCTATTCAATCGAAACCCTCCAAGCCCTGGACAGGCAGCGACAATGTGAACGTCTGGGTCCAGGCGAAACAAGCTTTCATGTGGGATTGTCAGAGATGCGTACATGCCCCGTGATTGACGACGAGACATGAAACGAGCTGAAGCAGGATGAGATTGGTGATGCAGTGAGTTGACATTACCCCGACCCAACCAGACACAACGCTGTTGTAGACCGCAGGGGAGCTAGTCAAGGAACCTGCAGCCGGCACTTGCATCACCTGCAAGATAACAGTTGTATGTGGCCCAGAATTTGTTCTTTGGGGTGTTTGCAATATTGGCAGTTTGTATTTGCAAAAGGGAAGGTGGCTCAGGAGGTTTCCATCCACAGGAGTCTTTCCGGGGAGCACCGAGACGGAAGGCCGCAGCACTTTCCAGTGGATTCGATTTAATGTCTTCCCAAACGACATAGTCATAGTATTACCCTGTCTTTCGCACCAAGCCGCGAATCGTACTACTCGAAATCTTGACTATCTTTCATGCCTGTCAACCATGTCTTGGTAGAGTCGTTTTGCTTCAGGTAAGAGGCCCGTTAATTGTAGTACAAGAACTTGCTCTCTGACTTAGGACCTAAAGGTGCCCAAGGTCTTAAAGTGTGCACCGGCATCATCTGTATTCTTTTTGCACAACCAACTTTGTTCCCCATCCTGTTGCATTTTCGGCTTTGGTCCTTGCGGCCGAAGCTAGTGTGACTGAAGCAAAGTGAAGGATGTGAGGTGTTGGACTGACTGCTTGTGTCAAGTTGCTTAAACAGCATTTTCAAGGGAATACACAGCCACCACAAAGAGTAGCCTCGCTTGCCTGGGAATCCATTTGTTGCAGCAGGAAATGACCGGGGCCCGTGACAACACTTTGCTGACTTCTCCAACAGCCAGACGAGAAGGTTTGAACTCCGCCTTTACTTTGCATTATCAGCAACTTCAATTGTCATCCCACAAATTCTGCCTGATAGTAGGCCGCGGCATGAACAGGGGTTGCTGGTCGGCTCTTTGAGCAAAGCTCAGGACATAGACTTTCTAGAACTCCAGAGCTTAGGGATAGGACCTGGCATCCGAGTACCTGGTGGTTGACGTAAACGAGCGGAGATGCAATCCCATACTTCCGCAAAAGAATAAATGCAGTTGTTCAGGCAGGCATGCTCATCGCAAGGTACGCACATTGTAGAGGTCGACTTTGTGCAGAATCAGCGGGGCCAGGTTTTGCAATTTGTCACCCCCAATCTCGTCACACATTCAATCTTAGGCCTGGGCTGAGTCTTGCTGTTGAAGACGATAGTCTTAGGTAGCAGTGGAGTAAGCTGGAGTGGAAAATGCAACGTGTGCAGTTGAGCTGCTGTTTGCAAGGGTGTGGGCGTGAGGGTATTGCCAGTGTTGTGCACACTGCTGTGCCATGCCGTGCCCAACGTCCTTCCGAATGCGTTATGGAGCGCGAGTCCTAGACATCCTACTAGTAACATGAGCCATCTGCGAAGAAAACGGAGACATGGCTGGTTGCTGCTGGAACAGCCGAGCGCCAATAGGGACTGCTGTCATCCCACTAGTCTTTCCGTTTTCGCCCGAGGTGGATTTGGGCCACCGAAAGCGGGATCCGCATAGCAAGCTATGTCTCGGCAGCACACAACTTAGCTCCGTATTGATTACAGTAGCTGATTCGATTGCTACCGGCTTTTCGTTGCAAGCTCCCTCCGCGATTTGGCTTGAAAGTTGGCATTTGGCACCTCTGAGCCCGCAGAGACCAACAAGATCCAACAAGCACGACTCTCAGTTGGCTGAAAGCTTTGGGGCGCATTCAGCGGCAACTTGCGAGACCTCAAGGCCAGATTTTGTTTGTGGCATTTTGTGGCCATGAGAATGCAATAGCTTTGGAGGGTTGCTCGTGGTAGAGAGCATCGGATGCCAGGAATTCCCTGTCCGGGCGGCACGTTGTTTTGTCCGTTTCATTTGCAGGGCGTCTTTCCCTCCAGTGGACCCTGATGTCTGAGATATGGTTCACTGAAGTTCGCTGCCTATAGCTATAGTTACAAGCATCTGCAGATACACAACAATGTTGGGAATCGCTCAACTGACCAAATGTGTTTTCTGTTCAGCATCTCTTCACAACATCACGGGAGCTGCTTCTTTGCAGCCCCGTCCATGCATCATTCGTGTCAGCACGATCGATCTTCCCATATGCCAGCCGCCGCCACATGCTGCAGCAAAGCTTCCTCACTGAGGCTCTTCATATCCTGGCACAAGAAAACATGGCACCTGCCGGGCTCCGGGCTCTTGTGACGGTGAGAAAGTCCGTGCTAGCGATTGGGTCGATAGGATCGACGTAGCCAGCAGTCCATCATGGGGTGGCTGTTTTTGCAGTGGTGTTTTGATTCGGGGTGTGTGGGACTTATGGTTGGGGTGTTGTATTTTTGGGGTCGCAAAACCTATCGAGTTCTTTTGCAGGCTTGGCGAGACACACACGCACGCACGCACGCACGCACGGACGGACGGACGGACGGACGGACGGACGCACTCTCTCTCTCTCTCTCTCCCTTGTCTTTGTTTGTGACTCTCTCACAACTAAGCAAAAGGCACCGAGTGTGGGACCTTCAGTTAGTGAAGCCAGTGACCAGTGGACAAATGGAATTGGATTGTGGTTTGGTGGCAGGTGTGGCTTCACGTCCAGCCATTCTAATGGGGTAGCACGGATCCGGAAAGAAGCTTGCAGGCTCTTGCCCGGAAGCAAAGCCCAGGTGTCCAAGCCTTCAAGCTCTTCTGCGCAAACGTTCCAAGGCCGGCCGGGGATTCCAGGCTGGTGCACCAAACACTCCTGGTCTTGGACAACTCTCCGGGTTGCTCTAGCCCTGGCCTGCAAGCTTGACTTCAACCAGAATGCACTGCAGGTGAAGCGAAATCAAATTCGGCTCGGGTGTGTCTGGCAGCCGACCCAGTGCTTTTCACGGCCTCCGTTGGTCTTTCGGGCTGTGTGAACGCCAGGGTTGCGTTCAAGACGGACTAATGTGCACTTGCACAATCTTGCACATACTTGCACACTGGTTGTGTACAGCTGCAGCTGGCCGCTGTGAAACGAAACCCTGTTCTGCGGCCGAGCTTGTTTTGACCGTCCTGTCCAACCTTTCGAAACGCATTTCAGGCAAATCGTGTTGTCGGGTGCTGCATTTGCGCAGTAGTGGCTGCGGTGCCGGCAAGTTATAAGCTCCTTCACTTCGCTGTTGGAAAGGAAGCGTGGTTCTCTGGAGGGCATAGCTTGGGCGCTTGGGTTCCGGGGTGCAGAGGCGAGCGTCAACTGGGAATCCTTCCTCTCAAGCTTTCGTCATGGTTTGGGATGCAGAGCACCCAGGAAGGAATCACCACGGCAAATTGTCAGGGCTTGCAAGAGTAGCTGGCATGTCCGGATGGTAAGCGGTTTTGGGACAATTGCCAGCATGTCCGCGCTACGGGGAACAACTGGAACCGAACGGGGAGTCAGTTGAAAGAGGTGCATTGCCGATTGCGGCGGCTTGAGAGGTGCCCTGAACCGAGGCATGGGTCCTGGCATGCCTTTTGCTTCTTGCGGCCGGCTGGTCCTTTTCAAGCGCTGCCCTCAGACCGGTGTCAGTCCTTTTTGCTGCACTGGCCGAGGTTCGGCTTCCATGTCTGCCTGCATCGCATGCAGAAGAATCATGCAGCTGCAGATGGTCGACAAGACAATGTGGTGAACCGTGCTGAATGTACTGGTAGCCTTCTCATGGAAGTTTCAGGCAGGGCAGAGGCACGAAGCCGCGTCTGACATATTTGGCCCTACACGACCCTTCTGCGTTTGGAACCTGCCCTGGCTCACACACCCTCAAGAACGGTGCTGCTGGTGCCTGCACACCCGCGGTGGGTGGACTCACTTATTCGACCAGACTTTATGGGCCGTTACCAGTAGCCATTAAAATCCCGAGCCCAATAAGCCTGAATCTTATGGTCAGGTGAATGCGTCGACTCCGAAGATGGGTGCGCTGCTTACCAGAGCGGAGAGCGGTCAGGCCCAGGCTGGTCGTGCTTGGAGTTTTGCAGCGAAAGCACAGGCTCTGTGGAGTTCATGTGTGCACATGCGCAGCAATGCTTTGCGAAGAAGTTCTGATCCGAGATCCGAAATGCAACCTCCGGTCATGAAAAGGTCGAGACGTGAACAGCAAAAGCAAGGAGAGAGATGCAAAGTGGACCTTGCCTGCCTTACCTGCCTCGTACCTAGGCCCGGCAGTGCCACAGCAGAGGCTGCCATGGTCCGGCCCTCCAGTGCGAAATCAGACCAAAGTTGCATCGTGCCAGAGCAAGCGTATCCTGAACGCGGCAAGATCTTATACAGAGAGACCAGCTGATTCCAACAGGTCGCCCTGGTATTCGGATTGGCCGCAGCAGTCGGCGTGCAGCTCGGAGTTCTGCTTCCGCTGGACCTGAAGATTTAAAGGCGAGGCAGGTCAGGCGAGAGACTTGGATTCTATCTGCTGGGGCTCGGCTCACGCACAGAGCTTAGGAAGCTGACCTCGGTTTCCAACATATCTGATGAATGAGAGAGAGAGAGAGAGAGAGAGAGAGAGAGAGAGAGAGAGAGAGAGAAAGGCGGCCCTCTGGGTGAGGGCTTGCCCTCCAGCCTGGCGAAAGAAAGAGAGAGAGAGAGAGAGAGAGAGAGCGAGAGACAGAGAGAGAGAGAGAGAGAGAGAGAGAGAGAGAGAGAGAAAGAGAGAGAAAGAGAGAGAGAGAGAGAGAGACCGTAGCCATTTTGGCTCAAGTGCTGCGCCTTTGCTCGGAGGCCTGTGCCGCCTCCTTGCATCGGGGGGGAGGTGTGAGGTTGACCCACGGCTGTTCACCTTGGGGGAGCCTTCACATTTCCCCCAGCGGTGCTTGAGTCACATACCCGACTCCACACTGCTTAAGAACGCCAGGGTAGCTCTGAAGGGGTCGAGCCATAAAGGTGACCGGCAAGTGCGTGATACTACTTGCAGTGCAACGACCTAGGGACTGCAAGACCCTCCTCGTGAACGTTCTGCACACAAAGGGGGAAATCGTCTGCACCAACGACCTTCGGGAAAAGACCGACGAGCATCGCGAGATCAACTCTTGTGCTGGGTGGGGGAGTTTGAATACCGGAAGATCGTGACTCTGGCAAGGTCGAGAAGATAGTGAAGAACATGGGGAAAAGAGGTGGGGGAGGCAAGAAAATCTGCAGAATATGCAAAGAAGGAGGAGGAGTTTGCCAACAGGGCATGAGGAAGACCCATGAGAGAGCCGACCCACAATGCAGGTTCCACGGGGGAACAAGCACATAGTGTGGTCGAATGGCAGGAGCACGGCAAGCCAGCCACAACCAGCAAGAGGGGAACAAGGAGACCGCGCAAGACTGCAACAAGTGCCTTGCGAGCAGATGGCAGCCTATGTGACCCCAGGGGGGATCGGACTACACTACTTACCTGGTCCCCTCGACAAATGGGCAGACCGTGAAGTTGTCCAGGAAGACGGGGGATGGCACCACGGCCAGTAAGGACAACCCTTGACGGAGAAAGAGCAAGAGGAGTACAAGCAGTTCCAGAAAAGGCACCGAACAAGATGCCAAACAGCAAACAAGCCGACAGGCTGGCCAAGATCGCCGACAAGTACCTCCCACAGGTTGCACAGGAGACGCGAGCCTACATGATCCGTTTCCCGGGGGAGATCAAGAGGCTCCTCAACAAGGCCCGCCGAATAAGACGCCTGATCAAGGCGAGACGGGGGACGGCAACCTCCACCAAAGGGGGAAGAAGTTCACCAAGTACCACCCACAGGCCGCAGAAGGGCGAGGAGGAGACAGTCGATGCGAGAAAGGCGGGGAGGACCACGGGAGGGGAATCCCGACAAGAAGCAGCAACCCCACGAGAAGAAGACCACCGCGGAGAGCTGGAGCCGAATGAAGAAGTCGACTGGGGGAGTGCCACACCAGCCAGCGCGGAAACCAAGGACAGCGCCAATGAGGAGGGGGACCCAGAAGCTCATGAGCCGTGTGCACTTGGATCACAAAGACCGAATGAGCCGGAGGGGGAACCACCGCACAAGCGCCGTTTGGGAGCAATGAGGCCAAGGGAGCCAGAAGGAGAGCCAGGGGGACAAAGCCATGTACGGCTGGTCCCAAGCTTGCAGTGGCAAGTGCAGCAAGTACAGCAGCACATGCGACGCCACCGGATGCAGCCCAACAACGACGGGGGAGAGAACACCACGAGCTACAAGCAGTGAGCGTGAGGGGGAAATTTTCCAACCGTCCTCGACCTCGCATAAGAGAGGTCCTTTTTGCCTTCTTGGTGAGCTTACGAAGCTAAGCCTAATTTGTGACGGGCCGCTAGAGCCATTTCAACCTACTGCCAACGGGCCGTATACCCACTCTTGCACCGACTGCACAAAATTGGCAATGTGACAGAATCTCGCCGGCGACTAAACTCAACTTTGAATAGGAACCTTGATAGGGATCTTTCAGCTCGGGGGGAGGTCTGCTTACACTTGTCCTGTGTTATTTATGGCCTTGTATCTGCTTGTTCTCTAGCCAAGCTGTGCTGCCCAGAGTCTCCAAACCTTGAGCCAGGACTCGAGTATGTTTTCGAGTCAACACGTGCCGCGGGGGATCCCAATAGGGGGGACCCAGTTTCCTGACTGCTAGCGCTTACTACAAGCCTCCCTAGAAGGCGAACCCGCCGTCTTCGTTACCTGCACGTTTGGTGTTTTTGCGTTGTTGCTTTACCAACCAAGGCGGGGGATCCAATCGCTAAGCAGCAGTCACCGGTGCTAACCTGTAGATCGTCCACCAAACACAGTGTTATGTTTTCGTATGGGCACGGTCCTTAGTTGCTTTTGCTACAGGGGGACGACTACATTCCGTAGGTTACTGTGGGGGGAATGCGTCCGTTGAGGGTCAAGGACTGGCCTTAGAGGGCGCGGAGACGAGGCCGGGATGCGCGATAGTGTAAAGGGTTCGGGTTAACTGACGGACGCACTCTACCACTCAAACCGACTGCTGAAAGCAACCACCTTCCAATGACCCCAAAGCCCTTTCTTCCACCGTCGTGGGGGGAAATGGGCGCCTTGGCCCGGGTCCGTGAACACGGACCTTACCCTTGAGAAGCGAAGCGAAGAGAGAGAGAGAGAGAGAGGGCATCCAAACGCAAGCACATGAAGCCCAAGCGGAAGCGGCGGATGTATTTTTGTTTCTCGATGGCTTGGATCAGCTTTTGATGTCCGGCAAGGTCGCTTCTCCAAGCCCGCCCCACCTCTGACGATCTGAGTGACAAGTGCCGTCAAGGCCACGGACAGATGTGGAGTGCAGGGAATCGCCATGCTGGAGGGGTAGAGGGGGCCCGGCGTTGTGCAGCCGACGTTGTTTGGGATTTTTCTTCGTCCTGTTTGCCTGAGGGTTGGCCGTACTCTTTGCTGGTGTGCGGTGTGTGGGAACCACCATCAGCGCAAAGAATGAAATGCTTTACTCTCGTTTCAAGCTGTACGTGTGCACACGTATGGACTGTAGTGCCAGGATGACTAGACAACGTGCTTGTGCATGCGTTTTACCGTTACTGTTGTCCTGCGCACATGTTTGTCGGTGTGTACGGTGGTGGTAGTGGTAGTATGTGGTAGTGGTAGTGGTAGTGGTGGTGGTGGTGGCGGTGGTGGTGGTGGTGGTGGTGGTCGTGGTGGTGGTGGTGGTGGTGGTGGTAGTAGTAGTGGTAGCAGTAGTGGTAGTAGTAGTAGTAGTAGTAGTAGCAGTAGTAGTAGTAGTAGTAGCAGTAGCAGTAGCAGTAGCAGTAGCAGTAGCTGTAGCAGTAGCAGTAGCAGTAGCAGTAGCAGTAGCAGTAGTAGTAGTAGTAGTAGTTTCAGTCGTCGTCGTAGTAGTAGTAGTAGTAGTAGTAGTAGTAGTAGTTTCAGTAGTAGTAGTAGTAGTAGTAGTAGTAGTAGTAGTAGTAGTAGTAGTAGTAGTAGTAGTAGTAGTAGTAGTAGTAGTAGTAGTTTCAGTAGTAGTAGTAGTAGTAGTAGTAGTAGTAGTAGTAGTAGTAGTAGTAGTAGTAGTAGTAGTAGTAGTTGTGTATTAGTAGGAGATAATACGCATGCAAGAGACGTTGCAACATGTGTCTACCGTTTTGAGTTGCAATGCACCGCCTACAAGAGTCTGGTGCATGCTCGGAGGTCGTGGTGGTGCTTGTGCAACGTGAGCTTCCGATGAAGAAGCCACCAAGATCCGGCGAGAGGTTCTGTTCGACTGTATTTGACTAACTTTGCAACTGGGTTGCAAGACATGCTGGCCTGCAGCGTTTAGGAGCTCACCTTCGCAGTCTTGGGAGACAGCACGGCCTATGACATATCACTAATCTTGATCCGTAGCCTGTCGCACCGACATTGTAACATGCCTACTGTGAGAGTCCATGCATTCGTCATGCCTATGCTACGTTTTGTCCCAAGCTCGGGAGAAGCATTTTGGTTTATCTGGACTCTGTTCTTTATGTAGAGCATGTAGAGCCTTGAGGGGTGTAGCTGCTCGAACCTGCCCGGTGATTGTTTCACGGCCGCACAAGACTGGCCATCCAAGACGCCGACTTGTAGCAAAGGTTGGTGCGAAGTGATTGTCTGGGTGCCAGGATAAACCTGATCTCGGAGAGGAATAGGATCAGCTGTAGTCAGCATGGGATACGGGAGGGTTTGGTTATGACAAGTTCTCAACTCTTGAGCACCGTGCTTTGCTCGGCTCCACTGCTCTCGGTGGGAGAGGTCCCGTGACTTCTCTCGAACGCCTCCAGCGTGAGAGGCTGGCTGCAAGCTTCTGAGCTGTAACTTTGGCATGCGCTATTTCTGTATAATGTCACATTGGCTGCGGCAATTCTGTTCTGGTTCTTGCCGCAATGAAGCAGCACAATCACAGTTGAAGACTTACATCTCCGGCCTCTTGCCCTTCTAAATCACGAAATGGCAGGGTTGCAAGTTGCACGAGCTGTATACCTGCAACCCTGCTTCCGTGCAGCTGCTACTTGCAGTTGACATACGTACTTCGTGAGGGTCGAGTTGACAGCAGTTTTCCGGACAGTCTGCAGTTCTCGTCATGATTCTATTCCGTGCTCAAGTAAGCATTATATGCCGACTTACATGTGCCGAACTTATGCGTGTTTTAGGCCATCTGTCCCGTGCCAGGTTCGCATGGGTGGTAGGTTTTCCATCCGAGGGACTGTAAGGCACATGATGAACTTGTCGGCTGATATCTCGGATGGTTTGAATTACGGTGCAAGGTCTTGCTGAAAGAGGCTTCTAAGTTCAAAGCTCCGGAGTATTGCTGAGGGTTCGTAAAGATCGCCCTCATTTCAAGGAGGCGAGCAGCTCTTCGACGCGTGAGCGCAATCGCCTGTGAAAACGCCCGTGCAACTGAAGGCAAGCGCGATGGCCATGATCTTGGGTGTACCCTTATAATATGACTCGAAGTGCTTCTAAGAGTTTGCTCGCTCATTGCCTGAATGCACCCTGGTCTGGGGCGCTCCAACCCTCCATGCAGAGAGGGTCTAGAACAGGATGTGCTCAGTTCAAAGCAGAAGTGGCCGACTGATAGATTCTGATCCATTCCTGAAAGCTCCGCTGCTAGTGGCACGCCGGTCCAATGAGCGAACACGGTAGCGTCCGGGCGAATCAGCTCATGGCTGCCAACGAGGTGGCGTGACAGGAAGAGACAGGAGTTCGGTGAACTGCTTCAGTGCCAGCTCGTCTTCCCGACAACATGTCAGCAAGATGTTGTTTAGATGACTTCGCTGCTTCGTTAGTCTCGGTTCTACCAGTCAGATCGGTTGAGTCTGGCTTCTTCGGCACCCCAAACCACAAAGCACCGTCAGCTCTGGCCCAGACTGGTGGTGTCCTTTGCGGGTCGTGCTGCAAGGTCGAGGCCCGCGGCCGGGTGATGCCATGCATTTTCTGGACACCTCAGATGAAGCTTCGATGCCATGCGGGGTAAAGGAAAGAGAGAGCAAGCGGCTGCGAGCGCTGCCCCTTGGGCAGCGCTCGAGCCGAAAGCCTCCGGGTTGTGACAGATCAGCGATGAGCAGAAAGCGCTTCTGGATGCCAAGTACAACAAGGCGGAGGCAAGTTTGAAGAAGGCCTTCCAACAGGGTCCTGGTTTAGCGTGGCTTTCAACTTCGGAAGTGTGATTTCCACGATGTTCCATTTGGAAACCACAGGCTGTCGATCTAGGAGGGATCTTGTGACTGCGGCAGTGCTTCTTTGAACGCAGCAAGATTACTGGCCTCATGCACAGAAAGCAAATTGGCTTGCCTTGTTGTCGCAGTTTTGGGCGGGTTATGGGTCTTTCGAGCCTTGCCTACAACAACCTGTGGACATCGAGCTCCCTGTGTGGATCTAGTTTGGTTCGGAGCTCTCAGGCTTGCTTTCCACAATGCATGTACCAGCCCGAAAGTTAAAGTTTCAAAAGGGTTTTCCCGGGCCCCCGGGCCCGCCGGGCCGCCGGGCCCGTCACCGGGCTGCCCCAGCAGAGATGCTCGCGGCTGGCAGAGGACTTAGCAAGCACCCTGAAAGATAACAACTGTCAGGTGATTTCATACACCAACCAGAATCAGCTGCTCGGCCGGATGAAATCAAGGGTTTGGAGATTTAGCCATGTGCCAGCTGCCAGCTACAGTCGTGAGTTTGTGGCCTTCAGGCTTTCGCAAGACCTCAGATTGGGGCAGTGATGTGAGCTTGTGCAACGGTGTGTTTCAAGAAGTTTCGGCCGGGGTTTGTACCTTCATCACTGCCTGTTTCGCAGGCTCTCCCACTAGGATGTCATGCGAGGTGCAGCCAAGCAGTCATTTGCAGCCTTCGTTTCTGATGTCATGATTCCTACTTGAGAAGGCGCGGCATCTTGTGGCCCCTGTTTCAAGGACACTGGGCCGAAGAGTATCCCTCAAGCTACCGCCTGCCCTTGGTGAGGCGGATCTCTTGTAGCGAGACCCCTTCGCTCAAAGTTCTGCGCACACTCTCCCCTGATAAGTTTAGGATCATGGACTCACGCTTTGGCTTTAGCTTGAAAAGGTGCTGTTTCCTCCTGATTTTGGAGTGGCTGCAAGCTGCAACTGCCGAGCTGGCTGCGCCCAGAAGCCTGCGGTTCCCCCTGAAGGCAGGTTTCAAATCTCCTCACATCTTGGAATCTTTGCCCGAAAAACGTCTGGTACCCCAGAACCCCGAGCGTGGAGGCTCGCTTTTCCCCGAGTCTTCCGCGCTGCTTTTGGCAGTGGTATGTCCCAAGGATCTTTACCGGGAAGCTGCTGCTGGCGATGAGCATCTGGGAGAGCACATGCTGCGCTTGACTGTGTTAGGGTTAGGCCCTGGCTACCGTCTGCAAGCTTGAACACACGCATATTGGATACACAACTCGCCTTGGAACTGAAATGAAAGCCTGGTCCAAGCAAATCAAAAGTCCGCCAAGGTCTAAGCTTCTGGATTCTCTGCCCCTCCCGACTCCCAGGCACGGCAACGCTGATGGTCATCTTCGGCCTCCCGCCCCTCGGCTATGTCAGGGGTGAAGCTAATGCCATCCCGAGCTGTTGCAGGCCTCCGTCAGGCCTGGTGGTAACATCGACAGCATGCGACAGCACATCTGCGTACTCGCACCTATCGCACTTGGCGGGATTCCGATGTTGGGGAGGCTCGGAGGCTCTCTGTCAGGCTCGTGCTTGTGGGGCAGCGGGCTTGGGCTTAGGGAGCGTGAAGATCAACTCGAAAGCGCGCGATCAGAGGAATGCTGCCTCCGTGCCCATCTGTCGTGAATTCACACAATGACAGGTGGTTCTCAGTGTTCTTGCATGCCCCTGCTGTTTATTCCTGCCTCAGAGCCCAAACCAGAAAGCAAAACAGCATTGTCTCTTCGAGGCTGTTCTCTTCGAATTTGAAGCACATGGTGTCTCGGCAAAGACGTAGGCTCAGATGGCTCAACAGAAGACAGCAAGTACACCAGCACACAAACCCAACTCTACTTGGAAACAGAGAGATTGCAGGTCCAGCTGCAGCACTTTGGGCAGGAAGAAAATGTGATGATCAGTCGTGCGGCTGCATCGTTGCCCTGCATGTCAAAGGTTTTCGGACATCACATATGCGAGCTCTCTGCCACGGGCTTCTACTTGAACAAAGGTACAGAGGACCTGCCACGCTTCAGATTTGTGGCACATGGAAATGAGCCAACTGTATAGCAGGCGTGTGGAAAGAGCGACGCTCTCTTGTGAACTACGAGTTGATCATCTGGGGTCCGTCTTTCTGATCTTGATGCGCTGAGTACCACAGGATGTGTTTCGGTCCAGGGTTGGAAAGTAGAAGTCTGATGCTGCTGGCCTCCACCACCGAAGTTCTGCATGAAAGCTTCTCGAGTTCGAGGGCTGAACTGTTCAGAGCCAAGCTCCGAGCCTGAAGAGCCAACTCTTGCTTGAAATGAGGCATCCGAGTACCCGACAGCAGCAAACATTTCTTTCTGCTTCGATGTCTCCGTGAGAAGGACGATGACTCGATCCCAGTCAGACTTTCGCAAAACACAGGACGATCCAGACCTCACGAAAGTCGAGTCTATCGCGGACCTCACGCTCGAAGACTACACCACCAAAGGGAGGTCGGGCTCACAGGAACCTCTGTGCCGAGTGCCGAGACAGGCAAGGCACATCGCTTGCCTTGGCTTGTTGTGCGTGAAGTGACCCAGATCCGAAGTCCCAAACCTTGTCGTGCAAGGGAGCTGTTGGCTGCAGTGATGTAGTATGATGATAGCGGCGTGCTGAGTGCTGCTTGGTGGTGATTGAGACTGGAGATGATGTGAGGCACGGATCAAGGCGGTCTCTGCAAGACTCTACACTACAGTCTACAAATAGAACACTGTTCTCAAAGTTGAATGGTGAATGATCGCTGGGTCACGCATGAGGCTCATCGACTGCGGGTTCATTCCGCGTTCCTACCAGGCAGACTGGCTGACTGCAGGGTTCGCAAAGTAGTCGGCATTCTTGCAAGACATGCAAATCTGAAGTTTCTGGGTTTGACGGCGGGTTTGACAGTTTGGCTGGCAGATGCTAGCAGCAGGAAGGAGAGATCTGTCCCGTTGGGAGCATGCAGCATGGTCGCAGGCTTGTTTGCAGCGAGTTTAAAGCGACCTTACCCGGCGCGGCTCTACGTCCAGTATCGCTCGCCACGTGTGATGCGTTCCGGAATCAGCCTCTTTCGCTCGCTTTTCTATCAGGCTTGAAGCAGTGTCTTGCTTTCTGTTTGTGTTGGGGTGGATTTTTCGATATCACAGAGCGATTTTCTGAAGGGGCTTGCAGGCAAGCTCTCAATCGCCTCCCATGTCAGGGCTTCTGGCCCAACGTGGTGCAGTTCTGCTTCTTCAGTGTCTTCGCAAACACCGGGACAACCGTGCAGCTGACGCTCCAGGGTCTCAGTGGGACATTCATCGCATCTGAGATTGCAAGAGCAGAGACGGTAGGGGACCGTTGGTGGCGGCCCATGCCACAGGCCTGCTATGGCCTGCTTGGCTTGGGTGTAGCAGTAGAGCAGTGCATCCGAGAGATGGGCCCACATCATGCTTTTCTTGGTATGTCCAGTGTCGAATATCTAGTTGCATCCGACAAGCAGCAATCTCCTGCTGAGGCAACGATCAACGTGTTCCTCCTCTACGAGCTGTATCCTCTCGGAGCGAAGGTCTTCCCATGTTGTCCCAAACGGGCCGTGTGATGGTAACGCCAGCTAACCTACGGTTACCTCATGCCCTCCTATACATCATAATCATCCCTACCACTCCCAAAACAAGTGTTAGGAGCGTGATGTAGGAAGAATCCTGCTCCGCCTTGACCTCCTTAGTAGTATATGTCCTGCGTGATGACGGATGCCTTGAATTGGGCAGAATTGTCGAGGCTGTTCCGTCATCCCCAGGAAGCTTTAGTTATTCCGCCCGTCGTCGGAGCGCTGCTCTTGTCTTTGCCATGGTAGGATCCGAACTTCAATCCCGCCGTGGCATGGGCGGATGCCATCGGCTTCGCATTGCTGTGGCTGATCAGCGCCTTGAATCCGGGTTACGGGGTCTGTTGCAGATAGGGAGATGTTGTTCACACTCCGTGCCCTCACCTTCGAGACCATATCTGAACGATATTCCTGTGAAGGCGAATGATGTGCGATGCACATGTCCAAAGACCAGCCTCTATGTTTCGGTTTGACAAGATCAATCCGGCGGCGGGGTCTTACCTCCAGAAGTCGACTACATGCCAGAATTGCACGGCATGCGAACCGCGGATTTCCCGAGAAGAGCAAGATAGCACGGACAACACAGAACAGATGAGCCCGCACCTGCAAATACGACTCGCAGGTACTGCGCCCAAGAACATGGTGATGTTCTGCCTCTCCTACCACTGGCTGTTCATGTGCACTTTCATGGACCCCGTGCTGCAGAGCTGTTTTTTTGGATTATGTTCTTTCGGCATTGGCACAGGGTCCGCTTGACACAGGCTTGCTTTGCAAGGTCACGCTCCACGTGCTCATAGGCGATGCCATGCGCATGACAGCTTTCCCTGTACATGATGCAGGCTTCAAAAACTGTGCTTCGTGAATATTGTGCCAGTTCGCTGCCAGTCGTTCTTTTTCTCGATGCTAGAGCGCCCTTACATACAAGTAAAATCCGTCGTCACAAGAACGAATGTGCTGCTTTCAGATTCAAATTTGCTTGTGGAAGCCGGTCGCAGTGTAAGGGTCCTGGTTGTGATGCAGTGCTAGTACAGGGCTGCCCCCACCACCCCTGTCGCACTTTTCCTTGCGTCTTAGCCTGAGCCTATGTTGCCGCTGATGCTTGCATGACAATGACAGAGGCCGAAAATCTTTCACGAATACCATCCCTGCAGTATGCGCTGAGCTGGCCAGGATCCAAACGCGGGAAACGTCACTGGACAGATTCCAATCGGCTTCATGGACCGACTTTGCTTTTGCTCGTTCAGCTGTGCCTTCAGGTCAGATTCCGCAGTGTTTTTTCCGCTTGATTTCCAAGTTGGTCGAGCAAGTGCAGATCATCCAGCAGCAGAAATTCTCAATTCATGATTTGCCGTGAGCCGCCACGTAGTAGGTCGGATGCAGATGCATTGCTCGTTTTGCTTGTGGGTCCATTTGCAGCATCTGTGGCCTTCCAGAATTCGGGTTGAAGGGCATCGGCCACTCTGCCACACTGATAGTGTCCAATGTGCAACTGGCAACAAGAGGACTGCCGGTATGTCTTCCGATGTTTTGGATGTCCTGACCCGTTCAGGATCTCTACTGGGACTCCCAGACGAGCCAGCTACTGCATTCGAGAGCATGTGGTGTCCCAGTAGACTTTTTTTCAGGCTTTAAGCTGTCTCGTGAAGGGAAGGAGTGGCTCCGTTCATGGCATGGTTTTGGGGCAAAACAGGCAATGAAGGGGACGAGTGGTAGACCACAGCAGTGCGAGAACCTCGAGGCAGAGGAGGGGAAGCTATGATCCGCTCTTCTTGAGCGCCTTTGGCCATCAAACCTCATGTCATGCCGAATAGGATCTCAAATGAGCTCGGCTGAACCGAAGCTGCATGAAGAACCGAGACAAGGACCATCATCAACCTCACCTCTGTCCTTGGAGGGATACTGGCCATCTTGGCCACTCTCATTCCAAGGTCACTTGGACAGGTTTTCTGGTGCTTATCCAACTCTCGATGCAGGTTGTTGAGCAGGTTCAGCAGGTTCTAAGAAGTCGATCGGGCTGCAAGGTACTCGTAGAGTTCTGTGCCGATGAAGTATACCTAACATCCCTGCGCCCCCGTAAACCGAGTTTCTCATTCGTCTAGGCCTCTCTTGAACACCACGAAGCTGACGGAGAACTGCACGATCGCTGCGGAGGGCCTCGAGGTCCTCGACGGTCGGGAGTCAGCTTTCCGAGATTGTGGTGTGCGGGCTGCCTCTTTGGCCTGTCGATCTCGGCGAGATAAGCTTCATGATGATAATGATAATGATGATGATGATGCAAGGGTTGCAAGGGTTAGCGTCAAGCTTTCCCACTTTTTTAAAACCCTTTCACGTTGATATTGCCCGGCATTGCCCGGTGGCAACGAAGACAATGCGAGCAGCAGGCATTGGTCTAATTCAGCGCTGACGCAGGAAGCCTGGACGGAAGCACTTGACTACTTCTTCGGCACTGCTATGACATCCAAGAAGTTCCAGGCCGGGCAGGGGTGCGTGCAGCTTGGTTGAGAGTTAAGACCCTGCCATGATTCGGAGGATGCTAAAGAACCCAGGATGTTGGTTGGCAGTGTCGGTGTCTTGTCCGAAGATGAGCCGACGCTATACATGACATGTCGTATAAACACGTATGTCTGTACATCTGTACCTGCTACCCGCCTACCTGCTTGCCTACCTATCTATCTACCTACCTTTCTGTCTGTCTGTCCGTCTGTCTGTCTGTCGCTCCGTCGGTCTGTCTGTCTGATCTGTCTGTGTGTTTGTGTGTCTGTCTGTCTCTGTGTGTGCGTGTCTGTTTGTCTAGCTATCTATCCACCCATCCACCCATCCATCCACCTATCTATCTATCTATCTGTCGATCTATCCATCAGTCTCTCTACCCACCTATGACCTAAGTATGTGAATATAATACAACATCACAAAACATAATGTAAAATATAAGATCATACAAGCAACTTTGAGAAATGTAAGGTAATGGGAGATTGATAATGTAAGATAATGCAAGGTAGTACAAGCCAGTTTGAGATAATATACGACAGTATGCGCTAATTGAATATATCACGAGATCATATAAGATAGTACAAGAAGTTTAAAGAGGGTATGAGATAATTTAGGGTAATACCAGATAATACCAGGTAATCTGAGACAATATAGGCTAATATTCGACAGCGCAAAACGATGTAAGACAGTATAAGACCAGATAACATATATGAAATAAGATAGCATAAAATAGTATATGATAATAGAGAATAATAGAAGATCATATAAGATTACAGAAGAAAAATATGCTGATTTCAGAAACGCCAGATAATGCACGATAATGTGAGGTAAGGTAAGAAAATATACGATAACAAAACACAGTATAAGACAATACAAGAGAATTTAGGGTAGTGTAGGATAACAGGAGATAGTACAAGATGATATACGATACCAGAAGACAGTAGCAGATAGTACAAGATAGTATAAGGTGGCATAAGTATGAGATGAACCAATATTGCGCCGCTTGCGGGCAGGTCGGGCAGTCAGCCCCTGCATGCGTTTGGACCCCCCCCCGCCCCCCCGCCCCTCCCCGTCATGAACGCGCGCGACCGGCTGAAAAGATGGCCGCCTCTCAGGTTAGAAACGCACGCGACCAGTTGAATGAACACTTGGCGCGAGACTGGCTGAGAACATGCTAAAGCTTTGCTAATTGAAGTATCCCAGACTCCAGAACATCCCGCCGGAACGAATGCGAAACTCGAAGTAAAGTATGGCATGACCGCGAAACACGGGTGTTTTTTGTGCCTGGCTGCGTTACCCCGCCACCTTTCAAAGCTTGGCCTTTGGAGCTTCGCAAAGCTCTGTGAGGCATAGGTGGCAACCGCAGAGGGTCCCGCTGCCCTGCCTGATTGATTGATTGATCGATTGATTGACTGACGGCTGACACCGTTGCCGACCCCCAAAATACAGGCATCTGCAGTTGTGCTTTTCATACTTGGGTATCGAAAGGCTGGGTTCCGGAACGAAGTTTACAGCTAGAGTTAAACTTGGGCGAGCTCTCTGGTTCTCTTGTACAATAAAACGAGGCAGGGCTTCAGAATTAGAGTGTTGGTGTTTAAGGAGCCCGAGTGAGCTACGGGGGGGGGTACGTCGCTGGGTGGACTTGCTGGATAGAAGAGAACTCGCCTTACTAAACTGCCAGACGTTGTTTTTGCTGGAAGGGGACAGGGGAGGGCGGGGTGGCACGACGAGGGGTGTGGAGCTATGTTTTAGCAAGCAACGGTGAGGACACGCAGCGTCACCTTAAGTTCATTTTTATGCATGATTGGCAAACAAGCAGAACACGTACTCATATACATATGTACGTATGTACATATACACATACTTACATACTTGTATACTTGGACACATACATACATACATACGTACATACAAGCACACATAAAATACACATATACCTACACATGCATACATAATTACATACATACAGACATATTGACATACATACATACATACATACATGTATACATGTATACATATCTATATATATATATATATATATACATATGTGTGTATGTAAATACGTATATGCAAATGAACAAATTAAGATGTAGCTGTATGTATGTATATATATATATATATATGTGTGTGAAAATCTACAGCTTCAGATCTGACACCTGTGTACCATGTATCACATATCTTCACATATATATGTATGTATATATATATATATATATATGTATATATATACATACATATATATATGTATATCTCTCTATATATACATACAAGCATGTATGTATGTATGCATGCAACGATGTGTGGATGTATGTATGCATGTATGGATTTCTGCATTTGTGCATGCACGGATGTACGGATGTATGGATGTGCACTTGGTTGTGCTGTGCGAGTCGAGCCCCGTCGGCCGCGTGAGTCGGGCAGGCTCTACAGAGCCTCCCTGCGTGCAACGGATGACATGTTCAGGATTTTTCAAGCACATACGCACAGACTCGGGTAATCATCCAGCCCGGTGCTGGCTTTAAGTTAGCCACTCCGAATCGCACAACTGACAAAACAGTTCGTGCTCTAGCCGCTTCAAAGTGAATTCTAAGCACTGGCAGGTGGCTTCTCGCATGGACGCCATAAAAGGCGCCTTCGATCGAGTGGAGGCGGGGTTAATGGTCAGGAGTCAGCGTGCAGTTTCAGCCAGTCTGTCGAATGTGACCGCAGAGTGTTCATGTCCAAGGTATTCAGTCGGAAAACAGCATGTACAGTTTGACAGGAGAGCTTGAACGGCGCTTGGTTCGAGCACTTCGACGCTGGCCAAAAGGGTGCGCCAGCGGAGTAATCTCCAGATTTGGACCAGGAGCTTTGTGTAAATTGAGAGGCGCCAAGTCCAATCGTGATCCACGGCAGAAGTTGTGAGGACTTCGGGTGTCAATTTTTCCATGCCTGCGTCGGTGCTACAGTCGCCCACGGACCCAGTCTGCACTGGAGGTGTGGCTCGCGAGCTGTTCCGGCTTTTCAACGGCGTTGGGCGCAAGGCGCATTTGGGCTCCTTGTAGTCCTTCACTTCGAGAAAAGCTGGGTTGCAATCCCTTTGGGCCTTTCTGCAATCCAGACATTTGCTCAAAGGGCCTTCAGGGCTATTGTTTTTGTTCAGCGGCAGCAGGTCCAGAATGTCGTCAAGATCTCCAAGGCCGCCATGCTGCGTGAAGAGTGGCTCAGAGCAGATGGTTGTTTCATGTTGTTTCGTTGTTCAATGCCCTGCCAATGCACCTAGCGATGCGTGAACTCCACACACACACACCCCCCCGTTGAAGCTACGTTGACAGCAAGTCTGTCTACAGTTGGAACTTCGGGCTGCGGTCTTGGAGCTTGCCCGAGCTAGAATCCTTATGTTCGGGCGGTAAGTCTTCTAGAGTGGCCGGAGCAAGCGAAGCGGGCCCATGCGACAGAGACCAGCATGCCCAGCTGTCGGAACCTCATCCTGCAGTTGAGGTTTGGCGGTAACCATGACAAGTTCGCAGCAGGCATGAAGGCAGAGACCAAGGAGCTGAACGAGAGTGTTTCTCAGTGCATTGCGGATTCACGAGTCCACAATGACGGTTTGCCATGCTTTCGGTCTTGGGCATGCTTCCAAATCCTGAAAGGCCTTGTGAGTAGAGTGACGGGCATGTAAACAGGTGGTATTGCAGTCAAGCGGGGGTCCGATCCGGTGCAAGATCTCGCTGTCTGATTTTGGTCGAGTCACGGACATCAGCTTGGTTATGCAAGTGCTCAATACCATGCAGTCTCAGGTTGCAACGCTGTTCCAGCTTGTTTGCACCTGCTGTAAAGACGGCCACCTGTTTCAATCAGATTGTGGGCCGCAACGGTTACGGAGTCTATAGAGCTCTGGGAAATAGACTTCCGGGTTTCTTGCTGTGAGATGCGTTCGCTTGACATGCGAACGTCTAGAGTGTCAGAGCAACGGTTGGGTGCCTGAGTGCCCTGTCAGTGGCTTGGGGTTTAGTCGTATCAAGTGCTTCTGGGTCTTGTTCAGGCAGGTGGACCCAGGCTTCTCACAGCAGTTGATGGTAGTCGGACATGAGGGCCCTCGCAAGGGAGAGGCGGGTAGCACCCTGCCTCCTGAGCGTGTTGAAACTGGACTGGGAAGGAGGACTAAGCCCAGCAACAGATCTAGAAGCAGATAGAAGCAGAGATGCATCCTTTAAGCACCGGGAGGAAGAACGACTTTTTCGACCTGTCATTGGCAGTCGAGGAAGCAAACCATAGTCCCGTACCAAAGCTGAACATCGTCAGAATTGCAAGAGTCTTGGCACCATCTCTTGTTGTATTTTCTGAGTGACAACATGTACCTCGTGTGGGTGCATTCAGCCAAACAAGGGTGTTGAATTCTCATCAATCAAGAAATGCGAAGGATCCCGTAGTGCTGCTGATGACCAGAATGTGGATTGCCGTGTCTGAGGCCACATTGACAGTGAAGAGAAGAGGAAAATCTCCGAACTTACGTCAGATGTCAAGTGCAGGCCTCAGCCAGTCTTAGGCTCCCCGAGCTTCATCACACGGATCCGAGGCAGACGTTGCAGGTTCCTGGTCCCCACCGGGCAGGATTCCATGTGCAGGTATGTGCAGGTAGCGTTAATGCAATTTGGAATCTCGAGAATCTGCCCCAAGCAACCGAAGATGCATCGCGGGGAAGGGTCAAATCCCGGACGGGTCCTTCACGCGAGTCTGCCGGCTCATTACATGTCAACTGCTAAGGGACAAGCAGGCCAAACTGGCAAAAGCGTATGGGGAGACGATGAAGGAGCGCTCAGACTGCTGTTCCCCCCGCTGGTGCGATAGGTATGATTATGCCGGTCTTGCTTCGATGCTGAGTCTCGATACGTCATGGTAGCCCTCTGGCAAGGATTCACTCGACCGGCTGATCGTCCCTAAATCCCCACAGCATGCCTTGAGGACCAGAAGTTCGTTTCAGACGATCTGGCGAATGAGATGCTCGGTTTTGCAAGACCAAGCGAAACTGGTGAGATCTGATGACTGTAAACCTGCAAGGCTAAATCCTGAGCCTACTCGATCCGGGATCCGTGAGCATGTTGAGAAACTTGATTGGGTGTCAGCTTGGTCTGCGGAGCTCGTAATCCAAGTTTCAATCACTGTGTCGCGCCCAATTTCCTGCTGGTGGTGTCTCCTGCTAGTACTTCGAAACCGAAACCGAGAACACGGGTACAGGCAAACATAGTGAGCCCTCGCCACAGCAATTTACCACTGGATCATCGTCGGGAGCACAGTTCTGACCGGATGCCTTCTGCGTTTTGGCGTTAGTTCTTTCTTCCTCTACGGAAAACGTTGATGCTTCAGTATGCCGTGATGAAACATGATACACACGGGTAACATGAAACACTGGAAGCAGCCGTTCGACAAGGGGTTGAAGCCGTGACTCAGCAAGGCCTTAGATCGTCACGTGCTTGCGAGTCGGTATTGTTCGGTACTCAGGATGGAACAAATCCAGTAGTCAAACTGCTGCGTGCGGCCTATTCTGAACGAGGCGATAGCAAGGCTAAGGTCTCAAGCCCAAAACTTCGAACCTATTCAGGAATGCCTTCCTCTACGGCTTCTGCGCCTACGCTCGAGCTGTCACCGACTTTGCCGTGCCGGGGTATGAATGAGCATAGTCTTGTAAGGGATGCACAAGCCGGGCGCCAGCCTGTCTGAACTGAGCCTCCGAGGTCCGAAGTCTCGGCCTTAAGGGAGCCATGCCACCGACAACGAGGGTTCAGGTGTACACGAAACCAAAAGCAGAGAATGATACTTGTATCAGCACCCGAACGATCCGAAGCGACTGCTTAGTCACTTAGTTTCAAGAGCTCGTGCCGAAAATGCAATGGTACCAAGAGCTTTGCCAGGCGTCGTGCCCACTGTAACAGTCAGTTGTCCGAGTGACTGTCCTGGTCTTCTGTAGTGAGCCACCCAACCACTTGGAAGGTTCACATCGACAGACCCGTCAGCCTTCACGTCTTGACCCCAAACGCCCCTGACAGTGACACTGAAGTTAGCCAAACCCGGGCCCTCCGGATCGGAAGACATCCTGAACAGGAAGAGCTTCCCCGCACCGCCGAAGAGAAGAGTGCCAACCAGTGCCGAGCTTCAGTTTCAGTGACTCTCAGAGACGCTTTTCGTTTTGGATTGCATTCTGGCTTCAGCATGTTCTCTTGGGAGTCTCGCTGCAGATAGGTCGATTCCTTTCGGAAACCATGCCGGGAGGATCACCTGTCAAAGTCGTAAGCCATTTGCCTGTGCTCCTCGACCTCTGCAAACCTCTTCAATCTTCCGGCTACCGGCTAGTGGCGGCGGGAATCACCTCGGCCGTCGTGCCAATTCATGTGGCAGGCTAGCCTGGACTTTCTGGCGTCAAAAGACACCAGGCAGCTTTGCCGAGTCTCCCTCTTCGACGGGGACATTCCGGCCCCCGAAACCGTACCGCGACCACCACCACAGGACGACCAGGAACGTGACAACGGCCACGGTAGCTGCCGTGCCGGTTTCCTTTGTCAAAGTTTGGAGACGTCTTTGCCGCCCGACTGCCTCAACACTATACAAATGCCGCAACAGCCGTGGGAAGCTAGCCGAGGTGCTGCGCCTTCTTGAAGTCCTTGGGAAGCACTTTCACCGACCTCTTTTCTCTGGACTTACTCATGGACAAGGACACACCATCATCACATCCAAACTTTATCTTGGGCGATCATTGTCGCCGTTGTCGTTGTCGTTTCGATTTTGGTGTGTTCCTTTTTCTTATTCTTGCTGTTCTCGTTGTTGTTGTGACTGTGGCTGCTCTTCTGCTTCTTCTTGTGGTTATGGTTGTGGCTGTGGTGGTGGTGGTTGTGGGTGTAGTGGTGGTGGTGGTTGCTGCTGCTGCCGCTTGTGTGTCTTATTTGTTTATTGTGGTTTGTTGCTGCTGCTGTTGTTGTTGTTGTTGTTGTTGTTGTTGTTGTTGTTGTTGTTGTTGTTGTTGTTGTTGTTGTTGTTGTTGTTGTTGTTGTTGTTGTTGTTGTTGTTGGTGTTGTTGTTGTTGTTGTTGTTGTTGTTGTTGTTTGTGTTGTTGTTGTTGTTGTTGTTGTTGTTGTTGTTGTTGTTGTTGTTGTTGTTGTTGTTGTTGTTGTTGTTGTTGTTGTTGTTGTTGTTGTTGTTGTTGTTGTTGTTGTTGTTGTTGTTGGTTGTTGTTGCTGTGCCTCCGACTCTTCTTCTTCTTCTTCGTCTTCTTCTTCTTCTCGTTCGTCTTCTTGTCTTGTTCTTGTTTTCGTGCTCTTGTTCTTGTTGTGAGATTTTTTTCTTGTTCTTGTAGTGGTCGTCCTCGTCGCGACATGCACCAAATTGAAACGGGAAACGGAGCGGTGGAACTATTGGAAACAGCCTGCGATATTGCATCGGTTTGAGGTGCGGGGCTTGGGATTTGCTTGTCAGTGCACGAGCAGGAGCATTTGAAGTTTGCCATCGTCAACTTCCTCCCGGTCTTCGTTACGTTCTTGACTCTTGTCCTTGCAGGGATGATTGGCACCCGCGGTCATGGGCCAAAGCTGGCGACCTGAGTTTTGCAGTGCCAGGTGTGGTTGCGAGCATTTCTGCACTGGGAATTGTTAGACTCGTACTAAGCCGCATCAGATCCACGTCTGGTTGTCGACAGCTGCAGCCTCTTCTGTTAAGTGACTGCAGTGCCCATTACTGAGGATCGCCATGTTCGCCGAGAAAAAAGGACTCTTTGTGCCGTACTCTGCCCTGAAGCTTGGCACGATCTTGGCGTTGGGCTGTGTCGCCGCATGTGGCACAGGTTGTCCATATTTGTTTGCATTTCTCGTGCATGGAGTTGGGTTCTGCAAATTTCTGCAATGCGTTTACCAGGATGCCTGGTACGCTGGCGCTGATCATCACCTCCACCTACGGCTCGACGTTCAAAGGACGGGTCATTTAGATATTACACGTGGTATTGGACCTTGCGCTGGGGAGATGCGCAGAAGTAAAGCTCCAAACCAAAGCGCCAGAGGAAACATTGAGCGATTGATCGGAATTGTCCTGGGCAACATCATTCCAGTCTTGGTGCCTCGAGGGGAGTTTTGCTCGCTTAAGGATATGAACCGGGTCAGCTCTGGAGTTGTGAGGATTCATGGGCGATTTGACTTCGGGGTCACAATTAGAGCGGCGTCTGATGTGTTGACATTGATCTGATAGTGTTTGATGTTGAGGCTTCTGTAGAGGATGCCCCTAATTTGCATCAGGCTGCGGTTTGCACCAAGTATGGGTGTCGGGAGTGATCTGTGGAAGCGCCGTCAACAACGCCCCAAGAAACACATGCCAAGCGCGGTCAAGAAATTCCTTTGGCACTTTGGGGTTAGGCCGTTATGCCATAGGCAGGGTCCTGGCTCCCGCACCCCCACACACTTCCCTCCCCACACTCCCGCCCTACCACCCGAAAATTAAAACAAGCACAGCATTTTCAACGGTGGGCATTTCGCTTTTCAGAAGGTTGTTCGGTCCGCAAGCCAATACTTGTGAAAGTGTAAGCAGTAAGGTTGAGTTGTCAGACTGGCTCAATGGGTGGATGCTGAACAGTTAGATGCTTTTGACTCAGGCTGCTTGCTGGCTGAATATTGGGATCAAAGCTGCATGGGCATGTCCGGAGGGTGCACGAAATATTTACCTGAGGTTCTGGCGATCGTTTTCTCTTTCCCGTGTGCGTCATGGATGAGGACCCCTGGGAGGGCTCAGCAAAGGGAATCACTGATGTCTTCGGGACCGGAACGCTGAGTGTGAGGCCGGGCAGGGCCCAGGGCTTGTTCATGCCCCTTTCCAACTCATCTTGCACCGATCAGCGCAAGGCACCATCTGCTTCTGCCCAGCTTCGGACAGATCAGTTGCTGTCGTGGTGCCATCGTGTCATGCTTGCGGTGGACCTCCTTCACACCAGCTGTTTTCAAACCTTGCCTGACACCGAGCTCGATCCTCGACCCTGAAATCTGCCGTCCCGTCGGTCCTGGAGGACAGCTACGCAGGTGATCCTGGTGTGGCTGTACTTCTTTGGGCGCCGCAGCAGCAATCCACCCGGAAAGCAATGGACTAGATGACAGCCTGACGAAATCTTTTCTTCTGTACTTCATAATATAATGCTCATATATGTAAGCATCCAGATAGGATGTTAAAAACCCGCCGTCTCCGCAGTGCCGTGAGGTTCTCCTATGTGTACTATGCATCCGTGACCTGGAGCTTCGTGGGCTGCGCCCTCTGCGGTTTCGGCGCGTACCCGCATCTTGGCCCAAGGTACGGCAGATACGCTTTCGCGCCGAGCACTTGGGGCCGTTTTGGTCCCCGTTCTGAGCTCGGGATGGGCCTGTTTGGCCTGTGCTGGGCCTGTGCACCCGAAACAACTGATTGCTGAAGGTAGCCTATAGACACGTGAAAGTCGACACCGTAGAAACAGCTTGACAACTGCTGCACGCCTGCCGAGACTAGTCAATCTGCACAATGCCGGCTAACAGTTGGCTCAATCGACGAATGTTGCCAGAGAGCGAACCACTTTTAGGACCTCGCTCAGGTTGATGCAGGCCTGCACCGGCGGGGAGTGTCTTGGGTTCATAAGGCTTGATTTAAATATGCCCCTTTGGCTGTCTGCATTCATGATTCATAGCTGTCATAGCTAAGCCACTGGAGCTCCTGCCGACTGTGGTTGGGCACTGATGGTTCGCCCTTGTCTTTCCGCTGGGAAAGCCACAGTGACGTTTAGCTGGGCTGCGGCCTTCTCTGACGGACTTCAATATAGTGAGGTTCCCTGCCCTCGACACACCCTGCTGCCAAGGTTCTCTTATGACATGCACGGCCACTACCAGACCATCGCGCAAGTCACGGTTGCTGTTCTCGTCTCTCGGCCGTGTTGGCGAGCATAAGCAGTGGCCGCATTCCGTGCCAGCCTCTTGAGTTTGCAGATCCGCATGCTGATAGAGACCGTGCTCCTGGACAAAGCACCGAGAGACCTGGCAGTCAAGCAGCTCGAGGACGTCTGCGGTTGTGCAGCCCATGGATTGTCATAGGCGCAAATCCGACGTGCTTCATGACATTACACGGATGACACGGATGTAGAGTGCTGACGCAGAGTTCGGCCAAGGGGCCTGGTTACCTTGCTTGGGCCATGGACAGTGTGGACTCAGCTAGGAAGCTTCCTGGGCCAACCGGCCACAGTTCGTCTGCAAACCCACACCACATTGAATGCAGCAGCGCAGGGCATCAGTCTTTCTTGGGACCCAAGACGCTTGAGTTTTGGAGGTGCAGGATTCTGAAGTAGATATATGATCAAGGAGAATCCGGCCAGCAGTCCTCCATCCCCCGATAGTGTAGCTGTCTTTGAACACACGGCGGGCTGCATTTCTGTGGTTTTCACGTTGGTCGCGGGAAGTGTTGTTCGCCTTTCATCGATAATCAAGAATCTCCAACAGTGTCAGGACCTGTTGGACACCATCCAAAATTCATACATGCTCTTCTTTGCGGGCAAGTGGCCCGGTCAAACAGGGGTAATGCTTCGCAGATGGCCCCGTGATAGAGTTTCAAGCATGTCCGCGTCGGTGGCCGATGGCAAGACGAGATCCTTGTGGTGGTTTTTCGCTCAGGCTCATCAGAGCCTTGGTGTAAATCTACAGCCGAAGGTGTCGCTTCGCCAATGTGAGACACGCCAACCTATGCTCCAAACTTCGAATCTAACGTATCTGCATCACCACAAGAGTCGATGCTTGAATGGACCCGCCCTAGAATGTTTTTGCTTCAGCTTTGCAAGGTATGACCAGATGTCAGAGAACCATGCGAAGGTTCTCAGCCGTGTAACTTAAGTCTTACCTATAGGCTCCATTGTAGTTCCTTTTTTTATAGTTTAACCAATTATATATTAGGGATCCTATAAAGTAACCCAAAAAAAGGAACTACAATGGAGATTATAGGTAAGTGTTAAAGTTGGCAAGTGAACATCTCTGTCATTGCTGGTGCTTGCATGGGCTTGCGCCGTCGTGTTTCTTACGCGACTGTCGCCACAAACAAAAGTCCGTTAATGAGAGGGGTTTTCACTTAGGAGATGGTTTCTTCCGGCTCAGAAACCTGAAGCCTGCGACTCCGTCAGAGTTCTTCGGGTAGGCTCGTGACATGCTCAACAATGCCAGAGCTCTGCACGCGGAAAGCTCCCCAGCTCTGGAGGCAGCTGTGCTCGTTTCGGAGCTTTCAGGGCGAACTCGGATTTGGTGAAGAGAAGTCGGGCTTTGTGACTTTTGTGGCTTTGGCTTTCGCGTGTGTTGCGATCACGGCGCACGTTTTGTTGACAATGGCAGGTTGTTCCAGGACCGCGTTTGCCTTTCAAGCTCCTCGGCCTGCCTGCGTAGATCTTGTTCAGATCATGATGTTGGCAAGCCCTGGTGGACTTGTACACACTTTGCGTGGTCTCTGGTCATCCCAACAGCTCGCGAGTTGCATTTGCAAGCGTACATCGGCAGATGTGCAGTAGATGCAAGCTTGGACTCAGAGACTGACCTGTGCTGAACGCGGCCCACTCAGTGCTGTACCGAGGCCTGATGAGACGTTTGTTGTGGCGAGTAGCTACAGTATCTCAAGATGTTGTGAGTCACACGCCGACCGCGAAAACCATAATTGACTCCTGACTCAGTGTTGCACAGCGCTAATTGGATTTACAGGATGCCAGCTACTTTCACCGGGATCTGTCGCACATCTATTGGTTGCGCCGGTTTCAACCGTGCTGAATTACCAATCACAACCTGGAGTCTGGAGGAACCAGGGAGCATCCAGAGCCAGCCAGACAGGAGTGCAGCACTCGTACATGAAAGTGCGTCCCAATCCAAGAGCCAAGCAGGCATTAAGTGCTGGCCAGGAGCGTTTCGCAATCTGCCCAGGCACACCCTCTATGGACAAGTCCTGGACAACTTGGACACGGGCATCTCGCAGCCATTTGGACCGAATACGGCTTCGGTTTCCGCCGAAAGCTTCTATCAGCATCAGCTGGCTAATGCTGAGAAGCTTAATCTTTGGTAAATTACCAACTTGCCACAGTAAGGCGGTGGTAGAAGGACTTGGAGGTGATTGCGTGAGGTCGATGATCGAAATGGCGTACATGGGTCTTCTGCACATTAAGTGAGGTCAAGTGTAAGCTTTCCGCACCTGGGCTCTTAGCATGCGCCCACGAACACTGCCACGACGAAGCCAGACGGAGAGAACAAGACATGTGGCATGTAATCCCTTGTTAATTCTTTGTTGCTGCTCCAAGTCGTCTATGTAACCCCTGGAACCGAAGACAGGTTCAGGTTCGGAAATCTGTCTCCAACTTGAGAGCCCTCTGATGACTCTTGTTGCATCTTGTCTTGTCAGGTTGGGAGTATTGGTCATCACTGCCAAGGTGCGAACCCAGCACATTTGGGCACGTCTTTACGAGAATGGCACTAATGCAAGCATGCATGTTCTTCTGCCGGTACATGTGCGGCATGGATGGGACAGAGCTTGACCATCGTATCGTCTTGGTGCTTCTAGTGCTTCAAAGCTTCGCCGCACAGGAGTGGAAGACCGAGAAGGTGCCAGCTCTGCCTTTTCATCTTTACATTTTCTTCCTGCATAGGTGCTGGTCTGGGTGGTCGAACTCGTATTCAGCTCGGGTCAAGCAGCACTGCCGTCAGAAGTATTCAAGCTCAAGTTTGAGGATCTTGATGTTGGAAGCGACCATCTATCCCTCGTCGCATCAACATCCGAGAACAGTTAGCTGTCGGTGTGTCGACTTTAAGAACTCTTCCCATCATTCTACGGTGGAGGGTTTGGGTCGGGAAGGAGTCAACATGAGTGAAGCTCCGACAACAGTTGGCACGGGACAACCAAAGATGCCCGAAGCTTGATGATGCTTGACGCGAAACGACACAGTGACCCGGACGACAAGTAGGAAGCGGACCACTTCCCGAGTCGACACACGAAGTTGCGGTCGTGTATCGCTCTTTTGCAGTGTGTGCGGCTGCGAAATTCTGTGATCCGTCCGCGGCTGGGGCTGCAGTCCATACTATTTGATCAATTTGTGGCTCAAGCAGCCAAAGCACTGGGGCCGGCGTTCGCATGCGAAAGCCGGAAGGTTACGAACGCCAGCAGACTGGACACATGAATGATACCTGCATCGGCTGTTGCACACATGTCCGCAAATTCGAAGATCAGTCTCGACGGTGCTGTCATGATTACGAATTGCTGTTGCCGGATGTGGCCAGGTGGAGACGGAGAAGTCCTCGGCGCGCCAAGCGGCCGAGAGCCACCAGCAGACCCAACTCACCGATCTCGCTTCCTGGCTGCAGGGTGCCCTGTTGGCCCTTTGTTGGGCCCTTGATCCCAGCTTCTGAGAAGGCCGAAGTTTGAGTGTAGAATTGTAGACCGAAATCGGACCGATCCAGGAGCTTCAGGCCTCACATGAGCGCTTACGTAAGTGGCTTTGACGGAGGCCCAAGGAACGCTTAGGTAAGGCCTCCACAAGAATATAGCTGAAGCCTAATCGCGCGACCTAGCCTTTGGTAACATGCTCTTGGCACCCGCCTTGCCTGTCAAGCAAACAGGATTCAGGTTTCTTCCGTAGCATGCTGTGCCAAAGTGCCAACAGGCAACAAGACAAGGACACCCCACTGTTTGCAAGGGTGTATTTGCCACAAGTGATAATGTGAGCTTGTATTTCCAGAAGCGCTGGGAGCCGTTCAACTGCGGTCAACACCTCTCCTATATCGGTCAAGGCAGACGGCATGTGGACGTTCGCACAAAGCGGTATTCGTGAACGCAACCGACTTAATTCGGACGGACAGCAGGTTGCAGCTGGTTGTTGTACAGTGCACGCATCTCTTCGGCCGTCTGGGGCTACGTAAGTTGGGCGAAGGGAGCTTGGGGCGAACTTGGTTTGTGCAGTGGGCACGATTGTCACGTTTGGTTCCCATCACCTTCGATGCGGAACGCTAACCAGAGCCAAACCCCAAAGACCCTGGCCGAGGAGGGACTTGACGTGATGGATCCTTCCGCTACTGGCACAGGTGGCAGGCACGGACAGGGATTTCTGTGGATTTCGAGCGGCCTGCAAGTTAAACTAAAGCCTTCACACGAGGCCTGGCTCGGGCGGGGGCTAGGACTGGGCTGCACTAGCGATGGCAACAGTAGACAATAGAGATAAGTGCTCCACTTCTGGTTGCTTCACTTCGTGTACTCCAGCACTGCTTGCTTGGGGGGATAGGGTTAAAAATAAGAAGAATAAGGATCAACAATTAAATAAGGATCAAAAGTTAGATAAGGATCAAAAAAATAAAGCACCAGAGACGGCAGGAAGGAAGGAAGAAAAGAAACAACAGAAAGGGCAGGAAGGCAGGAAGGAAGCAGGGCCGCCCCGCAAGCAAGCAAGCAAGAGAGAGAGAGCCCGGGGGCTCTGATCCGCCCCTACTCCCGGCAGAGAGAGAGAGAGAGAGAACGAAAGAAAGAAAGAAAGAAAGAACGAAAGGAAGACAGAAAGAAAGAAAGAACGAACGAGAGAACGAAAGAACGAAAGAAATAACGATCGAATTAAAAAACGAAAGCAAGAAAGAAAGGAGGGAAGGAAGGGAGTATGACATGAATAAAAAAGAGCCACACAAAGAAAGAAAAGGAATGAACGAGCGAAGTAAAGAACGAAATCCAGAAGAAACAAGCAAAATTGGAAAAGACGAAAGAGACAGAACATGAAAGAATCACGGAAAGAAAGGTATAAGCAATAGGATACTACATACATAGTCGAATCGAATATACCATAATATAGTAATACCATAACATAATGTAACCTAATGTTATATAATATACTAAGTATTATGTTGTATATATACACACTAAATTGTACTATGTTACGATGTGCTACATTATAAACTAAGATGTTGTTTGGTTCTATGCTATATTGTGTTGTATTGTAATGTTGTCTTTTTACTATGTTATTATATGCTGTGAGAAGCAATGTTATGTTCTGTCAGAAACTGTCACGCTATTAGTGTGATGTCGAACCATCTTATATCGTTCTTATGGTTTTCTATGTTATATTATGTTAGAGTGCTAACGGAAGAAGAGACACGAACAGGCACGGAAGAACGAAAGACCCACCGCCGCGCTTTTCGAGCCGTGCAAGCTTGATTCAACTCAGTTAGTGTTTTCGAAGCTCATCATGCGAGCGCTGTGTCTGCAAATGGGTGCAGCTGCGCCCCCCCCCCCAACTCCACCGCTGTTTTAAGCCGTGCAGGGTTGCTTTGACGCATATGGCTTTTTTTGAAACCCATCACACGAGCATTGTGTTTGCAAATGGGGGGGGCTCCGCGCTTGTAGATACATGCTGAGCCAGAACCGGAATCGCCAAATGAAGGAGCGTGTTTTAAATATATTATGAACAGGAAATGCCAAATGAGAAGGCGTGTTCTAGACATATTTGGGACCGCTACTACTACTACTACTACTACTACTACTACTACTACTACTACTTCTACTTCTACTACTACTACTACTACTTTTACTTCTACTACTACTACTACTACTACTACTACTAGTACTACTACTACTACTACTGATACTACTGCTCCTACTACTACTTCTACTTCTACTTCTACTTCTACTTCTACTTCTACTTCTACTTCTACTTCTACTTCTACTTCTACTTCTACTACTACTACTGCTACTACTACTGCTACTACTACAACCACAACTACAACATTCTACAACTACAACCACAACGGCAACAACAACAACACTACCAGCATTAAATTACAACACGAAATCCGTCCTTAATGCGAAGTTGTAACGAAAATTTGATTTTCCCGAGGAATGAACAAGGTAACGTATGTTTTCCTTCTGAAAACCTGAAGAAATGACACGAGCGAGATAAAAACCAAGGAAAACTTAAGGAACTAGCACGGAATCCGTAGGAAAATCGTGTTTTCCCGAGGAAAAACAAGCAAATCCTAAGGAAATGAAAGAGAACCCGTAGGAAAAGAGTGTTTTCCCTCGGAAATCTCAGGAATTGCTGTATTTGAACATATTTGTTTGATGCTTCTTTTAAATATTTTTTGATACCTCTGCCACAGGAATTGCTGTATTTTAGATGATGTGTTTTTTGATCCTCCCATATAATTTTTTGATCCTTATTTAGTTTTTTTTTGATTCCTCACCCTTGCTTGGGTACAAGCTGTACTTGTTGACAAGACAAGCCACCACCGCGCTTGTTACACAAGAAACTGGTGACAGGGCCTATGCCAGCATGCAGCCGGATCGGTTACGAATCATTAGTTCAATGAATCGTGAGAATCGTGACTGAGCCATCCTGGGTCGTGACAGTCCTCCGCTGATGTAACATCCAGACTGTGAATTGTCCCATTCCCACACAGCAAATGGAAGGTCGGCCGTGAAGAAGATCGTCCATGAGCGCCTTCGCCAGATCAAGATTTGGGTTTGGGTGTGCAGATCGTGAAGCGAGGATTGTGTTCGCTGAAGTGTAGAGGTGCGCAGGAGAGCTGCGCCATCCAACAGCTACGCAGGAAGTCTGTCTATTCGCGCGGCCATTGGTCCCGCTCCACAGGCTGTCGAAGTTGAATGAACCAACAAAGATGATTCGGTTAATATTCAACTATCTTTGATGAGGGTGCTAGCAGGACCCAGTGCGCACGCACGGTAAATGCAGTCGTGTAAATGGATTGCATCGAACTAGTTGGACTCCCTGCCGCTGTCTATCTGCCATGCTACGCTGAGGACTAACAATGCGCCCTACATTCACCAAATCATGGAGAAACAGCTAAGCTTCCGGTCTCCTGGATGAGAATTGTTTGATGGGGTCATGTCTGCGGTGCACCAGTACTCTCGCCCCTGAAAATTCGATCACCACCCACTGACAGCACCCATAGGGTCTCAGCGAGAGGCCTGTCGTCTCGCCCGATTCCTCAAAAGAGTGAAAGCGAGATTCAATGTCCAGCTGGAATCCCTGGGATCTACGCATGCAAATTAATCGCCTTGTGCGAGCAATCTTCCGTGCTTACGTCTTGGCGGGATCTCAGTTTTTTCGGTCCGTCAACGTATTTCGGATAGCGCTGCGGCCTCGGTTGAAGTTCATGTCCAAGCCAGTCCCGATAGCCCCACAGGATGAGGCTCAGATTTTCGGGATGGTTGGTGTGGGCAATACACGTGTTACAAGGGGTCGCTTGGGCGGAAGGCAGTTCTCCGCACATGTCTGATGTTGGAGCAGACTTGGTTCTGGTGGCATCGATCGGCGTCTATACACTGGGGGAACGCATTTCGCAGTGAGCATCTGCTGTTCCAGCGGAGTTGGTTTCTTGGCTGTCTTGCCAGCGTCTAGAGTCTACGTGGGGGTTGTTGTTGTGCTGTCGTCGATGTTGTCGTCGTCGTGGTGACATCGATCTGCGTCCACACTGGGCGGAATGCAGTTCTCAGAGCATGTCTGATCTTGTAGCCGCGAATGCAATTCGCAGTGCGCATCTGTAGTTCCACTTGGAGTTGGTTTCATTGCTGTCTTGCCAGTTGTTGTTGTGTTGTCGTCGATGTGTTGTGCGTCCGTGTCTCGCTCTCACCGCGGTTCTCAGGGTCTTCGATCTGAAACAAACAGAAGAGCAGACTTTCGCATGCGGGTGTACCCATGGCCTTCACGTTGAAATCTAGGGTTTCGCGAAAGTATCGCTACAGGGTATCACGGCAGTAACCTAAATTTCCAGATCTCTTGCCTGAAGTGTTGAGAATCGGGGGCCAAACCGTACTGTAGATTGAAGGTTAAATTATCTGAAGCCCAGCATCCGCGACATATCCTCACAGCACCTGACGATTGAGCTTACGCGCCTTGGAGACTACAAACAGCACTCAGACTGTGGTTTGGCATCTACCAATCTACTCTATATTGCAATGAAAAATGGTTAACACCCCAGCGTTCGCGACGTATCCTGGTAATTGAACTTAAGCGACTTGACTACAAACAGCGTCCACATTGGGGTTTCGAGCATAGAAATCGGGGCCAAGATGTGCTCTAGATTGCAATGACAAGTGCTTGAAACCTCAGCGTCCGCGACATATCATCACCATTGAGCTTATGCGACTTGATGACTACAATTAGTGTCCACACGGGTTGCGTACCCTGATGCGTATCCTCGCCATTGATGTGTAACTTCTCGGACACTGCGTCTACACTCGGCGTGTATTGTTAACGCCTGATGTGGGATAGAGCCACCCCTGGTATCAGGTTGTTCGCCATGCCAATGTTCCGGAACTTGGAGTAGTTGCGCATTCATGAATGCCACGCCTTTCAGAAAATTCACTATCGGCACTGGGTAGACAAGATGCCCACATCCATCCCCGCCGTTACCATGCCTGCTTTAAGGAGCCTTGAAGATGATATGTTGGACACATTCGCGAAAGCTGCTGGGCAAAGAAACGAGAGGGCATGCAGTGAACCTTTCGACAGTCAAGACAGAGAGAATTGCTTGCAGGCATTTCTGTGTGGCCATTTGCAGCGCGTTGGCGTTAATCGTTGTGGCAGTTGCGTCACTGCTTCACAGTTTGCGAATCCTTCCGACCTCAGGCCTCCAAATGTGAAGTGTTTAGCTTGGGTTGTTTCAACACTACATGTTCTCGTGACCACCCATCAGACGTGCCGTCCAAACTCAATGTTGCTGTGTTCCTAGGCCCCTCAACCTGTCTAGCCTCAGCTCACGCCCAGGTTTTCGAAGTCGTGAAAGCCATTCTGAAGCACGACCAGGTGCGAGGTGTAGGTTTCACGTTTTGAAAGTTTGGGACTACGGGACATGCTTCGAGCAGTGTGGTTGGGCACATGATGGCCTACATGAGGGCCTCTTTTCGGGGGATGCGGCGAGTGCCGCTGTTTGTGCCAGTCCCTTAGTGGTGAGGGGATGTTCTGGAGACTGCTGCAGACCAGTTTGAGGGTCATGAGCTTCTGACATGACATTCTTCTGCGGTCGAGCTTTTCTGCTCCGACTCCAACAGTTGCAACGCTTTAACATGGGGCGGAATTTGGAAGGAATCGGCCCACATGATATCTAGTTGAGCTGCCGTCGGACCTGTGCCGTCCCAGGCCCTTTCTTCCTTACCACCTACTCGGAGCATGCCTTCACAATCGCTATCGGTCACTCTGGTTACCTTCCACGACTGAGTCGAGAATGTGAAACTGGTCTCTTCAGAAGCTAGGTATTTGCCAGCCTGAGTTGAAAAATCCTGAAAGCTGCTGACAATCCTGAAAGCTGCAAGCCGCGCGGCACAGGAGCAGAAGGTGGAGAGCTCCGGAGTGGCTTGATATCCACTTGAGCCGGCGTGCCGTGTGGGGTCTCTACGGCCAAGGGACATGTTATGGTTTTGATAGGAGCAGCAGCAAGTAGCAGAAGTTGTCACTTGCCTGAGTTATCCGCTGCATGGTTGCGCAGTGTCGCTGGCCACTGGCCGCGCAACACTGGCAAGACAGGTAAAGTGCAGGGATCGACCCTTTGCAGCTACAATCTGCTGCAATGCCTAGGCCCTAGGCTGATGTGCCGGACCCACCTCTCCAACCACCAGGTTAGGCCCCCTGCCCAATTTTCCATGGCAGTCAGAGCTTGGTGTCAACAATGAGGCAGACATCGAAGGCCTCGCCAACCTTGAAGGCATGCGCACGCCGCTCGGTTGCATCTTAAGGTTCGGCTGGTGTCCGAGATGGCAGGCATGCCTGCCGAAGCTCATGCGCTGAATATGTTACTTGCATTGGTTCGCGGCAGCTGTGCGTCCTGGACCAGGCTGGACGACGTCAACACGTTCTACAAAGACATCAATGAGTACATGGATTCTATGGAGCGCGAGGGAAGAATGGATCGCAGTGCTGCACCTCGAATGCAACCGGCATCTCTGTTCGCCCTCTGCCTCCTGAGCGAAGTCTTGAAAATCCCGAACCAAAGATGCAGTCGGCTTGGTTGGCTCCAAAGGGCTCAGCAATCAACGGTTCGGGGCATGTGAGTTGTGTGTTTTTAAGCCTTTGTGAATTTGCACTTTGGGGGCAGGTGGTTGTGTCGCACATTTTTTTGTTTTTTGTTATCTCTCTCTCTCTCTCTTCCGATCGAAGGTCCGTAGCCTGATCGTTTCTAGAAGGTTGCGCTGCAAGGTCCTGGAGTTGATGCAGAAGGGTTCAGATGTCTTGTGGAGGCATCTTCTCGGGCTGTGTATGGTTTCGAGCTTCTCAGACACTTGTGCCATCCAAAATGTTGCAGAAGCGTTGCGCAGTAATTACACCGAAGAGATGCACTCGACCAGACGTCTCACATGAAATGATATGAAATGGAGGAAGCCTAAGCCAATGCCATGTTGTCATCGTAGCGCCAGCTTAGGTCGAGAGCGTTGTCGGAAGCCTGCAGGCTTCCGGAGCTTCGGGACTGGGTGGGGTGGATGGGTGTCGTAATTGTAGCGAATGATCGCAGCGAGCAGTTGGATCATGAATCATGGACAGCTACCAGGATTGGAGCGGAATCTACTTAGGGAGGCGCAACACTTGCCAAAGCAAAACTCAACTAAACCACCATACGGTCAGCTTCACAGCTAAAGGACAGTGCTTGCCATTCCTTCGCCTTTGCGTCAAGAAGTGGAGTCCATTGCGTGACGACGGTTTTTCGAGAGGTTGTGATACTCCTTTGGACTCCTACGCTGAGCTTTGCGGTGCTGCCTTGGGTGGCTGCAGGGTTTGCTCGAAGCTGAGGCCCGCCTCACCGTCCTGGTCAGCGCCTTGACCGCAGCCACTGCTGCCTTGGGCGAGGCCGGGTGAGCACAGTCGCGGTTGGCTGGTGATGGCTTGCGGAACAGCCTGTTGCCTCCTTGGTACACATGCAGCACATGCTCGTAACATTCCGCTAGCGCTGTGCTAGCAGAGTGTGCTTGACGGCCGGGTTTCATGTCTCATAAGCTTGCGACTCGAGGTCGGTGTCCTGTGCCTGAAAGACGCCATTTACTGAGGCACGATGCGTTGATGATATGTGGGTTGAGAAGTCTCCGACTTCGTCGAGCATGCATAGTTAGTTTGCACAGAGCCTGCACACACGGCACTTGCTCTTCTGCTGCGGGTATCGCAAATCAGCTTCACCGCCGCTGGTTCGTCTCGAGGGTTCCTGCAAGGGACAGTGTTCTGAACAATGAATCAACTCGGACGGTCTTCGGGCTCACAGCCTTGAGGGCTGCTCTCATGCTCTTTAGAAGTTCGCGTGCGCATCAATGATGCAGAGGGCTGCACTCGTTCCGAATCCTTTTACGGGGTGGATTTATTGTTCTCGCTCTGGGGACTTGGCGCCCCGACGCTTGTGAGGCTGCGGTACGCAGCCGGACGGGCACGCGGCGCGAAGCTTAGCTGGCGAGAGAGACCCTTTGGGTCCTGCAAGTTCATTGGTCGTGTGGGTACTGCCCTCGTCTGGTTTGAATTTTCAGAGCTCTCGCATATGGACTGCGGCTTGATGGTTGATACTTGCGAATTTGTGTCCGTTCGTGCGGATCAGTTGGGCCGACTTGTTGCAGTGCAAAAGAGACACACAGATGCGACCCTTTCTGTAGTCTCAATCTGCAACAATTACCTTCAAAGCCTTCATGAGTATCCCGGCGCCTGAAGCCTCCACCAGCTGCCAGAGGTTCAGAACGCAACTCGCGACTCGCACACGGAAAGGGCCTGGGGCAATGACCCCCGGGCCTGGCCTCTGAACCGACGCGGGCACTGGGTACATATGGTACATGCAACACCAGCACGGGCAAGGGTTCCGCTCCACGACACAGAAGTCTCATAACGAGTCGGTTTCGGAGTGACAGTGACGGTGCCGTGGCTGCTTGGGTCTGCATTCTTTTCTCCTAGATACTCCAGGGGTTCGCTATATGGCTTTGGTTTGAAGATCGCCCTTCTGAACCTTGCGCATAAATTCCGGAAGAAGCAACCCGCCCCAGCGTGACTTCCAGCACTAAGCTCCATACTCGTTTCGATGCCTGCCCTGCCCTTTCCCAGTTGTAAACCCAGGGTGACAGCATTTGCGGACATTCAGACATGCGCATGAAGATTTCTGGGGCCAGTGCCTGCGGCGAGAGAGCTCGGCAATAAGCCAATTTTTGTGGGGTCGTGGTTCTACAGTGGAAGGAAGCCAAAGGCTCGTGAGCTGCCTCGAGATGGTGGAACTTGTTCTGAAAGAGGCCCGGGCCTGAAAGCCCGAACCCTGAACCTCAGACGGGCAGCAGGAGCTGGATGTGCACAACGAACTGCAACGATCCCCACGACTCGGGTTTGTGCGGTCAGCAAGCTTCGAGGGCTCAAGGTGCAACTACCGTAGACTCCGCAACAAGATGTCAGCCCCTATCCGTCTTACCTCATGGTTCTCCCTCCCAGACAATGAGTCGGGTTAAACTGTTGTCGCCCATCGCAGGCTAGCATTCTGATTTGCGCTGAACAACTCCGGGAACAAGCATAGGGTCGAAGACCTCCCACAGACCTGTGTCAGTATGCAAGACCGTAGAGGTTGGTGATGGGACGGAGGAAACTTCCGATGAACGTCTATCTGGCTTTTCGAAGGCACTAAGAATTGATTGACAAGTCGATTCCCCGATGCACGTGTACACAAGAGAGGGCATCGGCTGTTTCATCTTTGCCCTCTCCTCGCGTTTCCTGCGTCTCCCCAATCACCCTGTCGCTGATACGGACTCCGCACTGTCCTTGGCCTCGCTGCCACGAAATGAGAAAATGATGATTCAAGGGATGGTGGATGTCACTGAACTGTCAAGTTGGAACTTAGTAGCCAGATTCGGTTAATTCGGGTTTCGGGAGCAGGCTTGCTGAAGCTAAGGCTACTAGTCTGCAGGCGCCGCTTGCGGTACATAGCCGGCCAAGTGTGTGCAAGCTTCGATCGCAGCAGTGCTTGACAGCATCCTAAGCCCAGTTTTGGCCTTGTTTTTGGACCTTCCATAATCGCACTTTCCCCTTCATTTCAAGCATGCAGTGCTTTGTGGGCGAACTGGTGTGTCGGGACTCAGCGAACTTCATCGGCATCCCGGCAACGTGCCCGCCAGCGCTTGAGTGACTGTTTTATTATCACAAACGCGTGGCACTATGGCCTCATTTTGAGGATTCGGATGTTGAGGCTTCGCGGCTTGGCTCTGTCGGCCTGTAAGGAACAGCTCCCTGGGAGGGATGGTGGGAAGGTTGAGACAAGGTAAGGTGGGGCTTCGTTTCTGTGCTGTAGATGAAGGACGTCTCGAACGGTGTTGGAGCAGCATGCAACAGGGCAGGCATCCCCGTCATTTTTTTGCACAGCAACGCTTCGAATATGCTTGCATATCTGCTGATGTCGTGCTCAAGAGTTGCACGCCGTCTACGCCGCGCAGTCTCCCCCGCGTGCTTCAGGCTGCAGATGATTTGTAGTTATTGTAGGTATAAGGCATGTCACGCACACACAGGTTTTGCAATCATTCCTACAGCCACGACAAACGCCATTCTCATCATCGGAATCCTGACCATGGCAGCGTTGTCATCACTCTCATCCTCATCCTCAAACTCATCTTCATCATGATCATGCTCGTGACTATCAGTGATAACTGCTGCTACTACTACTCCTGCTGCTGCGGCTCCTACTACTGCTGCTCCTACTGCTACTTCTACTACTACCTCCTCCTAGTCCCACTCCGACTCCTACTCCTATTCCCACTCTTACGCCTATTCTTACTCCGACAACGACTGCGGCTAGTAATAATCATGCTGCTGCTACTAGTACTAGCTACTACTGCCACTGTAACTGCCACCACTATTGCGACTACGGTAACGACGACGACGACTACTACTACTACTACTACTAATAATATCAACAACAACAACTACTACTACTACTTCTACTTCTCCCACCACCCCTCCTGCTGCTGCTTCTACTGCCATTGCTGCTGCTACTACTACTACTACTACTACTACTACTACTACTACTAATACTAATACTAATACTAATACTAATACTGATACTGATACTGATACTGATACGAATACGAATACTAATGCTAATACTAATACTAATACTAATACTAATGCTAGTACTACTACAGCAGCAGTAGGGGTTAGGGTTTTCATGTGCAGGGTTTAGGGGGTGCATAGATGGTTGAGCGAGAACCTTGACGTACTTGTTTCCAATGCGCCCATAGTTCACTTTTGTTGCGTATAGTGAGACTCTACAGACAAGGTAGGCCATGGTGCTTTAAGGTGCCTTGATGACTAGACTCGGTTTCTGGATATGTTACGGGAGAACGTCAAGGAACGTTATTGCTCTTCATGTCTGGCAGTTGCACTGCGTAAGTCATGTGAATGTTACCGAACATCACAGGGTTAGGAATTCAAGGTACGGCCTTATCCTAAGAACAGTAGTTGTTTGCTTCCCCAGGCAGGTTTTAAAAGCCAAACGAGCCGCCAAAGCCAGCGACAAACGCAAAAACAGTTGCCGAAGACTATCTCAACTGGCTCCAAACCACAGTTGATCCTTAACCGAGAGGTTGAAACACCTAACTCTATCCCAGTCGCTGTAGATGCAGAGGCAGACGCGGAAGTTGAAACTGAAGCACCCGCAACGGTCTCACAGTACACCAAACTGTCCAGTCCGTTCCGCGGATGAACAGGTGCAGGGAAGATAGTTCCGGGTTATTGGTTTCAGATTGACTATGGACTAGGCAGGTGGGAGGATGAAGGAGTGTTACTTCGAGGCTAACTGGGGTCAGTATCAGTGACGCTGATTTCTTCGTGCTGCTGACCTAATAGTCATTGCAGCCGTAAGTGTTTCGAGAGCAGCAACAACGAAGAAGCAGATTTCTTTGACCTTTGAGCTTCCTTGTTGCAGGAAGAGGAAGCAGCAAGACTCGCCGTCCCTGCCCCAGGGGTACCCAGGTCAGGAGTCCAGCTGTTACCATCATCTTGATCTGTGTCGGCATTCCCTTGTTGTCGTCAGACTTGGGGTTTGGAATTGTGCTCGTCCCGGCGAGTAGGAAGTCCAGTCTCCCAGCAAGGCATTGAAGCTTGTTTCTACCAGATAAGGCTGATACGGACTTTCGATGCTAATGCCTTATCTGGCACAAAAGCCTTATCTTGTAGATTTACGATCAAGTACTCACTGGTGAAGCAATTGGAAGAACAGGGGTACAGATAAGGTTTGAGGGGCGGCTGGCACATGCAAATAATGCACACACATTAAGCTGAACCTTAAACCCCAAACCTTTGAAGCCAACTCCCGAATCCCTTGTTCGGGTCTGAGGGTTTATGGTCTTGGGTTGAGGGTTTAGGGTTTGCGGTTAAGGGTTTAGGGATTAGGATTAGCAAGTGCGTTAGAAGTAGACTCGCAAGGAAGGGCCCGCAAGGTAGGCTACTTGCTTATACCTTGTACGGCTAGTTATACCTCCTTCACCAAGTCCCCCGATCCTGTCCGTGTGCTGTCTGGGTTGCGGGGGCAATGGCTTCACTGGTTTAGGGGTTGCGGGTTCGAATGCCGTTAAAGCTTGGGTTTTAAGTCTTGGTGGAATTGGGGCTAAGGGAATTAAGGGTACAGCTTTGCTTTGGGGGTTTGTGGGTTGAGAGTCCGTGCTTCGGACTTAAAGTCCAGCAGGGTCTTGTGATGCAGGGGTTCACTCACTCACTGGATTCCTAGGTCCGCGCTGCAGGGGCGCGTTTGCTTTTTTGCTGTCGCTGTGCGAGGGCCTTTGTTTTAGCTGTCGGTGTGGGGGCACTTTTTTTTTTGCTGTCGCTGCGGGGGCCGGGGTTCAGTCACTTGCTGGCTTTCTGGGTCCGCGCACAAACAACAAAAAACAACATAAAGCAGCTACAGCAAAACAAACACCGGTTCCTGCATTCCGGTACACTGCCTCGCCTTGCATCGGATCGCATATCATAACATAGCAGACATACCAGATCAGAACATGGCATTATTCACACAAGAATCTTAACACATCACAATACACCGCACTGCGGTGCCTGACCTGACAGTACCTTGCACAGCACTAAGTTTATGTTAGCATCTAGGTTCGCAATTAAACTGACGCCACATACAGTTCTCGTGACCATACGGGAATACTCCAATGATTCATACCTCTGTATTGCCTCTGTGGTCCCGTCCTCTGAACGCAGCTGCACTTTGTCAGGCTCCGATGCGGACAGGATGGAGCACATTCAGAGACATGCAGTTGGTGTCATCACGCCAGGCCGTTGCCTGAATCTAAAGTCGAAATAGGGTTGAAAGGGTTTCAGGTTTAGCATGTAGGATTTAGGGTTTAATGTTTAGGATTGAGGGTTTAGGGTTTAGGATTAAATCAGGGTCAGGGTTTAGGATTTTAAGGTACGGTTTTCAGGGTTCAGGATTTGGTGTACATACAGGGTACCGGATCAGGTTTCATGTTTGAGTCTCGAGCCCATGAAACCATTAGAAGCTAACAGGTGGGAAAAAGCGAGTCTGAGATCCTTGGTTTGGGCATTCTAAGGTTCTTAGAGGACCCCTTCGCTACAGGCGCAAAATTGCATGTGAGTACGGTGGAATCTTTCCAAAGTATGCAATCGAGACACAGTGGGCAGCCTCCACTCTAAACCCAAGCCTGCCTTAGCCGCAACACGCAGGACCTTGTTTGCAAGTGCCTGGGCTTTGTTTTCCTTCAGAATTTGTAACGGCTTCTTAGACTTAGATCGGAAGAGACGCAAGCTACTGTCAAGTTGATTCATGGTTTCCGCTTCGTCTTATACCTTGTCGTACTAATGTACAGGCGACAGAAGAGAATGCAGAATGCGCCCAGGTACTTTAAGCGGCGCTGGTCGCTATGGCCATGCCGCCAATTCTGTGCCTTGGACTGCAAGCATGTAGCCTGCTTCCCAGCCCATGCGCAACAAGCTCCACCTATCCTTGACCCAAGACATGCCACTTAGCCTGTGGTGCTGGTTTCACATGGCTTCGATTCGCAGCTTGTGGAAACCCATCCCAACACAACCCTCGAAGCCCTACGAACAACATAATTTCGAGTCATACCAACCTCATGGTGGCAATGACCAACGGACCAACAACGAAGACCTGGCGCTCCTGCCTCGGTGAAGTCTACATGGCACGGCTGGTACCACGGACCCTGAAGCCCTTGGCTGTACAGTGCTGAAGCCGCCCTCAAAACCGGGTTCAAATCGACGTTCAATCCTTGCAAGACATGCCGAGGATAATGACTCTAGACCTGTAGCACGTCGTGGCAGCCGCCCGCAGCGACCTCAGAAAGTCATAATAACACTTACTCAATTGAGATCACATCAGAGGCCCGCAACCTGGAGAGCTTTATTGTTTTGACTCCAAGAGTCCGAGAGGACTCCAGAGGACCTTGAAACCCAAAGTCTAACGCATTTGTCTCTGTGGCTGTGTGGGTCTCTGTTTGTCAAGTAGTAGCAGCCAGGTGCAGCGGCAGGTGCTTCAGAGATCCCATGCCCCCCCCCAAAGCTTGGTGCCCGAAACCGGTGTTCCCCAAGGCCAAACCCCTAACCCGAATCCAAAACCCTCAGCCCGAGACCCTAAACCACCCTACTCCGGCGGGGGTGTTCTTGAACATCTTTTTTCGATCCTCGAGGGGCTCTACAGATATGATGAGGGCAGGTGTGAGATTCCCCAGTCGGCGTCGTCATGTCAGGGATTCTCACGAGATCCCTATCCCTGCACGCCTACATTTTGAGGTCCATGAAATCCCTAACATCAGACATTCGCGGCGTCATAACGCAACATAGACCAGACTCCTAGGAACCGTTTATGGCTTATAAGGGTTTTGGGTCAAGAATCAGGACAACAGTAGACGGTGTTTTGTAGACCCACGTAGCAGTTTTGACATGACTCACGCGAAACGCCTTGGGGCCTCCTGGATAATGCTGGATTGTCTCCATGAATAGCAGGAGCTTGAAGAACCCTCAACCCTGAACCCCGAACCCTAAAACCCTAATATTGCTTTCTAGACTAGCACAGAACTACATGTTACATCTCTGGTGAGCACTAAAGCCCTAACCGCCGTGCTGATTTGGTTCTTAGCTTGTCCAGGACGACATCTTTCTCCGCCACCGCGCAAGGGTGCTCGCTCAGGCTGGGGGTACGTTCAGATATAACACTGTAATATTACCGTTTTTATGTATGTATGCATGTTCTGATGTTTGTGTAAGTCGTGCGAAAATAACACGTTATCCTCTGCCCTCGACTTCGCCACATCCGTGGCTCAAGATCACTTTGCCTTGCAGAGAGAAACGCCCTGCTGAGCTTTCAGGGTTACTTTGGCCTCGTAGTTGAGTGAGCTTGTGCATCAGGTAGTTTGTTGTGCATTCATAGGAGGTGAACGTGACTTTGCAGGAAAGCTTCGGCTTCCCTTGCCAGAGACTTTCTCAGGCAACCCAGCAGACTGGGAAGAGTGGTCGTGGAACTTTAAAGCTTGCATCTCCATGTTCGAGACAGGAGCTGTGACTTTGGTGGATGCAGCTGAACTTACAGAACAAGGGTCTCTTGATGAGACAGGTGACTTATGACACCGGTGATGTTGATGCCAAACAGACCGCTTTTCGAGGCTCGGAGGAGACTTTGCAAGAAGTTGCCCCTGCCAGGATCCACGCGAAGCACTTCACTTTTGACGCAGCTGTTGGACGTGAAGTTCAACCCCGCAACCTTTGAGCAAGACTTGAACGTGTGGGAAACCATCAAGACCTTAGGTACGAACGACAGTCGAGCCAACCTTTGCCCGATGGTGTGCTGGCAACCACTTTCTTGAACAAGACAGCGGGAGCTTTGCAACAGCATCTTCGTTTGAATGCCAGGAATTCACAGACTTATGCGCAGGTCGGAGAAGTTATCCATGAGTACCACGGATCAAGACTTTTGATGAAACCAGATGCACAAACTTCGGCGAATGCAGCTTCGGCTCCCATGGACATTGGCGCTCTAGCAGCAGCCTTGTGGAAAGGAAAAGGAAGTGGAGAAGGAGAGAAAGGAAAAGGACAAGGGAAAGGAAAGGACTTGTCGAAGTCACAAGGATAAGGACCAGGAGGATCAGGGAATCAACACTGGAACTATATGATGAAAGGAAAAGGAAGAGGAGAAGGACAAGGAAAAGGCACTTCCAGTAGCACTTCGGTTTGCTGGTCGTGCGGAAAAACAGGACGCTTTTGCAAGTAGCTGTCCCACGTACCGTATTTCGGCTGTGGAAGGTGAAGACCAATTTTACCCGCACGACGACCAAGGTGATTGGACTTGCTGTGGTGAGTCTGATGATTGGTCCGAGTGGACCGAATGGGCGAGTAACGCGGTTACTGAACTTTACAACGACAACAACAGTTGGGATCAGACTTGGGATGATCAACTTTGGTCTTGGGACACTTGGTCCTGGGACTCTTCATGGGATCCCTGGGGTCGGTCTTCGGACTTTACTTCGTATCAGTGGCTCCTTCGGCGAAGGCCGAAACTTGGCTTGCAGAGCCTAATGAAGAGGCTTCGTCCTCCCGTGGCCAGGCAACTTTGCCCGTGTCAGCTGCGACTGTGGAAGGACCACGAAGACTTTCGAACCCCAAAGCCAAGTCTACAACACAAGCCAGCTTTAGCCCGAGCACTTTGGTCATGTCAGTTGTTGTTCTTGACAACTTTGGTTTGGGGAACACGTTCGGAGTTGATGGGATGACGAATGGAATAGTAGAATTCAACTTTGGTGGTTTCAGTGAGCGTATTGCTTCTTGGGTGCGCGATGCTTGATTCGCTGATGTGAATGTCCATTCAGCCTGTCTGTTAGGTTGGGGAATACCTTGATTGTGGACGGAGAGCCCAAGTCCGTTCATGCGAGGAAGAGAATGCATGAGGATGCCTTTGACCCTCTGAACTTGGAAGACTGCTTTTGGCGAGTGTTTTGGGTCAATTGCCTGAATGCCCAAATGGCTTTCAAGCTTGGATGCTTGTCCGCAACTGTTTCGCACCGGTTGAAAGACACTGCCTATACAATGCAACGGTTCTCATGTCTGCGGCGTGTGCAAGCGCAAGTCCGGTTGCCTGAGCAAGCAGCACATTTTCAATGAAAGGGTTGTGACTGAGTACACCTCCTTGCCTGCCGGCGTTTTCGAGGTGAAGACATGACAGGTGTGGCTGGTTGTTACCCCTCGCTTGCCTGAACGGGAATCCCATGTCTGGAAGTTCTATCGAACATTGCCAGGCAACAGCCCAGGTTCTTAAGAACTCGTACATGCCTGAGACCACGTGGGGGCCTTTCGTCAACGACGTCTGGTTTCCTGAGCGTGAGAAACTCGCCGTGATGAAGTGGGTGCTGTCTGACGGGGACAGGTCATAGTCCTTCACCCGGAAAGAATCACAGAAACATGTTTGGACTCGGGCACTTCCCAGCCTGCACAGGCTGCACAGGCTTCGGCGACGCCTTCATCTTCTTGGTCGGAGGCACGGCTGCTGGGGTACCGATCTGATCAGGCCATTCGGTGCACGCTCAATCTTGCCCAACTCAGCCAGGACGGTATTCTTCCTCTCACTCAGGCGTCGAATATGGTCAGACAGGTTGCCGAGCTCGTTGACCAATGTCTGCCTCTCTTGCCGTAGAGGAAGGCCTCAGGCAGGTTCAAACTGCAGTCAGTCAGACAGACAAAATAGAACTACAAACCAATCAAATTCGTAGCCATTGGCCATTGCTAGATGACACTTCTACCAAAAGGCAGACAGTGGCGAGGTCCGCAGATTGACATGTTCGAACGAACTCATCAGGCATCTGCTGCAGACTGGCTTGCTGTACCTGGATCTGGCCTCACTGCCTGAGCCAGACTCATCTGTGAGAGGAGGTGGGACGCCTGGCTGTTGTTCTTAGTCTGATCGTATGTGCTTTCAGCTATTCCGAAAGGAGCTTCATCGTCGGCCCAGACCATATGGATGTCGCACCGACTCAGTGGTGCCTGAGATTTTATTTTTGATATTGATTTTGCACATGACCTTCCGGAGCTGCCCAGTCGAATGTGCCTGCTGAAGTTGGTTTGCGACTGTCAGACCTGTCTGAAGCGATGACCAGAAGAAGCAGCACCGGTGTTATTCTGCTTGCTGTATGAACAGTCTTAGTCTTAACCAAAGAGCCTGAGATTCAGTCTGCATTGCTGTTGGCTTCTACTGTCTTCTGAATTCTGTTCTATCCTAGGTCCTAGGTCTTCGTCGGCCGGCCTCCCCCGTCGACATGCCTGATGGCCGTGATGCTGGCTTGGTGCACTGGACCCTTGCTACCTGATGACACCTGTTTTCTGTGATGCCTGACCCTGGCTTGGTCTGCTGGTTGCACATTCGGCCAGGCGGGATTTCGGCCGAACGTGAGTTTCAGACAGATTGTCATTCTCGTTCTCGTCCACAGGCAACCGCATTGGAAGATGAGAGTGGTGACACTGCTTCTGGGCAACGTGCATGGTCGAGAGGATGAGGCGAAGTTCAAGGCGAAGAGGTTCCTGCTGCAGACTGAATCGACATGCATGACGTGCATTTCAAGTCTGCATGGAAGTTTCATGGTGCAGGACGAGATGATACCTCGTCCTGCACCGGTGCCCGTCGTTCCGTGGGAAGGACGGGCACATGGGCAAGCTCGTGGTGGCTACACTGCCGAGTGCCTGAAAACACTTCCTTGAGTGGCTATGTCTGTTGACTCAACAGGCGGAGCTGCTCGTGGAATTGCCTGAAAGTGACTGTGAAAGATGGGTTTGGTGGCTGCTTGATGCTTGATGCCTTTTGCTCTGGGATTGGAATCCAGTGCCGAGTGCTTGAAAAACAACTCCACGAGTGGCTGTGTCTGCGGCTTTCAGCTTGAAAACAACAGGCGCAGCTCCTCGTGGAAAGGCAAAGGCCCCTCTATGCGGTGGTCGCAACTGCATGAAGGCATTCAATCTTGGGCAGGTCTGCAAATTCTGTACAGGTGCTCGGGGACTTAGTGTCTGATCAGGCTGTCAACTGACGGAGGAATATGCTTGGTGGCTGCTGAATGGCCGCTTTCTGCTCGACATGGCTGGTGCGTGCGACTGGTCTTCCAACCCGGCCGGCCACAACGGCTGATGGGGGATGAGATGGTCATGCGACGACTTTACCCTCGATCAGTTGTTGTGCCTGTTGCACTGGTACCGTTGCTATACCGTGGAGTATGTGTCGAATAGGTCGCAATTGCAGGTGTGTGACAACCGACATTTTGCAGGGTGCGGGATGGTTGTTGATTTCCTTCGAGGCCCTCTCCCACACCCACCAGAAGCATCCCCAGAGTCGGGATGACCCTTGGGGCCTTGGGGTGCTTCTGGTGGGAAACTCTGCTTGTCGACAGTTACCGATCGGTGCCAGCGAGAACAAAATCTTCAGACACCTGTTTGATTGCCTGTCGATAGTTACCGATCGGTGCTTGCGAGAGCGAAATCTTCAGACACCTGTTTGATAGCTCCCAGTTATGTCTGTCATGTATGATAACCTGGTGAAGAGCGTTAGAGGCAGGGAAAGTTTACAAGCAGATGCTAGTTCAGGGCTTAAGGTTTAGGCTTTAAGGTTAGGGCTTAAACGTTGCAGCTTAGGCATCAGGGGCTTAGGGCTCAGGGCTCACCGCGTAAGCTTCAAGGGTTTAAGGGTTCAGGGCTTAGGGTTCAGGGTTGAAGGCTTCAGGCTTTAGGGCGTAAGGCTTAAGGCTTCAGGGCTAAGGGCTGAAGGTGTAGGGCTTTAGGGCTTAGTGCTGCGTGACTGCTGGCTGCTGTGGCTCTTATTTAACCAAGCCATACCGGGATGCCCAAACCTTCCGCAAATACGAAAGCTCCGGCCCGGATTTCGAGTTTCAATATTAAGGGGAGGGGGGGACCCCTTTAATTAACATTGGGGGGACGTGATTATTGCGTCTATCTGACTTACCGTGTTGCATGGGCTCAAGTGAAAAGTGATTTGGTGCGTTCCTGCACTAGCTATAGGCTCAAACCCGAAACTAGCTCCAGTAGCAAACGCCACGACCTTGCTACATTTTCTGCTGGCAGGTGCTCGCAGCACGCGTCCTGCAGCGCTTCTGGCGACGGCGTGCAGCTCGTGCACTGCAGGAGCAGGACTTCCTCTCGTGAGTCTTGACTTTGGCCAAAGCATCAGCTGCAATAAAAACATAGCTCTTCATCGAGCGGTCCTGGGATTTAGTATATCATGGCATTGTTAGTTTCGGCGGTGCTGGCCAGCTGGGGGCATAGTACTAAATACAGCAGCACAGTAGTGTGATGACTTTGGCAGTCGAGTTTAGATTAGCGATGTGATTCAAGACGTGTAACATCAGGTGTTAATATGGAGCATATAAGAGCATATAGGTTGATAAGAATTTATGCATCGGGGGGAATTTGGATTCAGCTAGGTTGCTTAGCTTCAAGGTCTACCAGACGAAATCGGGTTTTCAAAGCCCAGCCAATGTTGACCAGCGGCTGTGAGCTCCTGGACCCGGGCCGCGGTGTTGAGGTTCAGAAAGCGGGTTCTCGACTCGATCACATTCATGAGCTCAGCAAGGTGGTACCTGCACTGTATACTTATTTATAGATGTATATATATGTATATATATATATATATGTATACATGTGTGTATATATATATATATATATGTATGCACAAATGACCTACATCAGACTTGCGCCGGAAGAGACTTTCAAAGATCCCATCAGGCTGGACGCGGTGCCCATGCCTCGGCAGGCAGGGGTCCAGTTTGTCTGGTTTAGGGGGCTTACGGCTTCGGGGGATCTGGATAATGTCTTTCGGGCTTAGGAGTTTGGGCTTAAAGTTCGCGCTCGGGGATGTCAAGCCAAGCTGAGTCTTTCACCCGGAAAGCCCTACATCGCTGCACCTGCGACAACGCAGATCGGCGAGACAGTAACGGTACAAAACCCAAAATCCTACAGCCTCCTAAACCCTAGGTCCTAAGCCTTAAGGCCTCTATCCGAAACCCGGAGACTGCCCGGGATGTCCACGGGTTGGGAATCTCTTCAATTTTGAAGCTTCCGTCTGCAATCCTAAACTTGGCCTGGACTTCAGACGTATTTTGGTCATCGGCCTCTTCGCGGCGCTGTGTTACCTACTCTCAGGGTTTGGGTGAAGCCTGTGCCAGAAGCTCGAAGACGTGGTGAGAAGACGTAAATCCTAAACCTCGGAGTTTTTCCCCAGATGAACTCAAGATCCCGGTTGGGATACCTCAAGTTTTGTAGCTTCGTGGCCAAGATCCCGGTTGGGATACTTTGTGGCTTTGTAATCAAAGATCCCGGTTGGTATCCTTGTGGCTTCGTGGTCAAGATCCCGGTTGGGATACCTCAAGTTTTGTAGTTTCGTGGCCAAGATCCCGGTTGGGATACCTTGTGGCGTTGTGGTCAAAGATCCCGGTTGGTGTCCTTGTGGTTTCGTGGTCAAGATCTCACGAGGGCTCGAATCCTCAGCAATAACTTCGGGGTCCACACTGAATTTCGTAATAGGTTAAGAGAGCTGGGACCAAGGCTTTCGCAGGACGACAGAATGGGAACCGTTCCTGACCACGCAATATAGAAATTGCGAAATTTCGGTTCCACTCCAGCAGGTTGCCGCGGTCGCGCTTGCTTCTGGATTCGGGCCCGCTCACAACAGCGACACATTGGTGGGAAAAGTCCGAGGTCTGCAACTGCAAGGGTTGGACAACGATATGTCATCCATAAGCATGCGAAGACTTGCTGCTACTGGCTGGCGAAGTGCAGGAAGAGTTTGTAAAATCCAAACTATTGCCAAATGCACTTCAGCAGGATCGTTAAGGCTCCTCGGGTTCTCGGTACCCTGTGTCAATCCAGATGCAAGCATGTTGCAGCTCTCCAGCAAGACTGTTTGTTCCTTGTCCGTGATCGTTGTGACGAGGCTTGTTTGACGTCTTGCCATACATGCCGCGCTTGTTGTTCCCTGAAATACTCGATGCGGATGTGGGCATTAGCTGCAAGCTGCGGATCAAGATTTGCAAGGAGGATACAGTCAGTCATTCAGACGACAAAGATAAATTTCCCAACATTACGAACGAAACAACAAGGAGGCTTGCTCGGGACTCGTGGGCTGATGCTTGAGTTGCTGCTGATCCAAGCAAGGAAACAGAATAATTGCCGGCAGTTGTGTCATCGCAGTCAACATGCCAGGAGCACCCAATAGCAACAAGGTTAGCAGTACGATAAGGGGATGGCAATAGCATCACGCATCCGGGGAATAGTTGACAGGGCTACATCACCATTGGCATCTTCATCGTCGTGCCTTCATGATCATTACCATAGTCTGATGCGTGGTGTTCAGCCGTGTTCAGTCTGAGAGCTGTGTGGATCGTCGTTTTTTGCATCAGCCTCTCGGCTCATGGAGGATATTGAACCTTTCATATCCGTAGCGAGCAGCCGATCGCGGGGTGGGCAGCAGAAATCCCATAGGCCAGGCTCAGGGTGAGCCCAATGACCAAGAGTCAAGACATTCACACTTCTCCGTTTGCTTGATCCATGCCCTGAGCATGAAGTGTGATGCATGCATGATGTGTATAATCAGTGACAGGTGCCTACCACGCTCGCTGCACCGGAGAGACTTGCCAGGACTGCACAAGCTTTGCCGATGCAGCCGTTTCAGCAATTTATAGGTTTGTTTTCACGTCTTTGGCCGGAGCTAGTTTCTGTGCTCAGTTACTTGCTATAGATTTTTTCGTCCTCAAGCTCTTCTTCTTGTTCTTCCTATCACATGCTTCTGCGAAGCTGCCGCGACGACGAGGGAATGTCGGTGGAGTCTGTGAATGACGATGCACGATGCCGATGACCCCTCTGCATGTCCGCCCGAAGGGATGCCGGCGACTCGGCCCTGCCAGCAGCAAGCAAGTGAGAATCCATCCCGTTTGCAGTATCTTCTGCGAGTGCATTCTTGCCCCCCAGTCTTGTACGTTTGCTCTGTCGACTTCTTTTACCCGCATTGCTTGGTGCACTTGCAAGGAGCCGTTTGAGCCGATGCGAGGTGCCTCGCAGCTCAGGAGGCCCGTTTCTGGGGCTTTCAGGTCTTGCATGTTGGCATGGTGTATACTGCGCACTGGTCACTTCGTTGACAGATCGGACGTCAGGGAAACCTTCAGGAGACTTTGCATGCTCCGATGTAAGCATGCATTGCCACACTGCGGCGGCACTAAGTGAAAGGTTTGCCACCTGCTGTCAGGTTCGCTCTATGTGCTCCAATCTGTGCTATAGCATTTCAGGCCCGGGGAGTGGCGCCCAACGGTCCTTCACGCAGCCGAACACTGAATTTAGTTTCAGAGCCGTGGATTGAGACTTTTTTCGATGGAAAAGAAGCAACTGGGTAGACTTAAAAAGGATCGCCTCGAGCCTCAAGCTATAGCGTTCTGTGTCGCTCATTTTCGTGCCCCGCGCAGCCCGAAGACTGGCATCAGCAATGTGGCAGGTCAACCACAAGGTTTCAGAAAAGTGTCAGCCTTAGTTGTCTGGCAACCTCTTCGACGACCACAGCTGTTTTAAGTTTCGAGGTGGCTTCAGGCTCGCAAGGTGCGTAGAGTCTGTCTGCTGTTGCGGAAGTCGGCAGATTGAAGAACCAAAACACCCACAGACGTTCCAGGCTGGAGCCCCTGGATACCTTCCCAGAACGGCACTCGGAGATCTGTTTGGTTGCGCTTGGGCTTTCTGGGTAAGGCTAGAGTGGCAAAGGACTGAGGCTTCGGGAAGAGCCTGGCAGGCCATGGAGGAGTCTGCAGGAGGTTTCAGGCATGACCGATGTCAGTGAGCAGTTCGCACTATGCTAGTGGCCCAAAACCCAGAGCCTAAAGCCGAAGTCCGTATCCTGAGGAAATCGCCACGAGTTTAAGAACTGTCGAAGACGTTGAACATGGAAATCAGCAGAGGTAAACAGCAGCCAGCTGCTGGACCCTGCACTCCAAGGCACTGGCTTCGGGTTTCACGGCAAATCTGCTGGGTGTCTACCGTGAACTCTTCAGTCTTCAGAGACTCTGTGGGCAGGACCGGACAAGGATCTGAAGATAGTTTTCGCAAGCCCTCCCTAACTCTCGTTCGAGCCCTCAACTTGCTGAAGCTTTGTGTGTGCCCCGGCCAGGTTCCATAGCAGCAGCGCTGGAGACCATAGCAGAGGCACGGGAAGATGCTACCAGCCCTCAGCACCCTGAGCAAAGAAGCTGATCCATGAGCATCCAAGGCTACTGTAAACAGTTTCCGGCTTGAGCCGAGTCCATGATTGACTTGCGGCCGTCCCGTTGAGAGATGTTGAGAGTACGGGCTTCAGATGGTTCCCGGGCCCAGGGATAATGCACACACGGCCTGCAGAATAGCGCGGATTACAAATTGTGCACAGCAGGCAGGAACGGTTCGTGCAAGGGAGCCTGCCCATACATCACTCAAGCATATAATATACAATATGCACATACACACATATTCGAACTATGTTTATGCCAATCTGCTCAATTACCATAGGCTGACTTTGCTCACTTGCGAAATCTTGATGGCCGAAGGGTTCTTTTGTTTCCAAACGCCTGCGAGACCTGAGAAGAGGCAAACGACACTCACCTCATAGTCTGTGGACAACTGAAGCCTAAAATCCCCGGTTTCGCAGCAGTGTGAATGAAAGCAGGTAGCGCGTAGCATTTGAGCACAGAACGTAGACTCTTGGCTCGGTTGGGCGAGGGTGTACCATGAGCTTCGGTGTTGCTTGAAACTTCGGAACTTTGACCTCGCGACCGGTGGTGGCTTCGCAAGGACGAGCGGATTTTGGATAGTGAGAGAACAGCAGGACACCCAGGACATGGGCGAAGTTGTTCACCCACTTATGATGCCGTGTATCATTAGTCGCAGTCCCTGCTGATGGTGGTGTGCGTGACCTGGCCACATTGCGGTGAGAATTTAGTGAGGATCGATAAGCTTGACACCAGACCGAGCTCCGTCAATGCCTAACATATCGGGCAGGGCAGAACTGTCGAGCAAGAGTTGAAGTTTGCCTGAGGTTTTCATGCAGGACGGCCTGGTGCTGTCCAAGGAGAAGGTGATGACCGGCAAGGTTTCTTGGGCATGCCTGGGGTCACATATGGTCACATCTGGAATCGTGAAACATGGATCTCTGTGACACGCTGTTACATGACCTTCTGTGTGAAAGGCACCTCTGGATCAGCAGAGTTCAAGAGATAGACTCAAAACACTTGCGTCGCTTGCTGGCGCTCGGCCGGTACGAAGTGAATGTTGCGTTTGGCATTGCCCGGAGAGTAAAGTCAAAGCTCGAGGCTGCAGAGCGTCTACCTGCACTACACTCGCCCTGGGAGCTGGTCACGGAGGTGCGAGCGGGTCGTCGCAGGCATTCGTTCGGAAGACTGTCTACTCCGATTCGTGTGAACTTCAGAGGCACTGCGATGTAACCACAGACCTCACTAAGAGCACTTGTATCTATCGACGCAGGTCGAGCTTGTTCGTTCGTTACGGTGTCCCTGTTTTTCTTTCGTTTTGCGACGTCATGGCAGCGGCCTGGCTCCTGAGCAGTGGGTTCCGTATGGTTGCGTTTCTGGCTCTCGGGGTGCTCGGCTACTTGCGGCGGGCATAGCAGGCAGTGATAGGCTTGGGAGGGAAGGATGAGGTCTGCGGTTTGAAGCTGGCGAGAGCCCGGTAAGACAAGCCTGGATTCGTGTCTTTTGCGTGAGGTCTCCCTCAGGTGTGTGGTCTCCTCGCACTTCCGACCCTCGGTTGTTGTTCGGAGCTCCTAACGAACAATTAGCCTTTCTTGCAAGATCAATAGTTGCTTGTATTGCCAGCAATCCAGCAGCCTGGCAGAGCTAGATCTTGGGCAATTTCCTAATCTGCAGCAAGACAGGAGCTTGTCACACGGCGGTTTGGAGTCAATTCCTCCTCAGCACGTGGCCTCAGGCGGATGCACGTGTTGACTGTTTTTGCTACACTTCGGTGCAATCATTCTCAGCAAGATATGAGCTTTCTGGATTTTTTCCGTGGCATTGGCCGCGAATGTAGGGCTCAGTGCTGCTAGTTTAGAGTGGCTTTGCCGTGGCTGTTTGTTGATTTGGTTTCCTGCTCTCTCAGAATTTCATTATCCTGACTGACGACCGGAGATGGTTCCAAATGTAATACCGCCAAAACCTTGTTTCGGGATGCCTGCTCGCCTTCTACGTTTGTCGCGTTTACTTCTGTGCAGTTTTTGCTTATGGTGCTGCTGCTTTTGTACCGTGCTTAATGCGCAGCAAGTCTCTTGCTGTCGGTGCTTGTGCGTGCTTGACTGGTTCACCTTGTTGTTCCTTCATTCTGTTTGTATTCTCTTGCGATTTCGTGTTGAAATCACATCGGCATTGGTCTTGTTTGTTCTACTGTTCGGTTGCGTCTATCAGGTCAGCCGGTTAGCTCACGATTGCGTTTGCAAGTGTTGCACATTTGCGTGCATGTCCAACTCCAAACAGCCGCAGACGTCCGCATGGCAAGATAGAGGTAACGGCAGATTCAGCTGCTCACCTGCTCCAGGGCCCTTCTTGGTGAGGCGGTGGCTGCAGAGGCCACCTCTCGGGGCCTCTTCCCTTCCCAGCGTTGCATCGACTCGATAAGAGCTTGTTGCCAGTTCCATTACCAAGCGTGGGAGTTTCCTCCAAGCGCCGCTCTACAACTCCAGCAGTCTTCGGTCTTCCTACTCTTCGTTTTACCCGGGTCGACTCGAGCTTGACCGCATGATGCTCCGATGCGCAGGCGACCATGTCAGATTGGCAGCATCTTGGTCTTGGTGCTGTAGGACACAAATAGTTGGGGCTGTGGATGCTTATCTCAAACCATTCCGGCAAGTTTGTGCAGAGTGTTCGCAGCTGCGGTTGCTTGAGCCATTGGGTGTACGCAGTCCACTGCTCAGATTCAAACTCGCGAACACATAAGTAGAATCGAGTTTCGAAAGTTATATGCTTCTGAGCAGCGCGTTTTACTTTCATCTGTAAGTACAGCTGTTGCACTCCGCAGGCACGCAGAGGCCCATGTGGCACGCAACTTCACGATATGAAAGATATCGATCTCCAAAGCCTGGAGCATCTCTAGCCGAAGTCATCACGCGAAGCTACTTCCGGTCACTGGCAACTTGAATCTGGGTGCATTCGGCCCATCTTGCGAAGCCCAGCACAGAGTCCTTGCACATGCTGGCAGTGGCGAAGGCCCAGTACGCACACGCTGCAAGTACAGTTGTACTTCGCTTTCCAGATGCAGCCCACAGCCCACAACTCGTATTTACACGGCGTCCAAATGCCGCGAAGACGCCGGAGTCAACTCAAATTCAAGGCACCTTGCTTTTGCCATCGCGGCCCTTGCGCACGGCCCTCAAGGCTTCAATGTTGCTAACTCCTCCGGCAGATCTGCTCTTCTTCGGGGTTTCTGGAAGGTTGGAGCAGACTTTCGGCTGTATGTTTTTTCGTCCGAGCTGGCACTTGAGAGTTCTCCGAGGCGCCTTGCTTGAAAGGTTTGAGTGCTGTTCCTGACTCGTTCTTTCGCGTTTTTCTTGATGAATGCAGTCTTAGGAGTTCAGGAGGAATATGCGGTCTCTCCAACTTTAGCCTTGTTTGAAGTACGTACACCTGCTTGCGAGTGCAGCTCGAAGATACTGTCTTGCTAGGGCTAACGCTTAGTAAGAGATACTGGTGTGTGCAGGAACAAGTTGGGATTCGGCACCCCCCGACCGATCGGCAAAGTGCTGTCGAGACGTCCTGTTGATACGACGGCCTGACTGCCTGACTGGTCATGCTCCGGCAGATGAACACTGCTGCCATTCGGGCTCTAGCTTCGTAGTGATCAAGATGGACTTGGCTTCGCTCCGAACACCGTCATCCTGGACCCAGACGAGGGTCACAACCTACTCAAGTTCTCAGAGTCTGCTGAATACAACGGCAGACCAGTCTATTATGGAAGTTTTCATGAAAGTGCAACTGAAGGCCAACATCTCACAGCGTGCCAAGGCACCTCAAACTGCGATCGGACCGCTGTCTATCCCCACAGAGTGCCACCGTTCGAAAGCCATGGCCCGCGTGACGGCACCCGCTCTCACGGCCCTGCAGCGCCGGGCTGCAGAGCGCAGCTACCCGCATCTCGGCAGAACTCGGTTCGATTTGGGGTTTGCAGCGCATCAATCAGGGCTGAGCAGCAGAGGTTCTTCGCGCCTTTTCTGGGCTTTCGACAGAGTTAGGCAGACAGTGTGCAGTCAGCACAGGCACAACATAGCCACTAACAAGAACATCGTGCATGGGATGCTTGACGCCGTCGGCCAAAGCACGACCCCGAATCGCTTTGGTTGAGGCCGGTCCCAGCCCATTGTGTTGTGACCGGTGGCAGCGGTTTCGTCGGCCAGCGCTTAGCATCCGATCTGCGATTTTCGGTTTCATGCTCTGCACCTTTCGAGGTATGGAGTCTTCAGTCTCAGATTCTGCTACGCACATACCAGTCTCACATGTTCAGCCTGACAATTGGTGCTGACCTTTGTCTGCGCATTTGGCGATTCGGGTTCAATGTTGAGTTTTGTATAGTCAGAGTTTCCGATCAAAATACTGGTGGGTTCATGGTTCATACATTTGCAAAGCCTGTCACTCTGGCAATGGACCTCAACATTGATAATTTCGGCTTAGAAGCTTATCTTGAAGTGAACTTCATTCATGTACCACAAATGGCAATCGGCGATGCTCCACCGGCAAGAACCTTCAGCTCAACGTATGAAGTCAAGCAGCAAAAAGGGCCAAAACAGAAAGTTCCCTGCATGTGGTTGAGGTAGAGATGTTGGTGGAGCGAGGGGCGCAGCGAGTCGTGTCTTTCGACATTCTGCCCCAGCCGCCCAGTGCCTGGCAGGACTTTCGGACTTGACATTCACGTTTCCTAAACCTTTCAAGGCCAAGCAGCTGCACCGCAGCCCTAGAAGGAATAGACATGCTTCGCTGCACGTTGCAGGACTCGCGCATTGCCGTAGCCCCAGGACCAGACATCGCTAAGTCAGGGTTTGTCCCGAACTTGTGGCCGGGACAGCCCTGGTCGACCCTTGACTGTTCGTTGCCCAGCATAGTGATCATGCAGTGCCGGTCTTGGTATGGGATTTTTCCCGGAGATCCTCCTCTGGCAGCCCCATTTCACAAATGCGTTTTGTCGTGGCGGGGTGAGGGGTGCACATTCTGCACATCCAGTATCTCGTGTTTCATCTCGGATGAGTTGTGGCTTTAGTTCCATGACATACTTGTGCTGCATGGTGCCGTTGGCAATATGGCACTTCGCAAGAAGTTATCGCCGGATGTCCGGACCGCTCTTGAATACACAGTCTGGGCGGATAGCTCCTGACAAGCAAATCTGCGTAAATAGATGTCCTCATTTCTACAATCGCATCATCACAGAAGCCATGCTCAGTGCAAGCCTCTGTTCAGATTAATTTCGACATCATGTCTTTACAAGACCACCTGCAGAGGTCTACATGCAGGGCGACCTTCGCCGCCGTGCAGATGTGGACTGCACTTTAACCGGGGAAGCGAGCAGAAGTGGATGTGGAGCTGGGAAGTGCAGAGCTTCCTGCTTGTTTGGGTTGGGGTTCTTAACCTGACCCTCAGTTCTGCTTTGCAGGACCGAGCCGTGGCCGGAGCTGACTGTGTCTGGCATGCCGCGCGGCTCAGAACAGCGAGCTCAAGAAAAGGGGACGAAAAGCTTCCAGGACTCAAGCTTGAGCTGTTGCGAGGCTTTGTTTATTGAAAAATATTCGGGTTTGAAGCAGGGAGTTGTGGTGCCCGGGATTCGTCAAGGTCGGTGCTGCTGTCGGGCCCTTTCATCCGAGCGAGCTCTACGAGGACCTCCTCCGAAGCGAAACCCGTTTGGGCACCCTAGGCCCTAGGGTCCCCATTCCACAATAGCAGATTGCCAGATACAGTAGCCATCTGATCATGTTCGACGGAAGCAGGGATCATGGATTCATGCTGAGATTCGCACGGAGAAGTCGTCTTCTGCGTCTGACGCGGTGCGGCTGTGCTGTAAATGCGACCGGTTCCCGTCCTGCCAAAGCAACGTTCTGTGTTGAAGTTGAGCACACAGACTCAGGTCTACCGAAGCATTAGGTAGCGAGTTTTCTCTGGTGTTGCTCCAGGTTCAGCCCCATATGCAAACATTCAAACGAATAAACGACTAGACTTGCAGCTTGTGGTGGAATGAGGACGTCAACGTCGGCGGCTGTCGCCATGTGGTTGAGGCCGAGAGTGTCTTGCTTTTGATCCGGCTGATGAAGACACTGCAACATGTGTTTGTCGGAGAGTTACTGATCGCCTTCTGTTCCTGACCCTTTCCGGCTTGGCATGTTGTGGCACAGTGGCTCTTAGTTGAGCGAGCTGTTCATTGAGTTTTCGGCAGGCGTGCCTTGCGGCCGGAGTCGGCAAACTCGTCATGTGCCCTGACAGAAACTGTAGCTTGTGGTAGCTCATGGCTGCGCCGAGGCTGACATGAGAGGAAATGGAGGAACGTGCTTGTGTGCTTGTGTCTATGTGTGTGGGCGGCAAAACAGTTCCATAGCTCGCGCAAGTCCTGCTGTCGCCTAACAATGCGACGTGCGCGTAGCGGAGCTCCTTGACCTTTCCTTGAGCAGTGTTGGTGGTCGTAGATGACTGCACGAAGTGAGAATGTATCCCTTTCAGGTCTTCCTCGCCGTCAACCCGCTTCGATGGCTCAGACATTGATGGGCAGCTGGTCTGGAGATTGGAATAAAGAGGGTTTACACGGCTCGAGTTGTCGTGTCGGGGACGGGACTTCGTAAACCCTTATGGGGCCAAGTTGAGCCTTGTCAGTACACTTTGATCGCATGTAAGAAGACAAAACCAGAGCATCACAGGCCGACGTGTTTATATAAGGACAGAACACAGTGCCGCGTATTTGCATTGAGCTCCCTTGCTGTCATGCTGTACCGATACATGGGGACCCTGGAGGTCGCCGGCCGCAGGTCTGACAGATTCAGATCCTCGCTCAACGACTCCTCTGGCGGAGCCATGATTGAAACCCCGAGATCACGAGTCGCTAAGCCGCTAAGCATTTTGCACCCAAGGCTCACGGAACTGGAGCTGCCAAAGTTGCCGCAGATGCCAAGCTGCACCTAGCTAATTAGAGTGTAAATGCTCAAAAGTCATGGACAGGGTCGGAGAGAAGGTGCTGTCACGAGGCTGTCCAGCTGCAGTGGCGCAAACACGGTTGGATTCTAGATGGAGTAAACAGCAAGCTGTCGATGGTACTGCATGGACCTGAGCGATGTGTAGTGCACGAAGCCTGATGTTGAGTTCAGAGTGTTACTTTTAGCATACATTCGCCTGCAATCTACACCTTGAATTTGGAGCTCTTAGCCGATCGCTCGAACAGTCGAAACCGGACATGGGTCTCAGGTACATGGGGCCGACCGAAAATCATGTGACTGAGGAAGTCGTACTTGCAGGAGTACGCAGAGACGAAAGCCAAAGGCACGTCGTGGCGTCCATTCAGCCCCACCTGCACAGGGTTGTGTTTGCACAGAGACGATGTTTATAGACGGGATCACGATCTAGCTATTCAGAACAACTGCTAAGAGATGAAACGCCGAATCCAGTCGGTTGCCAAACCGCAAACACTTTCGCAGGGGAGCTGGTGATTACACAGGCCTGCTGCGAGTTGCTTGGCTTGAATTGAACGAGGCTACCGATATCTCGAATCTTTTCGATAGAATCGGATCACCCCCCCCCACTCGACAGGTTCAGGCTTGCGGATGAAGGACCAGGCGATAGCTCGCTTACAGATACTAGGATGTTACGGGGAGAGATGGTGACAGCCCAGCACCATGCCCAAAGACAGGAAACTGCTGACGGTGGCCATCGCACCACATCAGGCAGCGCAGTGCTGTGAACACAGTTGTTTTCCACCCTGTTCTGATTTCAGGCAGCTGAGAGCATTCGAGCAGTTTTGAACCTCTCTGTTTTGCATCCGCAGAAAGCCCCAACCACATCGAGCTTAGAAGTGGCCCCAAGCCCGGAAAATGCGATTCGGCCCGCAACCTGCATCATCTGTGAGTTGACTCTTCGGGCCAGCATCCCGATACCCATCGACGCTTGAGTCCCCCAAGTCGATCTTCAAGCGTTTTCAATAGGGCGTATAGAGCGCAAATCCCAACTATGCCTATGCCTGAGCTGCACTTTGATGTCTCGTGGTTTCTCGAAGGTCTACGGGCCGCGTGATACGCTCTGGACGCCCAACATCATGGAGACAGCTGCGACAGGCATCGTGAAGCCGGGGGAGGTTGCGCGACAGAGCACATTCTAACCGAAGAGATTTTGATCGCCGAGGTTTCAACAATAGGTTGCACAAAATTGCGATCTGTCGCTGTCTCCATGTGATAAGGAGCAGGGTAGCGTGTCGGAAGCTTGCGAAAAGCCTAGAGCATGCGGTCAGTCTAGCAGTTCCAAGCCGCCCGGAGGCAAGCTCCGCGTGTTTGGCAACGGCTGCACGATTGCATATTACTTGCCGAACGTGGCGCAGGAGTTCTTGTGGGAAACATGGTAGGGTGCAATGAGGCAGTAATGTTCTGTTCCTGTATTGGTCAAGAAGAGTCGGAAGCCAAGCTGGAGATCCAATTCCACATGCAGCCCCGTAACCGGGCACTGCCTCCTCCTGCTCCTCCTCCTGCTCTCTTGCGGCCTTAGTTTCGCTTTTGCAGCATCGTTTTGATGCGCGCATGTGCTGAGACGTTGAGATTGGGTCAGGTGTCCAAATATCACACACGTGGCCTGCCTTTCAAGCCTGTAGCCGCAGCCTCATACTGCCGTTGTCTCTGCAGCTCCACACCCAGGCAGGAACCGGGCCTGCTTCACCTACGTGGACAACTACTGCCACGGGTTAATCTTGGGGGAGCGCGCCCTGAAGGAGGCCCCGGCGAGTCTCATGCGTGGCAAATCCAAAGAGAAAAGTCCTGGCCCTCCCAAGCGGCCTGGGCTCGCATTCGCGATATTCAGTTTTCTTCGCGCGGCGCGTGAACTTTGCTTTTACTGATGCCCTTGTCAGGGTTCTTCTGCAGGTTGTCATGGGATGCCACACACGGTGAGCAGATGTCAGAGACATCAATATCCTTCCGTTTTTGATGGCGGCAGTTGAACACAGCATGTTTTTGGCGGCTTAGGCAGGCGCCGGGCGTTTGAGTATACATATATATATATATATATATATATATATATGAAGGCAAAGTTCTGCAATCGGCGAACAAAATCACATTGAGATGTGCGTCCTCTCCGTCCACAGTTGCATCAGCTCCAGTGACTCCAGTGTCCGGCCGTGAAGCCATGCATTGTAAATCAGGGGTACTCCAAAGCTGGGTGAGGGGCTAGTCCTTGAAGTGCAGGCCAGCAAGAACTCCGGCCACTTTGTCTATGTGAAAAGTAGCGCCATCCCAGCACGATATGGGATGATGCCTCACTGCCAGGGCAGCCCGGCCTTGGGTGGCTTCTACATCTGCACAGATGCAGCCGCGCGGAATGATCAATGTGGGTGAGGTGAAGCTTCTAACAGTCCTCTCGGTGCATCGATGGTGAGAACCCCAGACACTAGAATCTCGAGCCACGAGACCTTACCTGGGGCACCGAGTCGAAAGTATAACCTCATGCAACAGTCTTGTGAACCCCAAAATTCAGCTGCCGAAGATGGCCGAGCCAACGTCCATGCATCCGTTCCTGTACCGTCCCGCCCCAAGGACACCCATCCACACAGTGAGGGCTACGCCTACCTTTGGGAGGAGGTGGATCGCTTCTTGGCTCCTTTCACACTGATTTTTTCTTGTGATCCCGTTTTCCTTGGAGACGCGAAACAGGGGAGTTTCTGTTGGCCTCAGAGACTATCAGCTCGTTGGGCCTAGGCCCTAGACAACGAATCGCCCAAGTTTCAGCAGTCATCCTAACTTCGAGACGTTGACTGGAATTCTGCTCTCTGGAAACTTGGAAGCTTCCGGAAACATCAAAACCGGTCGGAACCGTCGTGACTTCTCAGTTCTCAGGCTTTGCTGTCGGCCTGGGCCTGCCATCCGTGCTAGAGAGCTTGGGCCGCAAGATGCCACAAATCTAGTGCCCCTCTGCAAGCGGAAATTTCTGATTCCAGGACGCAAGAGGACTGGTAGTCTGTTGTCTCTTCAAGCTTGGGAGGATTCATTGTCAAGGCTCACAGTCCTTATCGCCACAGCATGTTGAGCATCCTCCCCCAGTCGCGAAGTCATGTAGGTTTGAGCCGGCACAGCGCACTTCGAGAAGCAGCTCTAATTTTTCGAAGCAAACTTCGTACAATCCGGCTTGATTTGTTTGGCAACACATGAAGCCTAGCAAGGCTAGTAGTGCCTTAGTAACCGAGTAGGGCATTGCATGTACGAGAACTCTGAACGCGCAGTCGATCCAACAAGGAAATTTCACCTGCCTCAGGCCGTTGCGGGCTGCATGCTTGTGTTCTCGTTTCAGGATTTGCCGACTGTTTTCCCGGAAGCCAAACAGGCTGAAATGAAGTGCTGCATGGATGAGCAGAGTGCAGTCCATGAGCCATGTTTGACGACAGCACGTTGAACATGTTAAATGATGCACCGTGCGCACTATCCTGAACCTGAATTGCGCCTCAGCAGCTCGCGCTGTTCAGTTCCTGATGTATTTCCTGGCCTACATCTGCAACGTGGTTGGCTTCTGCCTCGGCCGCAAGCTGTGCCTTGCCGTGCTAAGAGATTTCGTTGATTCGTGCCAAATTGGGAAGGTGCATAGGGCAAGATGCAGGAAGGCGTTCTTGCCGCTTGTGGTACAGGGGTAGCATCATTTGACAGCAGTGTGCACTGCTGGTGGCTTGTGGCTGGATGCACAAGCATGCCACCTCGTGACAGGTTTGGGTGCAGCTGCAATGAGTCAGGACGGTTGAATCCATGCAACACTAATTTGGCCATTGCAGTTCAGGGTGGCATCTGGTGGCATTGCTCTGATGGGAAAGGTCGGTGCCGGCCACGGCACGAAAAGAGGCAACAACGCGGCGAAAGGCGAACCTTGCATGGCTCAAAACGCGTGGCCGTGATGTCGCAGCGCAGACCAAACAGAAATGGAGCAATAAATGAGGATTGGCCTGAAGCCGCCGGAATTGATGCACATCCTGGTAACTTGTAGCCGACATTACGCGAACATGCCCGGATTGTTGGCACAGCGGGTCCGTCATGTGTGGCTTGATGGCTGTGAAATGACTACTTCAGCAGCAGGGGGCTTGTCGGCTTTCTTATGCAGTTTCGCGAGCTGGAGAATGATAAGACATGGCCCAGGAGTAGGCCATCTAGCCGCTCTAGCTATGTCAACTGACACGTTGCTTGGTGCAATGGTTGCAGCAGATCCAACAGGCTACCCCTGTAGATGCCCCTGGCAAAGGCATGAGGCCTTGGAGTGGTTACAGCACAACCTGTACCGTTTGACGACGCACTAATTCCTACTGGTTCGAATGCACACCAAAACCACACTGCAGCTCGACCGCACTTATCTCACACGGCTTCGGCGAGACCCGATCCCAAATCCCCAATGCAAAGGAAACTGAGTCCATTCAGTGTGAAGATGCTGGTGATGCATCGATGGTTTCGCGCGGCACCCAGCTGTTCTCAACGTTACGGTTTGGAGCTCTTGAGGTTCCGTGTATTTCAAGGAATCGGGATCAAGGCCAAGCGTCGTTGCTTCCCGACCTTCTGCAGCAATCTCAGGCATCGTACTTGTAGCATGCCATGCAAGAACATGCCTCAGAGCTAGAGACTTAGCCGGCGTTGTCGAGTTGAGATCCGAATCCGAACATTTCCAGTTGGAACGCAAGCCCCTCATGCGCCACCAGCTGTAGGCCCGGAATTGGCCAAGAAGGAGCACTGGCTCCGGGGAATCTGCCGAGTCTTTGAGCACTTGGGAGATAGTTTCGGGCTTCGGCGGTGCTTTGCGGCGGACCCTGCTGTAGGGCAGAAAGAAACCCTGGCCTGGCCTTCATGCTTGAACTTAAGGCTCGATTTTAAGAGGTGTTTGGTACTGGGCCATGCCGGGTTTGCCTTGTTCAGCATCGCCCAGTGAGGCTCGAGTCACCCTTTGCTCAACTGCCAAAAGGGAAGGTGTACCGGGAGTAACCATTCGCCCAACTGACGTTTCACGGAAGCTCAGCTAGTCCGAATCGAAGCGCCAGCTCTACCGCTATGTGGACAATGCTTCAAGTTGCGGCAGGATCTGGGCTATGAGCCCATCATCCCCTTCCGCGAGGGCTGGAATGATTCCATCGAGACACCGCTGAACTGAGTGACAGTATGGCTATGTGGCAACCCAGACTCTGCGGTCTCCCGACCTGGCTCCGAAACTTGCAGGTTCAGAGTGTCACATTTCTTCAATGCGGAAGGCAACACTAAATAGCATTTTCAACACTATGCATATGTGGCTGGACAATTCAATTAATTGTACAGGCTTGTGCTCAGTCCTCCTTGCATGCAGTGTATAGCCCCTGACTGGTTTATTTCCTGCTCCGTTTACGCTTTAGTGAGCTACGGTGAAAGGGCACACGCATGTAAGAAAGAATAGGTACGTCGCCAGGTACGTAGCGAAGTAGGTAAGTAAAACAGTGAGTAAGTAAGTAAGTTTGTTAGTAAGCATACTTCTCGGGCTTGCTTGTTGACTGTTCATGCTTTGCATCTCGCGAATTCGCGCGCAGCCATGGCACAAGCAGTGCGAACCCCGCCCGCTTGCACATGAGGTCTCAAGCTGCAGATTTCTAGTAGATGAGCCCATGATGAGCCCCACGTCTGCTCAAGATGCGGATGGCACAACTCCCGGGTTGTCTTTCGTGAGAAGTGATGAAAATTGCCGCCAATTTCCTCGTCCAATTGGTTTTATTTTTTCGACTGAAAACCAAATTTCTTTCGAGCGCCGGAAAGTTTGGCCGTCCCACTTGACCGACCCTGTCGATCTCCGCGTCTTTTCGCGCTCCACTTTCGTCCTGTTGTTCCTGGAATTTGCCTGCATCGGCAAGCAGAGTTTTGCGGAGGTCTTTAATGGCTGTTTATGCCTGGTCGATGCCTTGCTTGGCAAAGCCTCTCGATAGGCCAGAAACAAGGTTGCCAAATCTAAAGAGCCTATCCCAGCGAAGGTGTTCGGGTTTCGGGGCCCGAACCGCTTGAAACGACTGATTCCTGGGACTTCGTTTTCTGGCATGCAGCATGTCACAGTTCGGCTTCCGCACACGGAAGCAAACATCTGAAGACAAGACCTGGTTCTGGCAAAGGCAGACTCTACTTACTCTACTTGACTTGAGAGTTGGGGTTGGGTTGCCATTATCATGTATGGCGCGGAGGACAAGCCAAGCTTTTCGCTAAATCTCCAGGTTTCGATCCCCAGAGACCATGTCCGTCTTGTGCCGCACCACCGCCCGAATCAGCTTCAGTTTTGACGTAGCCACACAGGGCCCAAGTTGTAAAATGTCGTGATTGAAATCGGGATACTTCCACTTGCTAGCTTGAGCTTTCTGCATGAACAGGATTGGTTCAAACGTGCTTTGGCTGCATGCAGACAGATCCAGATCCTTTTGGCCATAAGATGGTACAACTCTTCAAAGCTTCAGGGTCAGTGAAGTCTATCGTGTCAGCAACAGCTTGGCCAAACAGCAGATTGAAATCGGTGATCCACCTCAACCGCGTCCAAGGTGCGTACAGGTGACATAGAGACATGACGTACGCCTCGCCCGAAGATGTTCTCGTGTGTTCACAATACACAGGCACAATCGACGCACTTCTACATAGAGACAGAAGCAGGAAGGTACGCAGGCACAGGTTTGATGGTCATGCTTGTGCTGCATGTGATGTTCGATGAGCACGTGGGCAAAGGGGTTGAACGGTAACCCAGTAGCAAAGGAATACAAACCACGACCTTGGAGCACAACTTCACTACAGCGAAGTGAACACGCCTTACAAGGAGAATGGCTGCCGAAGTACTTGGATCGTCAAGTTGCCAGTAGCCACCTGGCTGCGAGAAGCGCTGAGAAGTTCTATCACCAGCCGGGCGTGTGGAAGTGGAAGTTTTTGTGCGAGGAAGTTCAGGTTGCTTATTCAATTTGATTGGTGCCGGAACCTTCGAGCTGCCAGCGTAACTGGTAGGAACAGCAGGCAATAGATAACGGATCTTGTGTGGGCAAGCCACGGTAAGCCGGCTGCCAAGGCGACGGCCCATTGCAACCGTTTCTATACGGGGGTGATTCGCGCTCGAGACTTCCGGTTGCCTTTTCGGATGTTGCCGGCAGTATAGTTGACTCTTTTGAAGAACGAAAAGATGCGACTACCGACTACCTACTAAGTCTTCATGTCATAAGCCATCCACGCTCAGGGTATGGTCCTGTCGCCACTCGAGGAAACTCTGCAAGATTAGAATGGAAGTTAGCCTCGCACTTGGGGGGAGACAAGGTGTGAAAGAAGCCTTGGAAGGTAGTGCCGGTCAGGATGTGGCGCGGTCCGGTGTCCTGCAAATGTGTGGATGCCAGTTCTTGGCCGGTGTACATCTATATGGTGATGGACATGCTAACAAAAATAGTACTGGTAACCTGACTACAAAAATTGTTAAAATTTCCTTACGTACTTGCCTCCTTCCTTCCTTGTTTGCTTACGTACACATATTTACATATCTCCTCTTTTGCTCGCTCGCTGGCTCGCTTGCTCGCTTGCTTACTCTTATTTACTTCTGTTCTTGCTCATGCACTCACTTGCTTGCTTGCTTGCCTGCTTGCCTGCTGACCTACTTACCTGTTTGCATATACACATGTACACACACATACACATGTACATACATACGTAGTTACATACGTACATAGAGACATACATGCATACGCAAATAACCGTGTGCCCGTGCGGGCGAGTTCCGTGACGGTGAAGACTTCTGCCACACACACACATACAGTTCTCGAGCGTAGAGACATCACAGCCTGAAGCTTGTAGGCTATGGTGTAATCCATCGCGGGTCACAAGCCAAGATCGACGGGTTGCAAGGATGCACTGGAAGTTGTTCAAGGGCATCCGGTTTCCGGGCATCCCGGGTCTGGGAAAGGCTCGTCAGGAATTGGCATCTTTGCAAGTTCAGCAGGAGTTCCAGGCACTTCGGCAAGGCTGTTTCGGACAGTAGTACGCATGAGGTTGCATTAAAGTTTTAACATGCAAGAGGGATGAATTGTGCTCCGTTTCTTGTTGTTCAGGCTTTGCGCCTCGGGGGGCAGGAACACCCCAACTTTTTGGACATCTGAGGATGTAGAGAGCTGGGGTGGTCAAGATTTGCATCGCACCGAACTGCAGCATCTCCGGCCAAACTCTTCCGAGTCAGAACAGCTAAACGGTTGGATACGCAAGACACGCGGCAAACTTGAGTAACACCGACAGACGAGCACCCTCAATCCTCAAGCTGCCCCAAGCGCTGCATGCGCATGCGCACCAGACTGAGGCAGAGCAAGAAAATCGAGTAGCCCGGCTTGTGCTGCAAGGTCTCATACCAGTTTTCCAATGTGTCAGCGGTCGCCAGCAGACGAACAAGGCATCAGTAAGATGCAGGCATGTGGAAGCTCCTGCCCGAGACAAGGCCCCAGACGCAGCCCTTGGGTGCTGCAGTCGGGCATGCCTCCGCCTGTTTTTCTTTAGTCTGGCAGCGGGAGCTGCTTCCACCAATCCGTAGAACATAGGGGTGTGTCAGTGCCTCCATGCCCGACCCTAACATCATCATATCAGCAGTCACTGCCACGAAAGGCGCACCCACACTGACCCACACATCTTGCCTGAAAGATGCAGATTCCTTTTAATTGCTGTAAAGTCAGCATTCGTCTGGGAGCGGAATGCAAAGCTGCAGAGATCTTGAAAGGGTGTCAGAAGGATGCGGGCCTCAGCTTCAACCCTTGCAGGTTGCTGCGAGCAATGCTTGCTGGAGACTCCCATGTAACATGGTTTTTGATTTAAGGTCATGCTCTCGGTCGTTTCGGGAATACTTCGTCGGCAGGGCTTAGATGTGCCCACATTCAGCTGAATTGCAAAGCTGGGTTGGCTGGCTCTGGCCAGAGAAGCTCACAGCCATAAGGCCGAAAGACGTGCTGGCCAAGGAAGCTGGGCCGGCCCAGGCCGACCGGCCTGTTGTGTGCGGATCGAGACTGTGTGCATCCGTGTGGAATCCTGAGTCAGCAGACCGTGTTACCATGCTGCCCACACATTGATGCCAATGGACCATGTCCATGTCATTCCATGTCCCATATACCAGATACACTGCCTTGAAGCATTCTGCTAAAATCTGCTAAAACTTGTCGTTTGGCAGGCTTTTCCAGCGCGGCATGTAGCGGGTCGGCAAGCATCGACCAAGGTGCTCTACCAGAGCCCCACAGCATTATCTTCATGCCAATGATGACTACGCAGGTATTTTCCGTCAGCTTAGGGAGGACTTGGCTCCTGGCACCAAGCTGTAGCTTATAACGAATCTGGAAGGATGATTTCCAGGATGCAGCATTATCTTGACTCGTGGAAATACAGACATTCCCGGTTGCGGGCCGCATAAGCCAAGATCTTTGACTAGATGGATTTATGGCCCTCGACCCGATATCTTCTTGCACAGCGGTTGGAGTCACTCAGGAGCCTTTTTCGACAGGGCAAGAGCCCATTTGGTACAGCAGCCGTTGTAGAGACTGAATCAGACAACAGCGGTTAACTGGTAATTCTCGTTGATGCAAACTTCCCAGCTGTCGGTGGCTACCGGCCAGGCCCCGCCGCTCTCTGTCCAGCCGCACACATAGCCTTGCATGCAGCTGCGCACTGCTTGGCTCCTTAAGCCAGTCAGTCTACTGCGGCATTGCTGGGATAAAGCTTGAGCCGAGGAAGCAAAGCATCCTAGCCAAAGGTCTTTCGACTCCTTGGAGCAGGTTTGGAACGAGTGGACGCTCCTTTGTATACTCGGGCTGCTCGGCAGAACCAGCTCGACACCTACTCTCAATGCATGCAAGGATCATAAGCTCATGGCAGAACTTGTGCAAGGCTTGTCGCCATCATGCTCACAAGCATCATCACGGCGAACAAAAGGCGCTGGCAGACTGTAGACCTAGTCGTAACAAGTTTCTGGCTTGGAAGTATATGTCTGCGCAGAATCACGTTTGGTTGGGTGAGGCTTCAGCAGGCATTCATGCCCAGTCTGAGATGTCTGCCGACAGCAAACCCCTCCTTGAACTCTGTATCAGCACCAACGACGACAAAAAAGTAAGAGGATTTGTGTCCTGTTGCTCGGACCTTCGACTCAATGCCCAGTAAACATCTAGCGCAGAAGACAATTCAATAGGCGACTGTTGCTTATGCTTCATGTGTTGAGTTGCACCGTACTGCAAGTACTTCCTTTGGTGGCTCGCACACGGATTGACCTATGCATACGACGTTTTGCAAGTTTTCGCCATCCGACGACCGGAGCATCCATGGTCCGACCATGACGTCCATTCCGACCGCATCCGACGACCGGAGTATCCGTGGCATAACCGTGATAGTGATAATTGGCATCCACTCCGACAGTCCGATGATCGAATCATCCATGCCCCAACCATGACAACGTCCGTCCGACCGCATCCGATGTACCGGAGAATCCACAGCCAATCGTATGGTAACGCCCACTCTGTGATCCTGTAGAGGACTGCTGTCTGCAGATGCCTGTGCCGCAGTGCTTGTGCCGCAATGCCTCCTAAATTCAGGACGTGAGAGTCTGAGTCTAAGTGCTGGCATGTCATAATAACTGGAGTTTAAGTGCATCCTCGGTCCACAGTCCCAGAGGGCAAAACACGGGTGTGCGACCTACTACTTGTCTCTTTTCGATAATTTTCGGCGGCACATGCGCTGTCTCGATCCGAAGTGGCCAGCATCCTACTCGAAGACTTCCTCAGCATGTGTCAAAGTCGCGGCATTGGCCTTGGTGTTGGCAAAGAGATTCTCAACAAGTGTGACGCCACCCAGGCTTTGAGAAGCTGGGGTCTGGCCCCGGGCCCAAGCTCAAATTTTGAAGTGTTCGCACTCTGTGCAGGAGCCAGCCGGGCAACATCAGCTGGGGCCCTAAACAGCTTTGTCTTTACCGATGCAGCTGTTCACCAACATCACGCTGCTGAACAGGAGATTCAGCAACAGTGAAGCCTTCACGGTCGGTTCGAAGATCTCAATATGCCCCACATGTCGCCTATGGTTGTGCTTCGAACTTCGAAGACCTTCTTCACATCCGTTGCGGTGCTTGTGCTCACTTCGCAGGTCGGCTGCTAGAGCTTGAGACGTCGCTGCCTGAGGACGACTCTGTTAGATCGTCAGTTTTACAAGCTTCACACGGATACTTCAGTGCTGTGGAAGAGAAGTAGCCCTCGGAGCAGTGCGTCCATCAGCCGAACTTCAAGGTAGATCACTTGTTAAGACTGACGACAAGCTGCCTCAGATCTTGGACTTGACGTTCCCTGCCCTGAAAGCAATGAAAGCACAGTCGATGAAAGATTGACGGAGCATAACTTGCTCTGAGGCGCTGGCGCCTGACGGGATCCAGCACCGCAGGCAAGTCGTTCCCCAACAAGTGCCAGTTCTAGCAGGGTTGCTGCGCCAGAATACGAGACGGGCGCCGGCTAATCACTTGTTTCTGAGTACGTGCTGTCGCGAGACAGTGAGAGGTATGACATGTAGGAGGCTTGCGGCTGTCGTGCCTGCGGTGGAGCGTTCAGTTCGCCTGCGGCTCTCTTCCGAGCTCACATGCGAGGCAGCCTGTCGCTGCTCCGCCAAGCTGCAGAAGTCCACACGCTACTTTGCGCAGGGAGGGGGAAAGGGAGCTTCCAAGGCGCGGAGATGTGAGTAAGGTCCTTGCAAGTCAAGCCGATCTCTTACAGCCAGCACAGCATGTGCACCGAACAGTGGTGTTTCGAGCCAGTTTCTGGTGTTGATACAACGGCATCACCACCAAGTACGTGAGCTTGCATGCCGAACAACTTATTGAGCAATGCACCCCATGGGTTTTGCTGCATTTTGCAGCTTCGAGTTTGAGGTGTCCACCAGTTGACCATGGACCGTCCATTGCAAAGCTTCCAGATCCTAAGCCCACAGCGCAGGCTCACCAGAGAGACAGGCGTCACGCAATTTGCGCAGCCAAGGAAAGACGAGCCAGTTCATGCTAGCCGCGAGGCTTGGGCATGCAGTCCACGCCCGGCACCCTCCAGTCTAGTCCTTCATGCATACGATGTCGAATGGGGGGTTCGGATTCAAGCTTGCCCTCCAAGTGTCAGAGGACCTGAGCGTTTGGGATGGCACGGCGAGGGCCTCGGGTCCACTGAGCGAACCGACGGCCTCTGTAAGACAGAGGCCAGAGTCAGAGGTTCATCCACGAAATTCAGCATCTTCGGTTTGGCACCGCAACTGGTCCGCTCGGTGTGCCGAGGTCGCCCTGTTCTCCTGTTTGGTCGGAACAGGCCGGCTGATCGCACGCTGCTAGGTTGACGTCGCAGCGCGGTTCGCCCGTGCAGGGCATCAGTCATCGTACCCTTCTCCATAAGCAAAAACACGAGTCTGGTCTGAACCTGGGAGCTGCGAGTCCTTGAGTCCTCTCTTGCATCGAGGTCTGCTGGCCATGCCCTACGCCTTCTCGCTGGCCTTCGCCCCGAGCGGTCGTCGTTCAGAGAGAAGTCTGCGCGATTGTGGCGAGTAATTCTAGGGCTGCGGTTGGACTCCGGGCTTGACTCCTTAATATGACTGGCTAGACCTTCGCTGCACGTTTGAGGGATTGGCCCTCCTCAAGCTCTGACCCTTGAGGCGGGGATGATCGCGGCGCCGCTGGTTGTCTTCTTCGCACCTTGGCAGCGACGGGCAGGGGCTTCGGAGGGTTCAGCAGCTGAACCCAACCCGTCCCCTTAGAAGCTGCAGAGCTGCAGGTCGGATGTTCGGCGTACACCGCCCAGCTCATGGTCCAAGCGATGCAGGCCGAGGCCCGGCCAGGCTGTGCCTGAGCTTCCAGAAGGGCCCAAGGGGCCCCGGCTCCGCCGCACCTGCCTGGATCTGCTTGGTGTGTGGTAGTGGATATAGTGCCTTCCAACTTTCTTGTGTTCATGAAGAGTCTCCTTTTCTGGACCATCCGCTGCGACACGAAATTGTTTCGACATGATGGACGAGACCGTGTGTGTTTAAACTGGACCCGCGAAGTTGACAAGGGAGCCTCCTTGAAAGCTTTTAGCGATTGCTCGCCACCGCTCTTCGTTTGGGGTGAGGATTCAGAGATTTAGATTCACTCTGTCAATGCCATGTCGCGCCAGAAGTGGGTTCATAACACCTTTGGAGGTCCCGACAGGTGCCCTATACATACCAGATACAATAGATACGAGAAGAAGGTTCTGTTCTTAACTGCTGTTCTGACTCTTGCTGTATTTGCCCGTGCGGAGGCCACGAGGCAGTGTTTGCCTCCGTGTGGATCTCGCACGGCCCGGGTGGTAACGCTGGGTTTCAAGCTCAGCTGGCCAATATTTGGTCCAGATTTGCCGTGTTCATCTCAATGTTTCCGTTCGGCAAGGGTTGGAGTTCAGAGGTGTTCATTTGGTCTTGAATGGTTTTGACATTTTGGGAACGCCTTCCGCGTTGTAGTTTTTTCGGGTTCAGGCTCCGCTTTCACCGTATACAGCTTGCTAACATGATCAGGGCAGTTTCCATCTAGCTTCAGCATCAGAACCAGCCTGGCCTATTTCCCGCAATATTAAGCTTACTCGTGGCCCATCCACACAACTGCAATATATTAATGCATCTGTTCTTGCAGCATTTGTCAAATATGACAAGCTGCACTTTTTCCACAGGTTAGGGCATCTGGGTTTTCAACCCATGCCAAGCTTTCTCGACACACGACAGAAGACAAGACACTAACCAGCGGCCCTGCCACACTTGTCCAGGCTTTACAAACTCAAATGGCCTTTAGAGGGTAGCGTTTCGCCTTTCCGAGACTGGGCGGCGCTGGTGAACGCTGCCTTCGGATCCCGGGCGGCTCGCTCTGAGTACATTACGTTAGGCACACCATGGCATGGAGGGAGCAGCACTTGGATGTCATTGAAATTGAGGGGAGGCTGGTCGATTCAGGGGTGCTGTGCCTGGAGAGTTCCCGATACAGTACCAGGTCAGGTAGGATTCGGCTGTGGCGACATGTCGAAGATTGCACTGTTGCTGTTCGTCTGCTGTTCGTGCGTAATATCTTATAGTTTGTTGCGGCTGATGTCTCAGATGCCGCGCTACAGGATCTTATTCAGCGGCTGGTGAGTCGGTGGACTTGACGCAACAAGTATTTCTAAGGGAAGAGCCCTTGCTTCGTGTGCAGTTTCTGCGTTTCCGGGCGATTTTAATTATGCACTTGAGGAGGACTGGGCTTGTTGTGCCATCTTTCAGCGCGTCGGACGGCCACTCTAAACCTCCAAACCAGACGACGATCTCCGAAAGGTGACAAGATTGTAATTGGCATTGCCATGCCGAGGCCCGAAAAGCTGTGGAAGTTTTCCTTATCGTCGAACTTTGGGGCGCTTTGGCTGCACCTCGGGAGTCTGGCGTACGGATGGGCTTCTAGATGGCTTCGGGATTCATTTCGCACGTCGATGCGTCAGGACAACGCGGACATTGCAAACTGGCCAGTTCTGAGACAGCGCTGTGACTGAGTAAAGTCTGCCGATCGATTGTGAGCCTCGGATTGTGGCATGATTCGAGGGGTTCAGACACGGCTGTCTGCAACAAGGCATGTCATTGGCACACAAAGTGGCCGCCTTTGCCCGTCAGACGCGGCGTAAGTAGGGGTTTGGCAATGAAAGGCATCTGCAAGATCAACACCAGAAAATGTGGCACGTCCCAGGATACCTGCTGAGCACGGCCGCCAGGGGCCCGGCACCAGCAGATCCAGCACGGATGGAGCACAGCTACAGCACTCAAGGGTGCCTTCGATTTCTCGACCGTGTGTGTACGATTAGCGGATTAGTGGCTCCGTGGTGGGGGAAAGCACTATGCCAAAAGGTTCTCAGTTGGAGATCCTGGCCTGTTTGGTCAGTGTCTCCAATCGGGGCTGCCACAAAATGTCGAAATCAATGTAGTGCACTTGTGGCTGACTGTATGCAGACTTCGGACCTATGAACAAGGCTTTTCTCCATAAGCAAACATAATTGTCGAGCCCTCAGCCCTGTATGCACCGGCCGATGAAGCTGAGGTTTAGGATGGCAACACACACACAGAGACACACATTCTTGCCAAGAGGTCTGTGCTTCGATGAATGTTGCGCAGCTGCTCGATGTCTCGGCTGCCCCAGCAGTGCCTTTGTTTGAACCAGGATGCTTGTGGCTTGGGGAGCTCCATGTTTTTGAAGTCCGAACGGTGTGAACATGCATGTCCCTGTCATCGCAGTAGAGATGCAGCATTCAAGCTTCGTAGTTGACAGCAGCTCACGCAAGTTTTTGTTGCCACGACTGTCATGGCTGGGTGAGATTTGGTGTGTCGGAATGTCTCGGGTCTTCTTGATGATGTTGGAATTGCCGGTAGGAGCTCATTGAAGAGCGTCGAACAGACAAACGTATGCATTGACCTCAATAATTAAGAGGCATTGAAGTTGTCGAGATTGCGGCCAGCACAACAACTGTCCGCGCGTAAGGTAGCAGTGGCTGTCTGCGGTGCTTATGCACTGACTTTTGCCCGATGCCCAGTCTGCCTTCTCGCGAGCTTTTCGAGCTGAACAGAGCTTCGCAGAGAATCTTGTGAAGACCGTAGACGCCCGCTCTGAAGTGAAGGTCGCGAGTCGCACCCGTCCCCCACTTTGCGGCTTTGCATCGGAGACCTAAACATATTGGGGATATTTTTCCAAAAAAATACTTTTTCCCCAATATGTTTAGTCCCCCAGATTTCGCGGCTCGGCCCTTGAGGTCCCTGCCAAAGTCCTCACAAAGATCAACGCCTCCCCCTCGGTGCCAAGTCTTTGCTGTAGCACCCTTGCTACAAGGGCATGCATCGACTCCCATTCAAGAGCAAAACAGCATAATTACACGTGTATGTGTGTATATATATATACATACATATACATATCTAGACATGCTTAGACACATACATATGCATATCTAGTTTTTGTAGGATTCAATGCCGGAGGAGCACGAGGCACCAAAGGATTCACATCGAACTTCCAAGCCGTTGCCTTGTCCGCCGGTCTTGGCTCAGACCCGGCTTTGCTTTCTGGTGCGTCGCGACGCTGTTCAAACACCATCGAACGCCGAACGACCCTGCTGGTAGAACTCCTGAGCCCAGAGAGCCGGTAGCATTTATGGCTGTCTGGCATCCATCAGAATCTATCAGAATCGGACCGGCAAGACCTTTCGCTTTTTTAGGCAGGTCTTTGTCTTCGATCTTGATCGGTCGGGGCATTTCCCAACAAACCCTGGCCATGGCTTCGAGGGGTGTTTGTGCGGTCGTGGGCTGCGGGCCTGGTATGGGAGGCCGCCGGGAACCAAAGAACAGTGGCATTAGCCGATGTCACTGTCAGTGTCTGCGGGACGATCAAAAGTATGAAGATGTTTGCACCTTTTGGCTTTTGGGGGGCGGGCAACTCCGATCTGGGGAATTCAGAACCTAACTGCTTCGTCCACGACTTCGACGTCGGTGTGTTTCCTTTAGAGAAGACTTAAGCATACACAGGTGTTCAGGACAGTCGTCCATCCAGATTGAGTAGCAATGGCAGGCTCATGAAATCAACCAATCCCTGCACCAGCAAAGCATGGAACACGTGGCGACTCCAAACCCTGCATGTGCCCCGTCCCTCTCTGTCCATTCCACGACCAGCACGCTGCCCTCACACCCACCCTATTCCAATAAAATAATAAAATGTGTGCACTGTCAGTGTGACGAAGGCAGTGCTGCGGTCAAGTTCGCAAAGGTGGGAATCTGTTATGTGCACGGCGACCTTGGGTTGTGCAGCGCGAGATTCTTCTTTGAGGCTCAGGCTTGAGAGGGCCGTCGGACCTAATTCAGGGTCGAACCGGGCAGGTCAACTCCAAGCAGTCTGCTTCAAGGGTGGAGCCTTGGTGGAGCTTTGGGTAAGTAGTCACCTGCAGGAGGGCTACAAGATCGCAGCCATGTGCCGAACGGCTTCCAGCTTTGAGCCGACGGCTGCAAAGTTGAAGGCAAGCCAGGGCAGACATGCAAAGCCTTCGCGAGCATGCCCACCGCCTTCACTTCTCTTCGTTATCTTCGTTTTCAGATTCTCGGATGTTGCAAGCTCCGACTCGGCAGTGCTGAATCCCGAGTTGTTTTGATTTCTGAGCTCCACAGGAGATGGGAGCCAACTACGCCTTCTTCGAGATGGACGCCACTGACAAGGCCGGGGCGCCGACTTCAGCTTGGACAGAGCCGAAGCCGCCGAAGAAGAAGCTTCGTTTAGCGACTCCGCCGAGGCCTCCATCGCCTCGGCTTTTGGAGAAGCCGCCAAAGCCTTGCAGGGCCCTGTGGACGTGCTGGCAACTCGGCTTGGCCCATTGGCTTGGCGGTTACTGCAGCTACTGCTAGAGTTAGGTGTGCTTGCGAGTGTCGGGATTGGCACTTCTGTTGTCCGCAACATTCCGCAACCATGTGCCTGCGAAGTCTTTCAGAGATAGTGGCAGAGGTGTACAACTGCGGCGGGGGCGGATTCGGCATCTCGATCATGGACATCGATCCTGACAGGGGCTGGGGCTGCAATGGCTTGACGGTCGGGGAAGTTCTGCCTCTTCACTCTTGGATCCTGGGCCCGGTATGCACCAGTCCACGGCTTGGGCTGCAAGGAGACCTTCAAGAAGTCTTTCGACGCCTCCTGCGTTGGCGCGCTTCTCTGCTCCCAGGCTCTTAACCACATGGAATGCATAATCGTGGTGGAGGAGTGAGGCATCGGGATTTGGGGTCGTCAGTACGGAAGTTGAATTTTTAGGGGTGGTCTACACTGTTATGTCCAAGAGGGTCATCCGATGCATGCAGGCAGTGATTCCAGGGATGCTCGCGCGAGAGGGCGGCGGAGAATTCGCCGTGAAGAAGCGTGGTACGCAGCTAGGTAGCAAGGCCATGCATCTGCATGTCCGAAGACCTTTTAGAACTCAGTAAGCATGCATGAGACATGCGCATGCAATGATCGGCCGATTGATCTTGCAGCCTGGTGCCTCACAGTAGTTGCATTCTGAGGCTGATCTTCTCGTCTGCCACATCGGCCTTCAGGGGTGGTAGCGGCACGGCGCAGTTCGCATGCGGCAAGCACGCTCTAAGGCCAGGCGAGGGACAGCACAGTTGTGAAGGGCAAGCATGTGATCGTGGTGTTAGTCGCGGCACGCTTTCGGGCTCCCGATCTTTCTGCTAAGCAGACTCATTTCTCTCGGGCTTGCACGTAGTGTGCCGGGATGTGTGAGTGACATGACAGGAAGCCGCCAATAGATAGAGTCGGCTGCACAGATTTCCGAGACTCAAATGTCATTGCAGCCCTGCTTCAGGGCCTTATCGCAATCCATTGCAAAGGAGTGACTTGGCATGGTAGGCATAGCTTCTTGGGTTGGCTGTCTTGGTACAGGCTGTGTCATGACGTAGTTTCACAAGGCTGGGAGGGTGGGGAAGCATGATCTTCTCAGCTTCTCACCTCCCTTCTGCAATCGGCTCCTCAGACCATTGTTCCCTAAGGCGGGTCTGACAAATCAACGCGAAGGTAATGAACCCTGCAGCCCCGAAGATACCACGGGTCAATATTCGCTCTGCCGTTTGGTGACTCACTGCATTGGCACTCCGGAACCACCGTCAAGACGTGCCTGTGACTCTATACCTTGCCCCCAGTTGCTACAGTAAAACGAAGCACGGCTATTCTATCCTCAAGTGAAGCTGGCACCTCGGACAGTCTCAGGTATGGCAAGCAGGGAATTCACGCCGTACATGTCCGCTTGGAGCCGTGGCAGCAACCTTGGCTCGAGCCGAGCCCTGCTCTACACGGCTCCACCTGAGCTCAAAACCGCGTGAGTGAACTTCAGATTCGAACTCCCCAGCTAACACGTTTTCCAATTCCAGCAGTCGAAGGTATGCAGGGGAGGTTTGTCTGCAGAACGGCCAGCAAACATGAGCCGAGGATTGTGTGTTGGATACCCCTGGATATCAGAAGAAGATGCCGGAGATGTACGCAGCACACAAGACTGCCAGGGCCGTCGGTAGCAGCCGATTGAGAAGCATCTCCAGAAGACGTGCTTAGGTTGCGGGCTTAAGGCGACTGACTATCACAAATCATTTGCAAAGTGCAACAGTGCAACTCGCGGAGCAGGATGGGCTGCACGGACGACATTGCGGAGACATACTTTGCTCTGGCGCAGCAATCGCCGCTAGGATGGTCCAACGAGGTGGATATCCGACCCTTCCAGGACTCCCTGAAGGGCTTCTTTGTGCTGTGTCTCGGAGAGTGTCGGTGAAGTGCTCATCGAAAACGAAGCTGCGCTGCGTAGCTGCCCAACGTCCTCCGCCGCACCCCTCCTTCGCATATCGGCGCAGCAAAGAAGAGGCCATTGAATTCCCATGTCCGCTACGACGACAACCAAGAGCGTGACACTGATGCATGGGGGTCATGTACTGGTTGCACAAGCTTTGTATCCGAAGACCGAGTGCCATTTACTCCCACCCAACATCTGAGACCTTCAGCCTGAGGCTGTTAACATTCAGTGGATCTTGAGAGTTGCTGAGTCTGCCTTGGATGTGTTCCTGCGAAGGAGGGATGGTCCTGCTGAGAAAGGAAAGCAGATTCACCCCTGAGAGCAAGTCGGGCTCTTGATTTGGCCGCGAGCTGCCCTGGTCCAAAGCCGGAGTTGGTTCTTGGAAGGTGCAGATCGCAAAGACGGTGCACCTACTCACTACTCAGCATGAGACCTGTGGTAGTTTGCCCGAGAAGCAGTGCTTGGGCAATCGATTGAAAGAGCCACCATGTTGAATTTTCCTGGGATTTCTTTGCGGGTTGAACTGACATGGTCTTTGTCCATTGGCAGCGCTGAAAGGTAGAGGATGTAGAGGCTCCCATGCTTGAGGGCGATCGTCGTTTCTGGAAGGGGCCGCAAGTGTAGTTCACAAACACCTGGGTGTTGACGAGATCACATCGGAGCGACAGCTCGACATGAGCAGAGACAGCCGGAGCAGATCTGAAGTTTGACAGTGCTCACAAGACCCGCCAAGTCAATTGGCATAGTTTGCCCGCACAAATCGCGGCAGGATTCGGATACAAGAAGCATTCATTCATTGACAGAACACAAAGCAGTCCTATTTGCCGAGTCTCGGGCCACTGTTTGTCTGTTTTTGTGCTGTGATGAACTTGAGGTGATGTCGAATCTCGTGTTCATCGCCAGCGCTTTGATGCCGGGCATCTCAGAATCCGAAGGGAAATCGATCAGTTAGACATTCTGGTGTGCCACGTGACAAATCGCATGCGTTAAGCCAGTGAATTCAGTCAGTCTTGAAGCCTTCAAGGTCCGACGGCAACAAGTAATCAGATGATGTGCTGACCGTTGACCGTTAGGTAGAACTCCCATTTTCCTGCTGGCCGCCGCTTTCCTGGCGTGTCTGAGGTTCATTGTGACCGGGCTCATGCTGCCGCAGAAGGCCCCCTCACAACAGTGCCAATTTCAGGGAAGGGGCAGCGAGAATCTGAGACGCAAGGATGGATCCTCGGAGAGTCGTTCCCCAAACCCCAAACCCGTGGTGGAGGCACCGCCTACGGAGCTCGAGGTGGTGCGACCGCAGCGCCCTCAGGGATTGCTCGAGAAAACGGGAGGACGAATGGATTGTGTCAGTCGTTCGAACTATTATTCTTGTGGGCAGCAACTCGCGGGATTTGGTACTTCAGTCGCGAATCCTTGCATCATCGCCACCAGAGAAAGTTCTGGAGTACGTACTACGAGAGTTACTGGAGTCTACAGCCTGAGGCGAAGAAGACCACGATACATACTGGCAGCTGCGGGATAGCGCCTGTCCGGAGGATCTGTTAAAATACTAAGCTTCTCAGCAGTAGAAACGCTTGGCGTCAGGTCGGCGTCAGATGCGTTTGAGACCCTTAGAGCTCCTTTGCTCCTTTGACTTACGCCTGCACTTCGCTGCCGGCCCTGTTCTTCTCTTCTTCTCCTCTTCCCTTCTTTGAATGCTCCCGGCCCCAGCCGAGGCGCGGCCTGCTTGCAGCTGCTGGAATCCTGATCTTCAGCCCTGCAGGATGGCCGGGCCCTTCACGCTCACGTACGTGCACACGTACGCACAGAGCACATGCGCTCAGTTGCTGACCTGACAATGCTTTTCGCGAATCTTGACATGTCTCCGGTGTCAGAGCACGCAGACAACATGACACCACGAGAAGGAGTTGAATGAGGTGAATGCGTCCAGACTGGGGCAAGATGCCCTGCACAATTTGTGCCGCAGAGGCCATTCGGCTCAGTCAAAAGCTTCTTGCCAGGACACTCTTTCTACCCCCGGATCATCCAGCAAATGGAGGACGCGGCGGAGTTTCTTCTGAGAGTTCGCGCTTCTGGGGATTTCCCTTGCAAGTGCAAGTTTTTTTCATCTCGAGACTGCCGGGCATGGCCAGGGCCTCTGGCTGGGCGCTCTGTGTCTGCGTAGCCACAAGCAAAGGCATCGGACCTTAGGTCCGCTGTCTGGTGCAATCTTTGCGAGGAACCGCAGAAGTTTACCAGTTGCATCAAATGGGCACCTCCTGCTTTCTTGAAGCCTGCTCTTGAGTTTGGATCCGGGTTCACTGACAGTCAGACAAGACTTGGGAGACTTTGACCATCAGGGAAACCTTCTGAGTCTTTGGACGAACCAACAGTCGCAGACGTCGAGTTTGGTGGCGCGCTGATGTCTCTATGAATGTACCTAGTCGCCGATTTCATACTCTGATAGAAATCCGCATGCCAGAACCGGACACCTTACCTGCCATGTGACAGCTCTCCAGTCTCTGTACCGAACAAGTGTGGTGGTCACAGTCCCCAGCCCAGCAGAGCCAGGCCTATGCTTCTGCGTGCGTAGTCTACTTGGGCATCGCAGTGCCTGGGTGCTGCCGGCTTGTACTTGTAGCAGAGCACAGAATCAAGAGTCGAGTGCCATTGCCGCAATGTCGGAGGTGGTTCGAAGACACGCGCAGATGTAAAGTACCAGCAGCCTGGCACGGGCATTATGTGCGGCCTTGGAGCAGGTACTACCTCTTCGGCACAGCTGCGCAGCCCTCTGCTGTTCGAAACATAGGACGGCTGCGGCCACTGAGGTCTTAGTTAATCCGATCCCCGTGGCCAGGATTTGTTTAGCGACGCAGGCTTTCCGAAGAAAGTACAGTCGACTTGGTAGGGCTCCAGGGATGATGGCAGTATGGCAGCATCACCACATCCAAGAATGTATCCTATTATCGAATCAAATCGTGGACATTGGCTAGCGTCACGGAGCCCACACGCGTTCCGCATAAACCTCATGACAGTGTCACCGTGTCATCAGGAGCCGATCGTCAACTCGTGCCGTTGCCGGACCTCTGGTGGCCCTGCCTGGCTCAATCACAAAAACTGGCTTTAGCGCGAGTCACGTACCATGGCTCTAGGAACATGTTCTATTTGAGCAAACAAGGGTGTCTAGCAAAATGGTTTGAGTGGGCTGCAGGTATGATCGTGTAGATGGGGTTCATTTTTTCGGGTGTGAGAGCCTCGAGAGCCTGAAGGAGGAAGCTTTCGGAAGAGATATGATAAGGATAAGGTGTGGGACTGACGGACAGACATTCAATTGCGACAGCAGTGTGTGTGAGCTGCCCCAAGCACATCACACATCGTCTTTACTGCAGCTTGATGCTTGGTCTTGACCCAGACATGGATTGGGATCAAGACACTTTCACGTGGGATGATTATTATAAGTAGGTAAATCTTGCCCACCACCGACTTGTGGCACTCGCTTGCAGCGCCAGGTGGATGAACACCGCAGCAGCACTGGGGCTGGTAATCAAGCTTATCCCCAACCAGGCGATGCTGTCGAGGAAATTCGAGGAACTCTAGGCCCTAGGCTGCACAGACCCTGGCGTTGTACTCGAAGCTGTGCAAAACGCATAGCTGGGCGGGTAGTGTACAACGGCGCAGAAGCTTACAGTAACCTCGAATCTCAGCCAAGCAAACCAACTCGAGTGCAGAAGGCCTCGCGATGATAGCAGTCGAATCTGTTGCAGTCCGTTTCTTTTGAGCCTACACGACATCCTCATTGCACACTGACTGTAATATTGATGTGTATATATATACACATGTACATATATATATATATATGTTTTTATATACACATATGTATGTGTTCTGTTCTGGTCTGCTCCGCACTGCTTTGCAGTGTTGCGTTGCTATATGCATGCATTGATCTATGGATGCATGGACGTCTGATGTATCTAAAGGTATGCGCATGTGACGGCGTGCGTGTCTGCGTTCGGATGTGTGTGTTGCGTACATGCGCACGTACAGACAACAGACACATACCTACCCACATACTCATACGCAAGGACAGAGACGGACACACAGAAGCCAAGCAGACAGCCAACCAAAGGCGTGCCTCCACGCAGGGGCTCGCTCCGGCTCGCCCCTATCAGTGCCTGTGAAAGAGAGAGAGCGATAGAGAGACGGACGGACGGACGCACAGACAGACAGGCAGGCAGACAGACAGAGGCAGGCAGGCAGGGAGAGAGCCGAATAGACAGAGACAGAGATGCACGCATGCAGACATACAGGCGAGCAGACATGCACACATGCTCACATGCATACATATAACATATGTGCATACATATCGCACGATGGCTTGCTCAAACCCGTGAGGCATTGGTGGGTGGCCCAGGGGTTCTACGGCGAGAGCAGACAGTTGGATTTTGGACCGTGTTCAGAGTCGACATTCGTTCGTTGTTGTGTAAGGGAGGCAACATGGTTGTTGCATGCAAGTCGAGCCCTGCACGCATTTGATGACGTTCCAGCTACAGGAGCCGTAAGTACTGCAAAACATCGTCAAAGGATTGTAAGTTACTTAGAGTGCCAATGAACTGATACTGATGATACTGAAGCAACCCGTCTGCTCAATGCTCATCGTTTTGTACACGGAATTTGTCCCTACTTTTGGATTGCACTGCACCTCCAACCAAACTTTACCGGAGGCAGAGGCATCCGAACATCCCCCGCCATGCGATGCTATGCTGTAGAATAGGGGTGCAGATGTGGATGGCTGTTGGTGTCAGGGACAGCTTTGAGGATTTCTGATCCAGCGCTAGGCTTTTTCTAGGTTCCGAACGACTTCATAAACGAGCACCCACTGTCAGTTGCCGACCCATATCGCAGCCAATGGCTCCCTGAAAGGTCCAACCGAATCAAACCAAGCGTCCTCAAGGAAACAGGCGGTGCCAGACATCAGCACAGGCTGCCGTAGACTTGTGCATCAAGACATCTGCGCCGTGCATCAACCCACTCTCAAGCTTCAGAGATTCCTTGACACACCCAGCCCAGTCGCGAATGAACCAAATCAACGATTTGGCTCAACTACTTGTAAGTGAACAAGAAGCGCGGACTCGCATGGCCATGGTGGTGACTGCAGAGACTCGGCACGTGGCTGTTGTGGCGCTGACCGGGGAGGTCCGGGTCCCTGAGTCGGTGAGAGGGTGCTCGAGGCCAGGCACCGATGGGCAAAGGAGATCTGAGATTCCACATGTGCACAGAGATTGAGACTAGGTTGTTCCACGTCGGCTGGGAGGAGTCGAGTGAGTCTAGTGGCTGAGCGGCAGACGGGAGCTCAGGTCGTTGTCGAAGCCGACGTGCTTGCCCTGCAAACTGTCACCCGGCAGTGCAACTGAGCAAGCTGCATGCCTCCTTATCTCGATTCCTTTTTGCACGATCCTTGCTCCCCAACTCGGAAGTTTTCGAAGCTACCTGGGCAAAAGCCCTAAATGCCTTCAAACACATTGCAGTCAGTACCACCGCTCGTAGCCCAACACCGTGACTGACATCACATGCCACCTTGGGCAATGCCTCTAAAGCCTGCCTTGGAGTTTTGAGAATGATTCCAGGGCAGAGGCCCCCCAAAGTGCGCGAAAAGACCAGAGGTAGCGGAGCTGAAAAGCACCGTGGCACGGCGACGCCCGCGCTGCGCACCCTGCTGGCAGCAGCTTGGGCCAGAATCAGGATCTTGCGAGGAAAAGGCCCCTTGAAAGTTTGGCGAGGGCCGGTTACACACAGGACTCCACTGTGAAATTTGAAGGCAGCGGAGGTCTTGCAGGATGCATGTGTTAGTTTGATGCTATGAACATATATTGAGGTAATTTGAGGTAGTCGGTTCACTGCCGCCGCGATGACTCCATGAATCGAATCTCTAAACCGATTTGCTCCATTACCCCTTGCTTTGCAGTCTGCGCTCCAGCAGGCCCAGTCCATCAAAAAGGCTCGTGCTCGATTAGCTCCGACATACGTAGCAGGAATTTCGAGTCGGAACGCATGAAGCACTTGCCGGTCTCCTTGCTCTTCGCTGGCTTCCGGAAAGCTGCGCTTTTAGAGTGTGACGGATTTTTGCATTGGTATTCGTGTCTACGACGCAGCTCAATCTGACAGCAGATTGCGTGTTTACTCGAAACCTGGCTGGCACGCCGTGGTGTCCTGCTGACAGCAAGGCGGCTGCTTTTGGCTGGCCGCGAGCTGCAGGATCAGGAGGCCAGGACCATCCAGTCATAGGCTTTGACTCAGATCGGCCATGGCTCTTGCTGAACCATGTACCTGCTAGATGATTTGATGTTCTTTCTTTTCAAGACTCTCGACGGAAGTCGCAGGCATCGTCGTTGGAGTACGTGGTTGAGTGTCGTCGATCGAGGATAATAAGTCTTGCAGTGACGACCCAAGTGTTGTTTTTGCCGCGAGATTGGTTGGACGAGAATTAGCATGAGATGCACGCGATACCTTAGCCGTAGCCAGGTGAACATCATAGGACCCCAGTCTCAGGTCTTGGCTGACACTTTGCCGTCTGATGAACCGGCCACCCTGCAGCTCGTTGTGCCTTGCTTGAGTTGTCGTCAGATCATGGTGTGCTGAGATGTCTGGGATAATGCCGGATTCGCTTGCCGGCTTGGGCATCCTGCTGCAAGTGCTGGTTTGGCTCGAGAGTGGACAACCTGCAGCCTGTTTTTTCCCCAAATCCTTTCGAAATTTGGTCGGGGCAACACTGCATCACAGGTGGCACTCAGCCCCTGGGACTTGCTGCTACTCCGAAGGCCACAGAGCTGTTCCGTGGAGGCCGCCGTCGACGCATTTTTCAAGGTCTTACAAAAGATCTTTCGCGAACAAAGGGTTCAGCACTGCAGGCTTGAACAGTTTCCATTGTGCTCAACAAGCTGGTTCGTGAATACAGCTGTTCGGCTTTCTACGAGAAACGACTGCCCAACAGGGGAAAGCCCATGTAAGCTGCTCCGCATGAGGTTACGACCCCACCTACAGTGCACACCTTCCTTCCCTCCTTCCTTCGTTGATTCGTTCGTTCACGCGTCGTCACGAATATACCTGGTCAAATTCTTTCTTCAGCCATGCATCTATCTATCTATCTATCTACCTGGAGCTGGCGAATCTAAACATGCAGGAAACGCTGCACGTGCATACCCACCTGAGCTGGACAAGCTTGCATGTGAGTATGTCTGTATATGTCTTTTTGCCTGAGTTGAAGCTATGTTGGGGATGCAAGCATTCAGATATGGCATGAGCATGCACTAGGTCACTAGGTGTGAGGAGTTTATGCAGGCATCTGTATCAGCAGGCATGACTGACTTCTCCATCCATCCATCCATCCATCCATCCATCTATCGATTCCAATTTCCGAAAATGCGCCTTTGCGCATATGCACAGGTTCGATGTACATGTGTGTACATGCGTTCATGTACGTAAGCATGTAGACATGTGCTGATTGACCTAGAGCCGTTCCATATGTATACATACATACCCATATGTATATATCCATGTACACATACGTAAGTACAACAGACAGATATGCAGATAAACATGCTTGTATATGCTACGTATGCACATATATAGGCATGTACCATATAATATACATGTATAATATATATATATATATATATATATATATATATATGCATATATGCATATATGCATATATGTATATACGATATATATATATATATATATATATGTATATATGTATGTATGCATGTATGTGTACATAAATTCACTTGTCTGTCCGTCCGTCTGTCCGCCTGTCTGTCTGTCTGTCTGTCTGTCTGTCTGTCTGTCTGTCTGTCTGTCTGTCTGTCCCTCCATCTCTCTCTCTCTATGTGTGTCTCTGTTGCGCTTGCATCCGGGTACACATGCGCATGCGTGCATGTGCAGAGCACTGGCCCTCACTTCCAAGCTGTGCTGCCACAGACAGGAGCTGAGGCGGCGAAAGCTTCTCGGTGAGGCGAAATCAGTCTCCGCAGCTTTGTGCGGCCCAGGCCATGGAGGGATGGGGGGATTGTGGTTAGGCAGATGCCTGGTAATGCCTCACAAGAAGTCCCACGTCGTCGCAGGAAAGTGCCGCTGACAATTCAGTGCGCAGATCTTTGGCAACACTCGGAGCCAGCAGTTTTGTTTCAAGTTGGCACGCACGAAATTCGAACGCACAGCTGCAGCCTCCGAACTCCAAAGCTTAGATTCAGCGTGCGAGGAGATGCGAGCTGCAGTCAACATCAGCATTATACCGTAGGGAAGACAGGGCCGTATTGGAGAGATACAAAGGACAGGATTCTATAGTTGGATCATGTTGGATATTGGGATCCTTGTTAAGCCACCGTGTACTTGTGGATGTGCTTGCTGTAGCTTCATTTGTCGACGCAGGCGACCTTGAGCGTCACTCTTTCGCGGTAGCCGCTGCCGAGGCGCTTGGCCGAGGCTTCAGCGATGCGTTGTGCATGTGATTTAGCTACTCTTGCTACTTTGGTCTGATTTCTGCAATCTTGCATTGAACTACGCATGGTGAAGAGTAGCAGATGATCCTTTCAGCACCGTCAGTCCTTGCGCGATGTGCTACGTCAAATCATGTTCATACGTCTAAAAGCTTGTGGTTACTTGGAGTTAGCATGTGTTGGGTTCGTGGTTGAAGATAGACTGTTGTGCCGTGCTGTTTTGGGTTGGGTCAGTGAGATTTGGTAGTGCGAATGAAGCTTCCTACTCTATAAAGTTCGGAAGCACGTTGCGGTTCAGACGCTTGCTTGGTCCTGCAGGCATCGCTATTGGCGGGACTATGCTGTAGTTTCTTTGCCACAAGCTTGAGAGAACCGAATCATCAAGATCCCGGACGACCTGATTCTTTAGTAGTCCGTCTGACCCCCCCAGCCTACGCATGTCGGACGGGTTTGCGAAGCGTGCCTGCGGAGGAGTATCTCCTGAAGCTCGTAGTACTGTAGTGGCTTACCGACTAGCACTATGCTCCAGGGCCTGATGCCGAATCGCTCAGAGGTCAGAGCTCGGCACTAGTGAAAAGACTCTTCGAGGCGCACTGCACACGGGGCTTGAGGGATACGGCTCCGTGCAAGTGCTTCTTGCGGGTAGCCTTAATAGGAAAAGGCGGAACAAAGATTCGGTCCAAGGGATTCTAATGAACACACGTCGGATTGCCTACATCTCGAACCTCGAATTCCGAGTTGCCACGGTTTTGCTTTGTCAGCTGAGATTGCTCCAGCACGGTCACATTGAAGTCAGCGACCATGAGTAGGGCAGAAACCCATTGCACCAGAATCATGAGATGTCACAGTCAGCGGAAATACCGTCATGGAGTTTCGAGACACAGGATGAAGCTGGCTGCGCTCTCTGGATCCCTGTTTGTGTCCCAGTCCCCAGGAGCGTGAGGCGCCCTTGACCTCCTCCGAGGCCGAGGCCGCGGGGGGGCGCGGGGCCGCGGGATCCCGTTGCTTTTCATTGTGGACGGCGACTTAAGACCTAAACTGTTTGTGCCCTGCAGGACCTTCTCTACCAGCTTCGAGAAGACTTCGCCCGCTACACGGTCCGCTTGGGGAAGAAACCAGAATTTGGTTGTCTCTGAAGGCGAAGGGATATGTCCTTCGGCTTTCGTTTCTTATAGACTTAGTCGACGCAGTGTAGAGTTGCAGGCGTGGCATGGTGCTATGTCACGATCCAAGACTCGCGATGCTGTTAATTTGTCGGAGGAGCGATTACCGAACCTGCGAGCAGCGCTGCTGGATCAGGCGGGCTTCGGGCACTACTGCCTTGGGTTTCGGACTTGATGGCGAACTGCTGTTTCTGTGAAAGGGTTCACTCGATGCTTTCAGTTTCTTATCTCGTCTGGATTCATTATAGGTGTCCATAATGATGCGTGTTGTTGTCGGGCCAAGGGACACGGTCAAGCTTTCAAAGCGGGTCCATGGAAGGTTCTGCGCCTGCTGCCAGAAGGCGATGTGCCGAAGAGCGTGCGCATAAGAGACTTGGCACAGGGAGAGGACCAATCGGGACAATCAGAGTAACTTATGCCTGGGACGTTGTGGAAGTGGTTGCTGTCGCAAGGTTATCTAGCATCTGGCACCGACTGTCCGTTGCACTGATGCTTCGCTTCGTACTGACGCATGCTGAGATTCCAGGCTTTCGAGTTCGGGTGCGGGCATGGCATGCACGCTGCAACAACAACTGTCACCTTCCAGCCTCCAAAGGACTATGTGCGTCTCAAGCCAGACTTCCTGTCAGCCTCCTCATCCCCGCCGATTGATCAAATTTCGACGTATAAATTCGTAGTGACCATGTGAAGTTTGTCATAGGAGTGCATAAGGCATAACCTGCATAAGCTGGTCATTAGGTGGCGGCACATGCATAGTCAGCAGTAGCTCTGTGCCCGAAGATGCTATATACATCAGACAATGCCGGGGTTGACCGCCTTCCAGCTCTGGGCTTTGCTCAGCTCAGGCAAGCTGATGGACGTTCTGTCCTGGCTGGGGCCGCCGGCCGTGCCACACCTCGCCCGGGGCAAAGAACTGAAGAGCGGAGGATGTGGAGCTGTGATCAACGTATATCAGAATATCAGCAGTCAGCGGTGTGTCACATGGAATCAATCACATGACCTACATCTCGCGAAAATACGCGGCCTTCAAGCCCGAAGCCAAAGTTGCTTTGTGGCTCTGCTGTGGCATGCCAGGGAATCAACAGCTGTTGCGGGTTGTAGTTGTAGTCAGAGTTGTAATCCAGGCAGGAAACTCGTCTGCGTTCATCTTGGGCGACATCTCTGGGATCCTTTGAGATATGTATTCCTGGGCTGAATCCGGTGGCACGAGGGTGAGACTGTTTTGGTGTGTCTGTGACTTATACAGATGATCAAGATGCATCAACATCGCACGTGGCCCCAAAAACGTCGGGAGAGGGTCCTAGAATAGGAGCCGGATTGTCAGCAGAACAATGGTCCGGCTGGACACCAGATCCGAGACGCGGCGCTGGCTGTTGCTGCTAGGTGGGGTGCAAGTGCTTGACTTTGGGCTATGCGCTCGGGACCTCCAGATCCAACCAAGCCTTCGAGCAACCAGCAACTGGCAAGCCGCTCGCGTCACAGCTGGAGCCAGAAGCTTTGTGGTCGGCCAGGTTTTGTTTCACGTGTTCGGATCGATGTTCCCAGAGTTCGGAATGATGTAGTAATTATGAGTCATGTTACGAACAGAATGCCATGTCGCTGAGCCAACGACGCGACCGACATGAACATGTGGGCTAACAGGTAACATCCTCAGAGAGAGAGAGAGAGAGAGAGAGAGAGAGAGAGAGAGAGAGACAGACAGGCAGGGCGGCGACTCTCCTTTGCTGGCGTTAACGCCCCTAGTCCTGCCGGGTGCTAAAAGATCCGTGCGTGTGACTCGGGGTCAGACTCTTGTCTGGCGCCGTGCCAAAAGTTTTTTGGCAGTGGGCCCCAGCAGGGGGACAGAACTCGGACAAGCCAGGCAGCAACCACGACCACAGACCAGAAACACGATCCCGAGCAACACCACAGACTGGGTAGACCTCCTCAACCTACCGCGGGGGACGATTGGCCCAGGAGCAGAAGCCAACAGACAACACTCAGCAACAGGCGGGGGGGTGCAAGGGAGGCGGCAACCCAGCAGGCAAACGCAAGGGGTGGAGAGCCAACAGCGCCGCAGCAGCGCAGCAGCAGGGGCCCGCCAAACCCCAGACGAAGGTGAGCGCCACAGCACAGGGGGAGCAACGCAAATGGGAAGGGACACTGGATGTCCTATTGTTGGCACATGGCGGGGGGCAGTGGCCGTTTCCAGAAATACCCATCACCAGTGGGGTCCATCTGCACATGCGATCTCTCCCACACGGAGGCTGGGCCGCAATCACCCTCAGTATGGGCTCAAGCCTGGCACCAACCTACACCAACCAGCCCAACAAAGGCTACATGGGAGCCGGCAAGAACGCAGACACAACACGGGGGGAGCCGCCCGGCCACGTGAGGGACAACACAGCCATGGCCCTGTTCCCAACTGGGCCCGGATGCTACTGACCTGAAACCAGGCACGGGATACATCCTAGAAGGGGACTTGAGAAGAATGCGGATACTACTACGACTGGGTTTTCCAACGTCAGGCGGGGGTCGTGTATTCCAGCCTCCGCCACGCAGCACCACTTTCTCACCTGCCAATCCCATACGGCTGCTGCCTCAGCTCAGACCAACCCGGAGTTGGCACCACAACCACAGTGGGGGCACCAGGGCCGGCACCATAGCCAACACCGCATGGGAGGCCAGATACAAGCCCTTTTGGAACAAGGGTGGCGCTGGAGCAGGACCAAGAAGCCGGCCCAAGCACGGCATGTACAACGACCGGGGAAGCCAGCCATGAGGGGGCCAAGCGACCTCGCTACCGTGGTCATGTAAACTACGCGCAGGTCCAGATGAGAGTCGCTGACATAGCGCAGTCAGATGGGTCGAATGGGGTGAACCAACGCCAAGCCATGGCGAACCTCCGAGCGACTTTGAAAAAGCTGAGCAGTACTGGTTTGCCTGCTCAACTTCGCACATGCCTCAGATGTGGGGGCACTCGCTACGGGAGCCATGAACCGACCACCGCCTCGCGGAAGAAGTCTGGAAGAACAAATCCAGGCTGTAATGCGAGACCTTCGGGGAGTCATGCAGTTCGTGACAGAGGTGCAGCACAGGTCCGCCGGGCACTGGGAGCGATAACGAATGCCCTGGAAAACCCGGTGCAGGTGGACACACAGACGACGGTGACGGAGGAGGGGGAACCACAGCCATTGTTCGGCCCGCAGCAGAAGGAGGGTCAGACGCAGCCACAGTTCCGTGGCGGCCGCCGTTGAACGCAGCCCAGTGGTCGGGCAGCATCCTCACCCCGGGGGACTAGCGAAAGCCAATGTGGACCTACCGATGCCGAGCTCATCGCGGCAATGGACGCATGTGAAGCCCAACTGCTAGAGAAGCGGCTGCAGCGAAAAGGGGGACCACGCAGCCGGACACCCCCGATGAACAACAGGGGGGGTTGGCTCGAATGCCGAGCCACCGTCGACGAGGCCTACATGCGGCAGTGTACGATGACAACGGCGGCTTCTGGCACCCGGGGGATTGAGCTCCTACTCCCAGCACAGCCAGACAGAAAGTGAAGGCATTGAGAGCAGGTAGAGAGCCCGGCAGTGCCGAGTTTTTCTCCTCAAGCAGCTGTGTGACAACAGCCAAGGTTTTGGAACATGTCACTGTGTTGATGTGTTGTAGTGGGGAACATGCAGTTGGGGAGAGCAGTTGTAAGAATTTTGACCGGGACCCAGTACTGTGATGTCTAGCTGCAGTGCCCAGTGCTACTTGTGTGCAACGGGGGGACTGAGCCACTGACGGTATACAGGGCAACAAAGCCTGTCGCACCGCACCCAGCCAGAGTGCTGACTTTTCTCAGACCGGCGCAGGACGAGGCCTGGGGGGCGTATGTTGTAAATAGTGTACAGGGCTTGAGCGATACTACGGTGCAAACTGCAGAGCCTCAATCCGAGCCGCACAGTGTCACAAACAGACGTCAGACCGGTGCGCGCCCGCGTGCGGCTCCTTGTAAAAATGCTTCCCGCCAAGAGGATGCTGGACAAGTAGCAAGCAAACAAAAGAATGAGTCGCACTTTCACACCCCTCCAAGCCGCCTCACAAATGGGGGGGCCCAGGTGGCTGGGGGGGTCTAACACCTCATGGCCCATGCCCTGATGAAGAGGAGAGAGAGTCCGTCAGCGAAGGAGGACCGCTCCTAGCTCTAACCCCGAGCAAGGCAAAGTCAGCCAGCGAGCCAGTTTCGGAAGACTCCAGGTTGGAAGGCTTCTTTCCACATGCTCGAACTCCCACAGGTGCTGCAGTGACCTTCGTGGTGTTTGCCCCTCGCGGGCTGCTGGTCGGGCTGACGGCGCCCTTTCCCGACACGAGTGGGTTCGCAACAATTTTCCAGCGGAGCCTCACAACCTAATCCGACAGCAGTGTTTCAGGTGGGGGGGCTTCAAGGTTTGCGCAAAAGGTGGGAGTGCTGACTATGTGTTACAGTGCTGGTGGGGTGCCGACTTATGAACTTGTACAGCACGATCAATGAGTTTTGAGTATTCCTGCTGAGCTCTACTCAAGCACAGGCACGGAAGTGCGGAAATCTCCCGCAGCCTGCAGAGGTGTTGGCCTTGCTTGGAGCACGTGTCCCACAGCGGCTGCTGCAGAGACTGAGCCGGGTGAAGGCAGATATCGGTCGGGAAGATGGGCTGCGATGGGGTTCGGCATTCTTCTTCTTTGAGGCCCGTCGTCGGAAGAAGCATCGGAGACTCAACCGTTTACTGCTTGTGCAGGGCGTGGCTTGATCCTGAAATCAGAGACACGTCGCAGGAGTCGCTGAGCCCGCGGTCCTCTGAGCAAGAAGCCGCTTCGCCACGGACACCTTTGGAAACTGCAGATGGGGACCCGACTAGAGCTTAGAGTGGGGAAACGGGGGCATGCAAGAGCAGGACATGCTGTGTGTTAAGAGTGGTGCTCCTTATGTCGAGGCTTTGATGCTGGAACGCTTCGGTAGTTACACACTTGCCACGGGCAGTCGCATCTCTGATGTCACCGCCGTGATTGGGCTCCAGACGCGGCAAACCTGTTTTTCTATGTGTATCTCCGTCCGTGTGTGTGAGTGTGTGTGTGTGTGTTGGTTGGGGTTTGGGCCCGCCTTCATTCGTTGCTTCTAGGCCGAGGATCTGCAGTAAGTCGAAGTGCTGGGCTTGCGCTTGCCGTCAGTCGGGGCTCTAACACATGCAAACCAGCAGCCGGATCCTGGTCGTGCTGTACACTTACATGCAGTGCTCTCGTGTCTCTCGGCTCGTCTATGCACGTTCACTCCGGGGCTTTTCACGTGCTTTCGAAACGGAGCCCAACGATCAAGTGCAGGATTGGGGGCCTGCGCTGGTATTGGTCTTCGAGGCTAGGAGCCGGATTGCACGAGGTTGTTCCTCTGTGTCTCTACCCAGTTGACAGAGACATGAGATCAGAGGGACACACTGCCTTGCCCATGGCCCGGTGCCTGCCCCGACTTTGAAGCACCACTACTGTCGCGCGTACCTGGTAAATTTCTCGAACTTCGGAACTGCAGTCTCCTGCAAGTGCACTCCCTCCGTGGTTTGCCGGTGTCAAACTCTCAGGCAAAGAATTCTTTGACTGGCATCCAGCAGCTGCGCATCCGACCAGGGGATGGTGCAAGATCCTGGTCCTTGGAGGAAGAGCTTTCGCTTCCCTCGCGGGTTTTACAAAAGCCTTCTTTTCAACACAGGTGCTCGCGGTTTCGGGAGTTCAGTTTGGTCTGCCATCTTGCTTTGGCTAAATGATTTGTAAGGGATGGCTGGGGCTGGGAGCAAGCAGCGCTCGTAAGCAGGCTCTTGTTCAAAGAAATCGCCTCGCACACGAGTAGCTCTTCATCGGTAATTCCTACCCTGCACAAGCTAGAGCAGAGGGTTCTGAATGAGATCAATTTGTCAGGATCTCCCCCTCTCAGATCATCCTGCGCACTCTCCGGCCTTTTTGCCGGAGGCCTTGCATCGCACAGATCGCAAGTTGTTTTCCGTGAGTTTTGCACGTGAGCTCTGCTGCGTTGGGCTTGGATGTGAAATAAGAGCGAGCCTCCGTGTCTGCACAGGAGTAGAATCCAGGGGGGTGCTCCGGGTTGGTAGCGATGTGCCCATCTTGACGGGGTGAGTCAACTGCAGACACCACTCGGAAGAGTGTTTCGGGCTCAAGTGGTAGCTCGGTCCCAGTTTGGCTCTGAGTGATGGGAATGATGGCCCAAGGCCTCGTCATCCTTGCAGCGCTGCTTCCAGCAGTTGATAGCCATGGGCTCCTGTCGTTTCCTCCGTCCACCCGTCACGGCGGTTCGCTGAAGAGTGGGGGCAGCTGCACCGCGGGAGAGTGCATGTGGTTCTCGAACCTGGTTGAGAGCTCTGCTGCACCATCACTGCCCGACTACGCCCGCACAGTTGAGGTGAACATCTCCGGAGGTCCCGAAGACGTGTACCGGAGCTTTCCATGGCGAGCACCGGGACGGACACCGGTCCTCGGCTCCGGCTGTGGAGTCGCAGCCGGTGGGCCCTACAGCTATCCAGGTGCTGGGAATCCACCGCCTGGGTACCCTCAGGGTGCAGACGGCCTGATGCTCCCGAAGGCCTCCAGCCATGTTTGGACCCGTGGAACTGAGGTGGAAGTCGCGTGGGCCATCAGCGCTAACCACGGAGGGGGGTACTCGTACAGACTGTGTCGGAACGATGGTAACGTCACCGAGGAGTGCTTCCAGCGAACTCCACTTCGTTTTGCGGGCAACACTTCTTGGATCGCCTTTGTGAACGGATCTCGGACAGCATTCCCAAGAACAACAGTGAGCGTAGGCACCCATCCAGCAGGCAGTGAATGGGCCCGGAACCCGGTGCCGGCGTGCAGGATGTGCTCAACGTATGAGACATGCGGGCCTGCGGTAGAGGCCGGCCCGCCGCCTGGCACCGAGGCATGGCAGAAGTGGAACATTTGCTCGGCCATGTGCGATGGGTCGCATGTCTCAGAATTCTCCTCATGCCCACCGGGCACGGCCCAGTTCCCAGAGCCAGTACCGGGCTTGTCTTCATTCGAGAACAAGACCTGGGACTGGAGCATCCTGGACCGGGTTCTCGTGCCTGAAGACCTGGAGCCTGGAGAGTACTTGCTTTCCTGGCGCTGGGACTGCGAAGAGACCCGGCAGATCTGGCAAAACTGTGCCGACATTGCAATTGTAGGCAAAACTGGCATCCTCGTTTGAGGCTGGGCCGAGGCTGAACGCGTGTTGCCGCGTGTGAGCCGAGCGTGGAGGGGTGAGTGTTACATGCATTTTTATTTCGCTGCCTCCAGACGGTTTTCCAGCTCATGTTATGCAGCCTCTGCACCGTGAGCTCTTCAAGACGAATTTGTTAGACGTCCCACGCGGCAGATTTAACGTTAATTCTGGGCCTTTGCATGCAGCTTGAAAATCAAGTGGCAGGTTCAACAGCCAGTCCAATGGTAAGTTTTGTACCCGTCCAGAGACATGGATCGGCAGAAGGCAGCATGAGGCCCTTGCCACAAGCCCCAAGCAATGAACGTGTCAGAGCCGACCTTGGAGGCTGTTGCGGATGCGCTTGAGCGGATGACATGGAAGCCGGCGCAGCAGCTGCCGTGCAGTGAGATGCTGAAGAGGCACGGACATCCAATAAGAGTGCGCAACTATCCGAATAGCCCACAGATCACGATGTGGGATACCAGAATGGCCGTGAGCTCTTGGCATCCTTCGTTCTGTTTTGGATGGCATGATAGCCACGGTCCGCTATGTTAGAATCTTTTTGGTAAAAGGGCATATCTGTGATTCATAGGTTGAGGAGCGAAAGCAGAGTGAGAGAGTACGTCGTGTCCCCGCAAGAGTGAATCACAGGCGGGAGGTCAAACTTCAAGCGCCGCACAAGCCAAGCTGAACGATTTTTCAGCAAGTAGGCGCATCAAGAACTGACGAGTGCTCCAACTTTCCAGCGGCATCACCTGCCTGTTTCTTGCCCGCCCGCAAAAGTTGGCTGGCGAAGGCTTACGGATGCCGGTTTGGAATATCGCCTCGGTGCCTCTTCTGGTGGCGCACCTGGGCTTGCACAGGTATTGAACTTGTAGAGCTGTAGATGTCAATCTGAGACTTGCGTTTGTGTCGGTGATGATGATGTTTATGATGCTGATGGTGATCATCCAGGTGATGATGGTGATGATGACAATGACGATGATAACGACGGTTAGCTTCCACAAAGCAAAGAGAACCGGAAAAGGCCGACAACAATTTGCTGAGGTTGCTGAGAAATTCATGGTTGGTTAGCTTGATGGTTGATGATGATGATGATGACGATGATGATGACGACGTCGCTTGCTATTGTGATTATGACGATGCTGGTTATGGCTTTATTGATCATGAAACTGCTGTTGATACAGAGGCCATTGCTCATGCAGGAGGAAGAGAAACAGCATAGTCGCAGCCGGAAATCCCGCTAAGGATTATATCTTCTGCAGCGTCCGCCTCCCTGAGGCCTGAGGAATAAAGCTGAGCCATTACTCGACGTCCTCCTATCAGAGTTTTGGTTTTGGAGCATCCCCTCTCCATAGCCAGCATTTTTTCCTCTTGGTGCTTGCTGGCTGCCACATGTTTGTGTGGGATGGTGCAAAACTCAAGACGCCGGTATGAGCGACCTCACGATTCAAAATGCCTGCTGGTGTATTCTACATGGAGACGCTGGGTTTGCCGGGGCCTGTCAAGGCACGAGACAGTCTATTGCTTGCCTTTTCAGGTCCATGGGCTGGCCCAGGATTGACCTTCCGTCAACGGGAATGTGACACCGGCAGAACAGGAAGCTGCAGTTCACTTCAAGCCCTTGCGCAGGCCACCGTGAAGGCGAATCTCAGCCGCCCGGCGCACCGTTGGGTTTCTTGTGGGTTCCGGAGCCTCCACAGCCCACGGGGAGGCCAGGAATCGCCTTTGGTGCCGCATTGAACATAGATTTGGGAGACTCAGGCTTCTATCACTTGTACTTGGAGCTCCATCCGGATCGCGCCAGGAGAATGAAGTCTCGACTCGGGGTCTCAGCAGCGGAATGAGCTTGTGGGTCGTGTGAGGCTTGTATCCCAGGCTAGGCAGTTCATCAGTCCGTCAGTAGTCCTGCAGGTTGTGAGCGTAGTGCGAGGATGCTTTGACTTCTGTGCTTGTGCCTGCGTTTTCAAAAGAGCCCAACACAGCCGGCTGTGTCAGGACGTATGCTGCAGAGCTGGGCATGCCCCTGGCGGTGTGCACGCGGGGTGGAGTACCTCGATCTTGGTCTTCGGCAAACGAAGACTATACTTATCCGTGCTATGCACAACATTGCACTGGGTGCTGTCTGAAACGGGAAGATGTTGATTACATATGAATTCTGAATTAATTTACAAGCGCTTCGCGTCGTCCGCCTCGGCCCGGCTGTGGTGCATTGTTTCGGAAAGCAGCAATCCGAAAGCCTACCAAGGCCCATAGGCCTGAAACCTTAAGGGTTTGACCTTAACCCGAAACCCTAAGCCCGCAGCGCATAGGGAGAATGGGCAGCCCCTGATGCAAGCGTGAAGCTCGCATGCCATGGCATGGGAGGGCCAGCAAGCAGTGAGAGGAGCGTTAACACTGTTGGACCGGGGGGCCGGGGGGCCAGGGGCGTAAATGAAACTGCGAGCCCAAATCCATGGACAGAAGCGAAACTTCACTGTGGGACCTTGGGGCTCGTGCAGAGATTCACACAGAGGAGGGGGGGGAAGCCTCTGATCGCTTCGGCCGGAACCGAAACGAATCATCGTCCATCTCGAACTGTTTGTCTCTTCGACCGCTCCATATCCCTATGATTGTGACGTATAGTATAGCTGTTTGGTCGTTTGTCATTCCGTCCTTCCTCCCTTGTCTCGCCCTCTGTCCCTCCCTCGATTTGTGTGGCCTACCTGCCTCCTGGCTGGCTGGCTGGCTGGCTGGCTGGCTGGCTGGCTCTCTATCTGTCCGTGTATCATACATTTGTTTGTCAGGTTGTGTCTTGTCATTTTCTATCTCTGTCTGGTTGTGTCTCTTTCCGTGTCCGTGTGTGGGCGTTTGCCTGGCTGGCAGTCTCAGTCTACATCTCTCTCTCTCCCTCGGCTCGCTCTCCCACTCTCTCTCTCTCTCTCTCTCTCTCTCTCTCTCTCTCTTTCTCTCTCTTTCTCTGTCTCTCTCTCTCTCTCTCTTTCTTCTCTCGCTCAGGCTCCGCACCGTGCGGTTGCCACATGTACGACCGCCCGAAGTTGTTTGAATGCTGATAAGAACAGTGATGCAACTGCTGAATTGCCCAACACACCTAAATGGCCCCATGCTAAGTAAGGCGTTCCCGGAAGCACGTCAATCCACAGAATCCTTCGACTCGCGTGCGGCCGAGGCATCGGAACAGCTTTGAAAGGTTACACTTGCTTTGGGCGTGCACGGTGTGTGTGTGTGTGTGTGTGTAGTGGAAGAGCAAGTTGAACAAGCTGAGTACATTTGAAGTTGCCGTTAGCTTGTCGACGCATGGTTCTCGTTTGACAGGACACCAATCATGTTTGGGTTCGTGTGTTTGTCTTACCCTTCTCCAGATCCTCAGCACAGAGAGTACTGTATACTTGTTGTTGGTGTACGTAGTGTGAGCTGTCAAAGTTCCGGGTGTCAACTGCAGACTCCCTCGTAGCTGGATCCAAAGCATTTGTGCCTGGCACGCGCCACTTCGATCTGTATGTACTATGAAAGGCATGTTTGCTTAGCTCCGCCACGCCGCTTCAAAATCCCTCTCTCTGTTGACAGGCAGACTTCGCAGTGCACGAAGGGTTGCCAGACGACATCTGGGAGGATTCTTGAGCGCCGCAAGGGTTTGTACGGGGCTCGGTTGAGGAGGAGAAGTGATGAGGTTCAATCCTTCGTATGTTGCAAGGGCTTGGAAGCATTGGCTGGGAGAAGACGATGGCAGTAATCCCGCGGTTGTCTGCATGCTGCACTCGTCAGCCAGCACTTGTGATTTGCATCTTGGAGCAACAGATGTCTGGGGTCTAGATCAAGGCTGCATGCTAAACGGCAATCTCTATCCCCCTCAGGCACGAGCATTGACACTGGCTCCATGAAAGGCAAAGCAGTTCTTTCGTCTTCCCAGTCTCCAGGACTTGCACGTGCGCTTCTATCCCAACATTCCCAGCCGGGTGTTTCGACATGTGCCCCTGGTGCATGGCAAGGACGTCACTCGTGTCTTTGAGGGTGTGGGTGTAGTGCATTCTTGCATCCGACTGTGCCATGTGCCATCCTGTTTAACGCTTTCTGAAGATTCGGGCTTTTGCGACCGGCGTACGGGTTCAGACTTTCTGGATGCCTGACAGAGGCTACTGGCGCTTCGCAGCACCATCACTTCGGCAAGGGTGTCATGACCCTACTGAATTACATAAAGCCTTTAAGCTGCTAAGCAGTTTTGTTACACTATAATATGTTGTACCAGAAGTCCGTGCGTCAAACAAAGACCGTCGCATGTGACTTTGGGAGATTTCCGTATCCGCAAATACAGGAGTCCTGTATTCACTCACACAAGTGCGTTATAAGTCTTGAAAGAAATCTGAAGAAAGGTTCTGGTCCTAGAGCTGTCTGTCTGTGTCTGTCTGTCTGTCTGTCTGTCCGTCCGTCCGTCCGTCCGTCCGTCCGTCCGTCCGTCCGTCCGTCCGTCCGTCCGTCCGTCCGTCCGTCTCTCTCTCGCTCTCTCTCTCTCTCTCTCTCTCTCTCTCTCTCTCTCTCTCTCTCTCTCTCTCTCTCTCTCTCTCTCTCTCTCTCTCTCTCTCTATGCATATATGCACGTATGTATGTATGTATGTATGTAGGTACGTACGGACGTACGTAGGTATGTACTTACATATGTATGTATGTACGTAGGTATGTGTGTAGTGTAGGTATGTCTGTATGTATGTAGACAAACACATATAGACATGCAGTATTATTGCGTATGTAGATATATAGATACAGACATATATTGATTTTGGAGTCAGGTACGTGCCAAACTTCACGTCGTGATGCAGAAGCCCAAAATGCCTCACTTAACCCTGAAACGATCCGAACCCACAAACCCAGTAAGTTGACGAAGTGACGTGCTCGGCTGGGTGTGGGGAGCTGCGAAGTCTTGATGCTGGAGAGCCATGTTCGTGAGGGGGAAGTGGTCAATGCCTTGCTGACGCAGGACGGCATTGCCTCACAGCCGTGCTCGCCTGCCAACGAGGTGTGGGGAGACAAACGCTGCAGGTATTTCAAGTTCGGGGCAGAGACTACTCAGAGCCTCGCTAAGATACTTGCTAGAGTCCCCTTCCGTTTCCTGTCTATTCGCGATGGTTGTTAGCTTCCGGTGAGAGACGCAACCCTTCTCGCCACATAGACCTTTCAGTCGACCCTTCGTCATTTGGCTGAGCAATTACCGCAGGTCAATTTGCCTACGCTGCTACTGCCTTCGGAGCGACTACGCCTCTTGCGCCTTGGAATGGTGAAACGCTTTGTTCGGAATCATTGCGGTATTCAGAGTTGCTTTCGCGAGCACTGACGAAACGGTGCTTAATTCCTTGCCCCATTTAGTAAACACCGGAGTAAGAGCAAGGATCAAGACAAGAGTAGGAATAAGGGCGCAAGAGCAGGAGTAAGAGCAAGAGCAAAGGCAGGAGCAACAACAAGAGCAGGAGCGAGATGCGCAGCAGCAAGACCAACTAAAAAGGCGACGCTAGTACACACCTGAATGATAAGCACACTTTTGAGTTTTTGATGGGCCGGCTAGGGGGAAGGGATTATGATTTAGGCGTGGCGAAGCTCTCCCAGAAAGCTCAAGCATGCAAGACTGAGTAGTTGAACAGGAGTTTCGTGTAAGTGCACCTGTTGCAGTCAAGCGTGACATTACGGCAGCAAAAAGGTATGCAGCGGTATGCATGACAATAGACAACTGTAGAGTGTAAATCTGCCGGTAAGGTTGAGCCTGGTGGCCGACGACATGCCAGGTGCGACTGGCGAGATGGGAGCGGGGTTCAAGCTCGACCAGTGGCTCTTCATCAACAGAGCGCTACAGCAGATTCGCATTTCCAAGCCGATGGTCCGCCAGTCCCGTCAATATGGTGACAGTTTCAGGTTCGACTTGATCGTCAATAGAGATCTCCAGGGCCTTTACTTTGACTTCTTCCAAAATCTAGCATGCTCGTCTGTGCTGTGTGCTCCAAGGTGGAAGCGGCCAAAGCTGTGCAATTGCTTGCTCCGGACTTGTCGCGGCCTGTTTCAACCTTCAGCCAAACGTGGTCGAGCATGATGCTTCGGAGATCTTCGAACAGTGAGAATGGCGTGATGTCAAGTCAAGTTCACACGTCCTCGTGGCCGCTTTTGAGCTGCAGGTCGACGGCGTCCCCTAGGATTGTAGTTGCATTAGGATGATGTTTAGTTTGATGATGGTGCTGAAGATGACGATCGTGGCCGTGAACATGACCGCGGAACACTGATGACGGTACCATCGAAGGAATGCTGATGACGGTGGCAGTGACGAGAAAGTGACGACGAAGATGTTGTTATTGACGAAATCAAAGTCATGACAGTTAACGATGATACAGGTATGGTGGTGGTGGTCGTGGTGGTCGTGGTGGTGGTGGTGGTGGTGATAAAGGTAATCATGACCATGGCGTTGCATGCAGGCGTCTACCTTTCAAAACAGCCACAAAGGCAACTTCGGTGCACGACGCTACGCGGCGACCACTGCAGATCTGATGGACAATCTCCGCCAGGCAGGTGGATGGCTGGTGGTGTAGATTTTACCCTGCCTCCATTGCTATTTCTATGGTCCTTAGCTATGTCTGTACGCGATTGCACTTGGCCCAAGTCCCCCGTGGAAAAAGGTCACAAGGGTTGACTTACCGGTAACTAGCCGTGTCAAGCTGGTAGCCTGGGAAACTTCAGGTTATCAGCCGTAGTTAGCTCCGTAATGGACATCGTGCCGTTCACAACGGCCGCGGGCAACAACGGTGACGATGGTATTGGTGGTAGACAGGAGCAGGAAGCGAACCAGTACTTCTTGCATTTGTTGCAGGAGAATACTCAGGTGAACTTGTTCCTGAATGACCCCCGCATTCAAAGTGCCTTGGAGCTTCGCGCGGAACAAAGACATCGATTTGCATTGGACAACGTGTACGCCGAAGCCAACGCATACATTGCACACCTAGAGGCAACAGCGGATGCGAATCATCGTCAACAGCTAGCATTTGTGAGCCAATCCACACACCTGTTGGTGGGACAGCTACACAATGAAGTACGAGTGCTAGAGACAATCGCCCGAGCAGAACGACAATCGGCCAATGAGCTGCAGGCACAGCTGGCACGCGCACAAAGGGAAAGTCATGATGAAAGGTCTATGGCCATGCAGTTTGATGCACATCGGACCGAGCTGGAAGCAGCAGCGCGCACGCTCACTGCGGAAAACAGACAGCATGAACGCCGTTTCGCGGAATTGCGCTCGAGTATCGAAGAAAACCACAGTGAGATGATTGCCTTTTTAGGGTCTGAGTTTGAGGAAAAGCTTCAATGGGAAGAGAATGAGTACTACCATAGGCTAACCTCTGAGGCACAGCAGTACGATAGCTTGGTTGATGACCTGCAGGACAGGAACGCGGAGCTTATAGCTGAGGTCGACTCACTCAGGACTGTCTTGTCGACAGCGGAGAGTAGCCCACCGCAAGGTGGTGCCGTGCCGGTGAAAGTCGATCCCAGTGAGAGCTCCAAGCTTCAACCAAGCCCACCGCAAGGTGGTGCCGCAGCGCCGCTTGTTCAGGGTCCTAGTCATTCATGGATTCCGACCCTTCCGAACCCCAGGGAGATTCCTGTGTCGCTTCGGACGGTTTTGGGAAGGACCCAACGGTATGACATTGGTGAGCCTGAGGATTCCAAGGCCCACAATGTAGCGGTATCTGCTGCTGAACAGAGTGATAACAAAGAACCGGCAGAATCTACTGAAAACAAAGAACCTAGCGTACTTCTCGCTGAAGCACTCAAGTCGGTTATCCAGAAGCCTGACGATGACAAACCCAAGGCTAAGGAAGCTGAAACGGTGAAGCTACCCGACTTCCCTAACCCGGAGACTTACAGGAGCTGGAAGATCACAGTTAGGGAGGCCGTTCGGGCAGCATCGGACAGACCCGATGAGGCATTCAAATGGGTTCAAGAGGTTTACTCCAGGGACGCCGATCCGGAGAAGTTGAGGGACACGGGTAAATTCCTCACTTTGGATACGAAGATCCTTTCGGCGCTTTCGAGGGTCGCTAGGGGTGATCTTGGACGACAGATCATTAACTACAAGGAGTCTGAGGCAGCTGCTGGTAGGGCCGTTCGTGGTAGACAGGTTCTACTGATGTTCGAACACTACTTTAAGACCAACGAGGAAGCAGGCTCCCTCTACTCTGTAGAAGATCTACTCAAGGTGCAGTTGAATGGTGATGACCTTAGCACTTTCATTCACAATTGGGAGTCGGTCATCGCGGGGTTGAACCACCAACCCGAGGAGACTACACTGAGAGATATTCTACTTCGGCAGCTTCGCAATGCTAGCAAGCTCAAGTTTGATCTGGAAGTTTACGATAGGGCTAAGGAAGGAACAGAGCAGCGCACTTATGACTACTTGGTCAAATGCGTGAAAGAGCTGTTGGCAAGAGATAGGACTCGCAAAAACCGCACAGCAATCGCCAAAGCTCACGGTGCCAGATTTGGTGCCCCTGCTCCTTCCGATACCCCGAACACCCCTCGCGGCCGAAGCCAGGACAAGCCCTGCTACGCTTTCCAGCGTGGGAAGTGCCCACGAGGTGATAAGTGCCCATACAAGCACGTGAAGCCTACTCCTGAACAGACAAGGGGCAGAACACCTCCACGTACCCCTTCGAGAAAAGGTGGAGGTAAAGGCGGTAAAGGTGGGGAGAAGAAGGACACCTCCAAGATTCCTTGCATCTTTTTCCCCAAAGGCACCTGCAAGAACGGTAAGAATTGCCCATTCATGCACAAGGATGCCGCTCCCTCTGTCCCGGCCAAAGGCGATAAGGCTGGCAAGGACGGGAAGAGATCGCCCTCCGGCAAGCGCAGGCGACCCAGTAAGAAAAGGCCAAAGAGTGAGGACAAGCCAGCCGCTTGCTGTCTTTCCCTCACAGCCACCCTCACGGGTGAGTCACCGGCCGATGCTGGGAAAGCCTATGCAGTAGCAGCCCGCAAGGGCCCTGCCGGAAAGCCCCGAAGCAGAAAGGTCCAGTTCCTAAGGCCAGAAATCATTGACATCCCGCCTGAAGGTGAAGGCTGGAGCTTCGTACCAGACAAGCACAAGTTCGAATTCAGGTACAAGTCTGCGGAGCTATGCCCACCATCAATTCCAGAGGACACCGAAGAAGCTTTGCAGAATGCCCGTCACTTGGAATCAGCAGTGAACGGGATGAAGCTTAAGGTTCGGGTCAAGTGTAACTACAGGTGTCGGGGTAGAGAAGGATTCTGCATTCACTGCAAAGAAGCAATTCCCCTGCCCCAACTTGCTGCAGCGGCGGTGACAGGTGAAAACCTCGAAATCATCGCAGACACCGGTAGCGAGGAAGATCTGATTAGTCACTCTGATTTGGAGGCCCATTTCAAGGGCAAGGCTAAGAAGGTTGCTTCCAACCCAGTGAGTTTGATCACTGCTAACGGACCAGTAGACGCTGATACCAAGCATGAAGTCTACATTGAGTCATTGAGGAACCCATTGCAGTTCGTTGAGCTCCCCAACACACCTGCAGTTTGCTCTGTAGGAAAGAAGTGCATGGAACAGGGGTTCTCTTTCCACTGGCCAGCGGGTGAGGCGCCATATTTCATTTGCCCAGACGGTCAGAAGATGATTTGCCAACTCCGAGGCAATGTCCCCGTATTTGGCGACCGAGGACCATTGATGGCATGCTTAGCGGCAAAGTCCTCAGAATCTGATGGCAGCAAGGTTGCACCGACCTCTGTCAAGTCTGGTTCGGGTTTTCGGTAAACAGCTGCCCGCAAGGGCACGCCGCACCAGCTAAGGGAGAGCACGAACATGAACTTGAAGGTCCAGCTGGCGCGGCAGAAGATCCCATCGAAAAGATGGCGAAGTGCATTCCTCCCATTCCTGGGGTGGAAACGAGGCAACTGCTAAAGGCAGGTTGGACTGTCATCAACGGCAGCCCCGCTGCTAAGGTGGCACATTTCCCAAAGACGCTTCGAACACCGGCTCCTAAGTTCCCAAGATATAGAATCCGGACTACTTGGGGATTCAAGGATGACGTGTGGTCTTTGTTGGAGGATTCAGTCAATATTGACGAATTGGACGGAATCTATGGGGAAGTACCTGAAGGGACTATTGCGACTATCACATTGTTTGCTTTGCCTGAAGGGGAAGTTGAGGCGCAAGCCGACAGCGATGTCGAGCCATACACAATGCCAAAGTCTAAGAAGGACGAAGCTTCCTTGAGGGCTGAGGCTGTGTCTTTGGAACATCGACTGACCCATAGACCAAAGAACCCGTTCTGCCCGATTTGCCAAAGGGCCAAAATGTATGCACCCCGGGCGCGTAAATCTGGTGGATCCTCTACAATCTACAGTAAATCGTTCGGTGACCACATCACAGTAGATCACATCGTGACCGCTGATGCCAAGGATTACGGGTTTCAAGACGAAACCGTGGCTCATGTTATGAAGGACGTGTATTCTAAGTTCAGATACGTGTACCCTTCCAAGACAAAGTCTGGTGAGCAGTGCTACGAAGACATGTTGCACTTCCTTGGTACGGATGATGAGGTAAAGGTTATATATTCCGACAATGCGTTGGAGTTTGACTTTGCGGCCAGACAGCTTCGCGCTCGTCACAACACTTCTAGGGAGTATGTGAACGAAAACAAGGCCGTAATCGAACGAGAAATCAGAACCATTTTGGAAGGCACACGGGCCAATTTAGTGCAATCAGGACTACCAGATCGCTATTGGCCCCTTGCATCGCAACATCATGCTATGTGTCTTAACATCACTGCGAGGATTGACAATGGTCAGATTCCGTGGGAAATAAGGTACGGTGAAAAGTTCAACGGCATGCGTATTCCCTTTGGAGCGAAAGTCCTCTATTGGGCCCCGAAGAAGCAACGCAAGCCTGAACGATCCAAGTTTTCTGGCACAGGGATTGAAGGTATATTCCTCGGGTATCACATCCAACCTGGTTTTATCTTCAAGCTTGAGTACGTCGTTGCTCCCCTACACAACATCGAAGCCGCGTTGGAAAACGAAGATCTACGTGTGTTTCGCACTAAGAGACTGGAGCTACCAGATGGTGACTTTAAGTTTCCGTTGTTGCAAGAGCCTGCCTTGGATAAACCACCAAGCCTTGATGCACAACATCACAATGTCCTTGATGAGCAAAACCCGCATCCTCCTCTGGAGGAAGGGGGGGGATACGATGAAGCCACAATTCAGGAACAACTTAGCGAAGACCTGGATGAAATATTCCCAGAGCTATTTGGTCCTGATCGTGATAAAGATCCTCCGCCGAAGGACGCGAAAGAAGCCACCCGCAAGGGTGAGTCAAAGTCTGATTCCCGTGCAGCATTGCTTGATGATGTTCCGTTCTCTGTGAAGCAGAAGCTGAAGTCCAGCGCAGCAGTAGCAGCGCAAGAACCACCGTATGGTTATACGTGGAGTGGGGAATGTTTGGTCAAGAAGAACAACAAGAACCGCCCTGACGCTATTGATCATTGTCGAAAAGACAAAGAGCAACAGCAATTGCAGAACATGAGAAGAAGCTACATGAGGAGAATGAGGCACTGTATCGTGAAGCTGTAAAGGCGATACCTGCAATGCCAGTCCTACATGGGTGTAGCGAGGAACATCGGGAACGACTCAAAGGGCTATATGACAAGAAGCTTTTTCAGATCGCAGATGAGATGTATGCTGTTGTCGCTAAGGTCCTGTCGTCTAAGGAGATTTCAACAAACCCTAAGGCGCAGGCTGCCATGGACAAAGAATGGCAGAAATTGGTTGACAAGGGCTGCTGGGTACAAGGCAAAGTCAGGGAGTTCGAGTCGGTTGCCAACGAAGCTAAGAAATCTCAAACCAAGGTTCACTTTGGCAATGTTTTTGAGATTGGTACCCTAAAGGGAGCCGAGCTGAAAGAAGGCGACCCTAATCGTAAGTATAAGGGACGTTCGGTATTTCAGGGAAACAAAGTACTTGACGAAAACGCCGATCACGCGCTCTTCGCGGAGATGTCGAGCAGTCCTGCATCTATGGAAGCAGGAAAGATTCTTGACGTCTTCGGCTCACAACCTGGCTACGTCATCCAGCAGGCCGACGCCAAGCAAGCATACACCCAAGCCTTGTTCCAAGGGGTTGCCACTTGGGTACGGTTGCCTCGCAATCGCTGGCCTAAGGCATGGCAGGGCATGAAAGATCCTGTCGTTCCACTCAAATTGGCACTTTACGGACACCCCGATTCAGGGGGGATTTGGGAACATCACTGCGAAGCTGAGTTGAAGAAAGTCGGGTTCGCGGCAGAATTGACTGACATTTGGAAGAGTGTATTCTACCACCCGAAGAAGAAGCTGCTTTTAGTGGTATACGTCGATGACTTTAAACTCGCTGGCCCTAAGAACTCTATCAAGGAGGGATGGGACTTGATCTCGAGCGTCATTGATATGGATCTTCCGGAAGCCATTGGTAGATACTTTGGGTGCATGCACAAGGAAGAACACAACCTCAAGCTGCCCAAGGAAGCACACCCTTTTCGTCACGTGTTTGAGCCCGAATCATCAGCTGCAACTCCTGCTAGAAAAGAAGATTATTGGGACATCGACCCTGAGAATCTCATAGCAATCCGACATCACCGTTACCCTCGAAAAAGACTTTATGTCCCCAACGAGGATGATGCTAGAATGTTCCCGGGGATTGGCCCTCGGAGATACACCGTGGTGGCTAAAGCCACCCGCAAGGGTGAGTCGGAGGAAGTTGTTGTTGACAGTTGCAATCAAATGCGCGATCGCTGTCTTCAGGATTGGTGGGACGGCGAAACCTACTTCGACCTCGCAGGCCGGGAACAGTCTGATTTCGAGCTGGCAGTTGCAGCTGCAGCTGCCCGCAAGGGCAAGCCGGTTCGTAACAAGTCTGAGGCTAAAAAGGAGGCGAAGCAGAGCAAGTTTGTTACCTTGTCGCAAGACGTTAAAGAGAAGCCCGGTGCTATGACCAAGCCAGTCACTCGCATCACGTACGATATGAAGGACTTTCTCGACTCTTGTGTTGATCGGTACTGCGAGCTTGCTAAGGTAGAGCGTAAGACCCTGAAACCAGCTGCAACTCCCTTCCATGAGCTACGTGTGGCTTTGCCAACAGCTTCCGAAGGAGAGAAGGCAGGGCGCTTGCAACCTATTGCTAGTAAGGTACTAATGAAGATTTTGTTTGCTGCTCGCATGGCCAGATGGGATCTTCTAAGGGCAACACAGTCTTTGGCGTCGAGGGTGACCAAGTGGAGTCCAGATTGCGACTTGGGACTTCACAGGTTGGTTTGCTACATAAACTCTTCGCTCGATGTCACTATGAGCGGTTTCATAGGCGACAGCATAATGGATTGCAGACTGTGGTTGTTCAGTGATTCCGACTTTGCGGGCGAATTCGATTCAAAATCGACTACAGGATGTGCGATGTTTTTGGTCGGACCAAACACGTACTTCCCCCTCAATGCCTTCAGCAAGAAACAAACATCTATCACAATGAGCTCTACTGAGTCCGAAGTTGTAGCAGCGAAGCACGGTTTACGTGCCGAAGGTCTACCTTGCCTGAGCTTGTGGTATTTCCTATGGCGTGGAGATGCCGGCCGCAAGGCCGAGCCAAGGGCTGAGAGGGTGGATTCGATAGTTGCACGCATTGACCCTGAACTTGACGAAATTCGTTATGGGTCCACTAGACCGGATGGGTTGTCAATCGCAGACATCAACGGCCTCTGTGTCCAACTTCCTGAAAGTTTCGAGGTTAGACATATGGAGGATAACCAGGCGACAATCACTCTTTTGTTGCTAGGGCAAGCTGGTGTTCTACGACATACTGATCGGACACAGAGGGTGAGTTTCTCATGGCTAAAGCAGCAATATGAGGTTGGGCATTTCAAGCTACTGAATGTTGGTACAGCCGAACAAGTGGCGGATGTGTTCACGAAGCCTTTCACTGAAAAGAACAAGTGGACGCATGCCTTGAAGCTTATTGGACATACAACCAGCGCGAATGTAGCCGGGTGCAAACCCGAGTCGAAGGTCGAGGTCGACAACAAGGTTTCGGTAGCAGCAGCTCCGGATGCATCAAAGGTTGTCGAGGACTTCGCTAAACAATCGTTCGAGGCTAACGATTACAGCTTCAAGACCTTCGAGAAGCTAGCTGGGCTTATTCGTACCAATCTCAAGGCATCATTGGCAAAACCGCGATCGTTTATGGCTTCTGAGAACATATCCAAATACTTGGTGTTCGGCGCTTGGGTCCATGGTGGGTGCTTTGGTATTACCAACCGCACAAAATATTACCCATGGATTTGCAGGTATGTGAATGAATTTGTTAAGCGATCATCTCCGAAAGGGTTTACATGGACTTCGTTCGTGTTCAACTTCAATGGCAAGGCCCGCATCCACACGGATAAGTACAATCAGAAAGAATCGTACAACCTGACGTTCTCCTTCGGTAACTATACAGGGGGGACACTGTGGATTGAGGGCGCGAGCCAGTTGGGACCACCGGGAATATACACAGATGATCATGGCAAAGACCACAAAGGCTACAATTGCAACACATACCGCAAGCCTACTCTGTTGCATCCATCGACAAAACATGGTGTACAACCCTACACTGGCGAACGACATTCCTTCATCGCCTACTCTTCAGGGGGGTACCAGAAGTTCAACAAAAAGCAAAAGCAATTCCTACATCAATCACAGTTCCTCTTGCCTACGGCTCAGTTGAAGCTCCCAGCTCAGAAGGCAATGGTTTGTTTGAGGTGTGTTGGTTCCCCTCTCGATGAGGGGGGTAGGCTTAACAAACCGTGTTCTCGTTTCGAAAATGATTCGTTTGCACACACATCGCTCGAGTGCACAAACACACAACAAACTGCAAGCCTTGACCATGAAATCTTGGCTTCCTTTATGTGCACGCCTGCCATTGCAATTTCAGCTGGTTCTGATCTTCTCGACTTGCCCGAAGCGACTTCTACGATCCCCAAGATGGCAGCCATCGTTGTGAGCGACGAGTTCTGCAGGGTCAACACCTCCGAAGCAGACAGGGCTGGAGTTACCAAGGCCATGAAAACCATTCTCCAATCCGCCGCCCTCAACAACGATATCATTTCGCTCGGCGCCGATCATGAGAGCCAGCTCTTGGAGTCGGCGTACAGCTGCGTATCCACACAATGCGCGGCTGGGGTATCCTTGACCCATGCCGACGCAACCTGTGTGGCTCTGCGCCAGATGGCTGACCTCAGTGACGAGGGACTCGCCAAGTTGAAGCCAACCGCAAGGTTGAGCCCCAAGGCCAAGCGAGCCATCATAGTCGTGTCAGACAGCTCCACTGCACTCTGCAAGAAGAACAGGCGGGGAGTGTTCGTCAAGGCCGACTTGGATGCGGAAGTGAACATCGCAAGCTGGACGCTGGGATGGGCACAGACTCGCTACACCATGTGTTGGGGTAAAACCTTGGCGTGGATTGTCTGGCAGGTCGAGGAGCATGTGAAGGAGCTCCGGAGCAACTATCCGGACCACACCATCGACGTGATCTGCTGGTGGTGCGGGAACGAGATCTCCGGCCAGTGGGGCTGCATCCCCACGCGGCTAGGACCGGGACTCGCCTACAGAGATCCCAATGTCACAACGGAGACCGTCGCACGGAAAGTGAGAAGGGCAGCGGACGTTTTAGCCGCCCTCGCGGGCGAGCCGGACATTGGTTTTGTGAAGGTGATTGGGCAGGTGGAGGCGGACTTGTTCCAACTCCACTCAGCCTACAACGACTTCAATGCCGCTATGTTCGAAGAGTTCAGGCAGCGCGGTCTGCAAGTGCAAACCGCGAGCTCCTTGGTCGAAAAGCTGGAAATGTATGACAGCTTTCACGCCAGTGAAGACCCTCGCAACCGCGAGTTATTCCAGACCTACTTGCATGCGACTTTCAATGCAAGCAGGAGCGAATGGCTTGCCCAGAAGATGACACCCTGTGTCAGGGCTTTGCTTGTTCGCTATGAGCACTTTGAGACTGGCTCCGGTGCCAACAATCCAGTGCTCCAGGATGTCTTCAAGCAGTGGCGTGCGGAGAAGGACCAGCTCATGAACCCGAAACAGGCAAAGCCAATGCCGGTCACCCAGGAGGACAAGATGTGGGAAGCCCCAGATGCCGCTGACGCAACCGACGTCACTAAGATCTCCGAGGGGCCACCCATGGATAAAGCCATCCGCAAGGATGTGCCAAGGATCGGTGCAACCACTGATGTTAGTGCTGTTGCGGAGTGCGTCAATGACATTGTCACCCAGGACGCAGACGGTAAGGTGTCCTACAACACCCCGGGCACGGTGGAACTGGTGGATGAGGGCGACCAAGTCGACCCCATCCCCTCATCGATTGGACGTGTTGTTGAGCCAGCGCCTCCAAAGAAGACTAAGAAGTCTGACCGAGACGAGGACGCCATGCGAAGGCTCATGTTCATTGATGAAAGCGCCCCGCAAGGGGCTGCCACTGTGCCAGAGCTTCCGAATGAGTACTTCTACAACGGCAAGAAGCACTTGATGAAGCCCTTTAACCCGGAGGACATTGTGGGAGACAGGCACGTGACATTCAAACACGGTGACCTGAAGTTCCTCACCAAGCTGCTGCGTGGCCATGAAATGGACGACTTCCCTGCATTGATCTTTGACCGTGGGTGCTGGGCAGACGTTGACACTCTGCTCCAGGTCTTCAACACGGCACGGAACGCACGCTGGGGTGTGAGGCAGCTGCTACGCGCAGCGAAAGCCGATAACAAGGGACGGATCAGACTTTTGGGCATTGATGTCCCCATGAAGGACACCCTGGGTCAACCGCTATTCCCTGTCCGGGTGAGGATGGCCCAAGGGCACAACTCCAAGCTCATCGGCAATAACCCGGACGCGGCGACCAGGTTCTACAGCGGATTGTCCGAGTACGAGGCCGACCTGCAGAGCAGCGTCAGGGGGGTCACTGTGCTCTCCCGCGAGGATACCCCCCCGAAGCTCTTCCACCGCACGAATGAAAAGGGAATGAAGGGGATCCTCCGCGATGGCATGATCGCCGGCTCCGCACGGTCAGACAGGTCCCACAACTACCTGTCCCCGTACAAGTTGGACGACACCCACTACAAGAGTGGAATGCGCTCCAACCAGCCGATCGAGCTGACGATAGACACGCAGCGAGCAATCGCCGCTGGATGCGTTTTCTTCGTCACGGAGACCGACGGCGTCCTCACACGGGACAATGTGCCTCCCGATTGCGTGCTGTCCGCCATCGACACCAGCAACAAGAACCTCCCGCTCTATGTCGCCGAGCACAAAGAAGCCGCCCGCGAGGGTGAGCCAGAGCGCATTTTCCGCGCCAAGCGCGACTATGAGGAGGCCGCAGCAGCAAGCTCATCATCGGCACCGCCCCCAAAACAGGCGGCTATCGCTCCCAAAGCGATTGCTTCAAAGAAGATGCCGAAGGTGGTTCCCAAGCCCGCCGCAATCGCCGAGAAAGACGAAAGCATGGACTTGGATGAAGCCACCCGCGAGGGTGAGCCTGCTGATGCTGCTGGTGCATTCGACCTTGACGAAACCAAGGTTGAGGTTGAGGTTGAAGTCGATGAAGGCGATACAACGGATGCGGGTGAAGATGAGCCTTACCCACTTGGCTCTCACCCATGCCGCGAGTGCGCAGCAGTCGTTGCCAATGGCATGCTGTTCTGCCTCCGTTGCAAGGCTCCCCAGACGGATGATTCTAAGAAGATCACAAAGCGAGTCTTTGAGAATTCGAGACTCCGCCAGCGCCTTCTTGCCACCGCTGCGACCGGAGCCCAGAAGCCCATCGATGATCTCCTTGCGAGTGACCTTCGAGGCCTGGGCGAGGGACCAAAGAAACGTGGTCAGATGAGCGCAGAGGCTGCCGCCATTCGTGACGCCAAAGACCGAAAGATCAGGGCCGCCAAGTTGAACTTTGACACCGTGTCCGATCGCTTCGAGAAGGACGCGCAGTTCAACGTGAGGATGATGCAAGAGGGCCGCAACTTCGAGGACATGCAGAAATTCGATCACCTGTCGAACGCTGTGCTTCCCGATCCAGGACGCAGTGAGGAGCAGCGCTACTTGCGTGCCGGCTCCCATTATGGTGGTGGCAATGTCCCGCCTGCGAAGTTGGTCTATTATGCCCACTGCGAAGTGGAGCCGTTGAGGAACTTGCGGTTTATCGATGATACCGCGGATGTCCCCATCGGCTTGACCTACCTCGGTGCATTCCTCCCTCCGCGACTCTATGCTGAGGTGGCAGCAGTGAATGACGCTGCGAAAAGGATCCTGACTTTCGACGGCGAGGTCTATG